>PYXC01002511.1:0-567500 GCA_015244755.2 Tenualosa ilisha | reverse complement strand
CCACAGGCAATGCAGTTGCCCCAGCCCAGCACTGTCTCCACACTGCTGCCCCCATCCTCCCCCATTGTTGGAGGAGAATACATGAGAGAGAGAGAGAGAGATGGGTTTCATGGGGGAGAGAGAGAGAGAGAGAGAGAGAGAGAGATGGGTTTTTACAGTCTAATGAGTTTGAGTGATTAGTGGGACTGAGTGCCTCTAACCCCTGGGACTGCGATGCCGATTAGACTGACCCCCCACAGAGGTGTGTGTGTGTGGGGGGGTGGGGGGGTCAAAGTATGTCTGTAAAAAATGGGGGAGGACAGAAATGTCAGGAAGTGAAAGACAAATCTGTCCCATTGACCCTGAGCTACAGTAACCTGAGGTATTAACTTATATTTATCGCAGCAAGGCATTGGTGTGTTTAAATATCTTCAGTGATATTTCCAATTGATTTTCCCATTTCAGTTGTGATGACTGTTTAGGTGCTCCTGGGCCTGTTACTGGAGCCCAGTCCACCCAACCCCCCACTCACTGCTCATCTCCAGGTCAAGGAAGGCAGCTGCTGTCACTGCTGCCAGGACTCCCATTAAGGCTTTTAAAATGATTCCAAGAAGCCGTAAATTAACTGCAAATCAATACAACAGCAACAATTTTATGGACCCCGTCATGATGACACCTTAACACAAGAGGTTCAGTATTAACTCGGATTGATTTTTATTTCTGCTTTTTATTTCTCCGAGCTTCAGGTTATTGTCTTGGGATGTAAATAAGACAAAGCAAGTCAGACGCACAGCCCAGAAGTGCTGTTAATCATAGATTTAAATGGAGGTGGTATGAAACAGTAACTGACAACAGTAACAGTGTCTGTAACAGTAACAGTAATTCAACTGCCTTCATGGAGGCTGGTTTCAAAGAGCAACATGCAGTTTGGCTTGTGTGTTTTATTACCTTCCAATGCTCTTTGACAGAGCTACATATGTTCTCTCCCGCACTTGTAGTGTCAACAGTGAAAGTGAATGGAGGTGCAAATAGAAGGGAGAGAGGCAATAGAAGAATGGAGAGTCCTTGGCTTTAGTATTCAGCCCCACACCGCCCACATCAAGGAGGACAAACACAACTGGGGCCTGTGTATTAGTCACTGTGATCCGCCTCCTGCCCACCACCACTGCTGTGCTCATGCAGAGGGCCAACCGTGACACAGCCCCCCCCCCCGACACACTCACACACACACACACACACACACACACACACACACACACACACACACACCTCCATCCCCTCCCCTGTTCTCAAGTCCTTTTCATAGGAAGCCATTCACGCCAAGCCTACGCTTAAAAAAATTAAAACAAAAAGCAGAACAATCTGCTCTTGAGGCATAGCGAGAACAATCCTAGTCTTAGCTACTGAATGGCAACAGTGTATCAGGATCAACAAAGATGTTTTTGCCTTCAAGATTGCCTACTGCAGGTGTCAAATACTACAGTGTGTCACTAGGGTACTGTGCACTGTAGATCTCCCATTGAAACTGAGTGCAAAACAATGCACCTTGATAGCCATAGAATAGCTGTAGAATGTGAACATACAGTATCAGGATGAAACTGAATGCAAGCCTCTTAAATAAAACGCTTCTCTGCACACATAAGCACAAGAGAATTGCTCAGACTGACGTGCCACGGCTTGTGCTTACCCATGGTTGCAGTCCCTATACCATTGTTGCTGTCACAGTGACAATGCATGGAATTAGCAGGATCACAGCCAGTGGCCTAGGGCTCCACTCATAGTGCCCCCCCCCCCCCCCAGCACACTTGTTCTCTCTTTCCATGCTTTCTCTCTCTTTCCATGGCCCTCTCTCTCTCTCTTCCCCTGTGTCAGGGACATGTCAGAGTAAAACTGCATCACTGTGCATGTGTGGCCCACAGACTCCCCCCTACTCCCCACTTTCCAGACCCACATCACGCCTCTGGTGGCCCTGATGCGAGTGGACAGCCTTCCCAGGCCTGTAAACACGCAGGCGCCAGTCAGGGCAAGGTCTGCTCATCCTCTGAGAAACAGAGCCAACAGCACTGGGGATTGGGGACTGTGAGGGGCCCATTCAGAGCCCATTTCAAAACACACAGTGCAGCAGTGACTATATACAGTAGATGAGCTGATGGCTTACAGTGCATACACTATGTTTAGGACAAGGGAGATCAGCAGTAAGCTGTTCAGGGCAAACACTCCATTCAAAGCCAGCAAGGCTCTGATGAGCACGAGGATGCAGGCATGTGCAATGTTACCTTGACATGACAGACAGAGGAAATAAATAGTGAATGCAAGGCATGAACTGGAGAGTGGTCAGTTAAGTATGAAACTGTCCATCATCACCCCCATTGCTGACACAATGACCAGGAGCAGCAGAGTAGCCCAGAAGCCCAGGAGGTCTGGACTGGAGAGTGACATCTGCCAGCATGAGTGTGGAAATGTCACACACACAAAAGGTCGGGGAGAGAGGTCAAAGTTGCCTAATGAGATTGTTGGCATTATGGAAAGAAGATGAAGGGTAGGTTTTTGTAATCACATAGATATCTGCTGTGAGGTTCAGAGGAACACCGTCTGTGGTCAAAGCTGAGTGTTAATTCAGTGTGACTGAAGACCTCTGAGGATTTGTATCAATGCTTGTGTAACACTGTCCGTGTATTCTCTTTGTCTTTGTATTCGTAGAAAACTTTATGAGTGTCCTTGGACATCTATTCAGTAGCGGGACTGGCTGATGGCTGCTGACCCAAGGTTGCCTGTGATGACAAGATAATGACTCCTCTGCTCTCTTCATTGTGAGTCTGGTTACCCAAAAGAACAGCCGTCTATTTGTCCCTTTGTCAAATTAGATCAAAGAAGAAAACATATGATGGAAGGTTTCTTTGTTGTTTCATTGTGAGTGACCCCCAACCATAGATGGACTTTTTCCACAAGACATATAATAGCACTAATAATATTATAAGAACTAGTAACACTAATATTATATTAATTTCAGCCAGTATATTATAATAAATTCAGCCAGAGATGAGGGGATGCACCTACACACACCTAAAGGACCTCAAAGCAGTACTCCACTAGTGGCCCTCTGAGAACTTCCAGATTACATCTCCACCTCGTGACATGAAGGTCAATGGAAGAGCACAGAGCTGAGGTCAATGAGAGCATCTAGAAGAAAGTGCTGATGGTGGTGAGTCTGGCCTGGCCTTGCTGTAAGGGTTTGGGACAGGAACAGGAAATGGTGGTAAATAATGGGTCAGCAAAAAGATGATGGAAGGTGACTGTTCCTGGAACAGTGCTGAACTACAGCCATGTACAGCTTGCTCATCCCTTCATTTTAGCATTCAGCACACATGTGGAATTTTAATCTGAAAAGTGAAGGGTGGTTTGTCATGTCAAAAGACATCCTGAACAACTCATCTTCCTGTTTGCATCTGTAGGGGTTATGCGGTTATCTGTCTATTTATTTATTTATTTAACCTTGAAGCTAACGACAGTCTTCAGAACAGTTTTTTGTGTAAACGTACAAACAACAGACCAGGAGAATCCCCCCCCACACACCCACACACGCACCTTATCACTGAGATCACTATGGAAACCACATCTTAAGAGAGAAAAAGCACACATTCCCAATTCAAGAAAAAGCCAGGGTCATTCCTCATGAGCCTCTCTTCAAAATGTCTATTTAAGCCAGTGCTTCTCAATTATTTTCTGTTATGCCCCCCTCCCCCCGGAAAAAAACTAGTATTATTTGCCACACTTGCCACACTAGCAGGGCAAAAGAAAAACATGTTCCCCATGGTCATACACGCCCCCCCTGGCATCGCACCATGGCCTCTCAGAGAGGCCACCCCACTCTTTGAGAAGGACTGATTTAAGAAAAAAAAAAAAACTCTGTACTGCAATCACCACACCACACCAAACATTACAGTAATGAAGCACAACAGTCTTAGGGTAGGACATGGCACAGGCACCCCATCAAATTAAATTGAAATATAATAATGAAAAAGCAATAAAACCATGACAACAACACAAACTGTTTTTCCTAAAGTGCCATTCCACTGAGGCACACAGTTCCTGTTGGCTAGATATTGCATTGACATGGGTGTGTGTGTGTGTGTGTGTGTGTGTGTGTGTGTGTGTGTGTGTGTGTGTGTGTGTGTGTGTGTGTGCGTGTTGTGTGCGTGTGCGTGTGTGTGTTTGTTGATAATGGAGTTAATGAGGGACACCTGTGCCCTGTCTGTTGATTTATCTATATGCTCCCTCCCCTACTAGTAATTAGTTTTTAATTACCACCGAGGAGAAATGGCCTATTCCCATCACTGTTTCATGTTTCAGGCCATCACATTTCACATCTCACCACACTCAAGTTACATTCATTATTATTTCTACTGTACGGCTACAGAATCTCTCAAACTAATTGTTTTTTCTTCTCTCTCTCTTTCTCTCTATGTCTCTTGCTTATTTAATTCCTCTCAGTCTCTCTCACACACTCTCTTAATCATTTACTTGAATTACTGCCAAGAATAGCGCTGGAGACAGATTGAGGAATTGTTTCTGACAAAAGCGGTAATCGGGTGCTGAAGTGTTTTGTTTACAAGCAGAGAAAGGTAATTGGGATGTAAAATGACACATAATATCTGGGTGCGTCTGCGTACTTGCGCGCGCGCGCACGTGTGTGTGTGTGTGTGTGTGTGTATGGCAGCGAGGACCAAAGCCAGACTCTGTGGCACACACAACAATACGACGGGAAGAGGGGGGGAGAGGTCAGTGCTGTTTGAGCCAAGAGACCCCCTCTTCCCTTCCCTTTCTCTTATGTGTATAGTGTGCTTATGTGTGGCTGTATAATTCTCCCTGCCCACACACACCTATTGGGAGAGCTCTGAGAGGCTGTGCCGGCACCACACCTGCGCTGGACCCATGCAGCCACACTCCCCCTGGACTCCTCTTAAATCTCTCTGATCCACCTTAAACCACCAGCTGGTATCCAGAGTCCTAAAATAGTGTGTGAGGGATGGGAGCAATGTTGAGGAGCAGCTATGGAAACTATTCTTGTCTTTGTCATCAAGCATAGCTGCCTAATTCAACATGTCTCTGAATTTAGACTGTGCACAGACGTACATTGGGCAGGTTGTGCTTTTTTATGCTAAACGCGTTCAAGACAAACAGATGTGCACGTATTCACATAAGCACGGAGTGCATGGCCACACATTGACTCTAGCACACACACACACATATACACACATATTTGAAAACATAGACACAAAGAGAGAAAGAGAGAGAGAGATCAGGAGAGAGAGAGAGAGAGAGAGAGAGAGGCATGTATATGGATGACAGACATATGTGCATACAGACTAAAAAAGAGAGAGAGAGAAAGAGAAATGAAGACATACTATACTTGTAAAAAGAGAAAGAGAGAGAAAGAGAAATGAAGACATACTGTACTTGTACATGTATGTTGTAAGGCAGTCAAAAGTAAGAGTGCTGGCATGTTGGTATGTGGAGCACAGGAGCCCCAGGGATTTAGTAAATGAGAAGACGTTGGCTGATTAGGGAATCTAATCAGGATGGTGCAGCCTCTTAACATGCACAGCAGCAGAACAGGGGAGAAACCCCTCTGTATGAAGCTCCCATAACACACACTAACGCATTACTGCCGCATGAGCCCCTCACTCAAGAACAATTCCAGAAGCACAATCGAATCAGCACTGTCGTTTTAAGAAGACAAGTGCCCATGTTTCAAATTCTGTTTCTCCAAATGCTCCCCACAGTGGCCTTGGCCAAACTAATACCACATGACAAAGACGCATACACAAAGGCGTACTCTTTCGCTCACGATTTTTTCCCTGCATCATCTCTTTAGGCTTTCAGCTCATTTTGCCCCACGCTAATCAGAATTAGCGTAAGTCCGTTCTGAAAAGACTCTAGCCATCTGACAGTGAGAGAGCAGTGAAGGTGATAGATGGTGTTTGAGGAGGAGAGAGTGGGGAGAGAGGTGGATTATGGTAGGATTATGACACTGTGGGTCACTGGCTTTAGGGAATCCCTGATAATGGGACGTGTTAAAATGGGAATGAATGGGGTTTGAATAGTGGTGGAGGGGTAATTAAATGGGCCAGGGTGAGAAGATTGAAAAACCATCCATTGCTCACATTAATGTAATGTAATGGACTACGGGATATGTGAACAGAGTTGAAGGTGTGTGTGTGTGTGTGTGTGTGTGTGTGTGTGTGTGTGTGTGTGCATGTGAGAGTTCGTGCATTTACCCGCATTCCATAAATTCTGTGTATAGTTAACATGTGACAAAGTGGCAAACTGATTCATGCACTCTCACACTTTCTCTCACTGTAAAATGTGTGTCTGTGTGTCTGTGTGCGCACGTGTGTGTGTGTGTGTGTTTTTGCGGAAGACAGCCAGCACAGATATTATACCTCATCTACACCTCCAGCCCCGCCACCTGTGACTGCTCTCTCTGATGCCAGCTTGCCTCTGCCTGCTATTTCCATCTCATATGCTGCTGCTCTGACTCTAGCAGACTTCAAACCGGGGCCACCCAGCCCCAGCCCAGATTCAATTTCCTCTCTCTCTCTCAGGCTCTTGTGTGTGTTAGTGTGTCTGTGTGTGTGTGTGTGTGTGTGTGTGTGTGTGTGTGTGTGGGATGTGCTGAGCTGGAGAGGCTGAGGTAACTCCAGCAATCCTGCCAGGCTTCCTCTCCCATGCCCAGGCAGGCAGGGGGAAAAGCAATCAGAGGTGAGCAGCCCGTGTGGCCTTATCACAGGCAGCCAGAGGGCAGGGGCCCTCCTATGCTCTAGCACTGTTCTCCTGGCACACACAGCTATCGCAGCAGCATTCAAGCTAACCTCAGCCATGCATACTAATGCAGACAGAAGGATGAAGGAGAAGAAAAAAAGAAGTGATTAAAAAGAAATTCAGGAGGAGGGGGGAGAATGAAGGAGAATGGATATGCTACTTGAGTTGAGATTCAAACTGTCTATTTTGGGGACCACCTGTGTGTACTGTGTGTGTGTGTGTGTGTGTGTGTGTGTGTGTTTGTGTGTGTGTGTGTTCACCTATGGTTAGATCACGCGTGAAATTGCACACTGACAGAAGGACATGCTATGAGATGCCATGGGCCAGTGAATACAAACTTCATTACTTGTTCAGTACAGAACATGCACACACATACACACACACACACTCGCACTCACGTGTGTACATGTATAGGCTACACTCACACACATACACATGCACATAGACATACACACTCACAAACGTACAAAAACACTCAAGAAATCCATTAACTTTACCCTGGCACAGTCATTTGATGTGGAGTCTGATGAATGTGATGGATGGCTGTGTGGTGGCTGCATCTACTAGTAGTGATGATTACAGTAATGAATGAGCTCATTGCTCTGTTTGACACTGGCACCAGCATCCCCAGCAGTGGTGCAGATGATGGGAAAACGCTGTTGGAACGTATGGAAGAAGAGTCCAAGAGTCATGTGCGGCTAATGAGAAACAAATAAAAACAGGCAAAGAGAACTCATTTGTCTCTGCTGTGTGCAGCGCACATGGTTACTGTGCTGCAGATATGAAGAGGTCAAAGCAGGCTGTGAAACCAATAACTGCACATGTATGGACACAGTGCAATAAAGTGGAAATCAGTGGAGCAACATGTAGCGCTTAACATCTCAAACACGACAGAGACCGAATTTAAATGAGCTTGTGATTTTCAGAAGGTTCGTGGAAAAGGTTTCACATCAAACAAATTCACGCACCTCATGTGCTCTGACCTACCTGTGATTATGTGTAGCGATGTGTTGTATTGGTATTTAGAAAATGTTATGATCAGTTCATTAAATTTCCATTAGGTTAAATGCGTCGGTATTGATGCGCTACCTTTCACATACCAAACCAAACAAATTGGAGTCTAAAGGGTGAAGGAGTGGTGCTCAAAGGGAATGCAGTTGGCTGCTACAGCCAGGCCCTAAACCTGCTTGCATAGGAGACCCTCTCCAGCACCACGGGAACAAGAGTGAATCGTTTACACCTTTCTAGCCTGTGGCCCCATGTTGACAAAAGATGAATGTTAATGTAATTGATGGAGGACATAAACCCTTACACACACACGCAGAGAGAGAGACAAACAAACACAATGGGGCACTGAGCATCAACTTTAGTTTTAAATCAATCAATCAATGCACCTGCCTGCCTGCATGCGTTTGCTGTGCTCATGGAAATCCAATTAGTCTGAGTTTTACTGACAGCTGAGCTCCCCCTAGTGGTTGATATGTCTCCTGCAAACATGAGCAGAGCCTCCTTCCACTGGGGCACAACTTACTGTTAGCAACTTCCAGCTCACCCACACACAGGAACACTGGGCTCCCAACCTCCCAACACCATTTCCCACACAGCAGTACAATCTCTCCCCAAACCACATGCCTAATTAGGCACTTGACTAATTACATTCTTGCCTAATCCCCAAGGTTAGCGAGGGAGGTACAAATAGTTCTCCCAACAAAGTTCTCTCTTTTGAGTTTTGCCACAGTGCAAATGAAAAGACTCAAATTCAACTCAAAACTTTCTTAAGAGACTGACACATCCACTTTGCTCTCAAAAACCCCTCTCTCTCTTTCTCTCTCTCACACACATACACACACACACACACACACACACACTCACAGAGACACAGAGTAGAGTGGACAGAGAAAGCAGAGCAGATGGCAACATGGCACTGATCCAGGACCAGTGAGATGTGCCGGGCAGGCAGGCGGTCGTCACTCAGAGAAAACTAGAGGCCATTCAAACCATGCAGAGCAACAGAAGGGCTCTCTGGCTGCGCCGGTGAAATCTCTGGCACTCACCGCCGCTGCCAGACGTCTCTGCGGACATTTGAGCTAAAGTGAGCTCAGTTCAACCATGTACAAAAATGGCCAGAGAGCATCCCTCCAATAACTATTAAGTGCTTCTCATGAATACTGCAGAGGAGAAGGGTGGAGAGAGATCACAGAGAGCAGGAAAGAGAGAGAGGGAGAGAGAGAGAAAGAGAGAGAGAGAGAACAGATCACGCAGGAGAGGATGAGGATGAGAGACAGCTGACAACAGATAAGGGCTTAAAAAAGAGAACAAAGGAAAGAGTAGGAGAGGAGTCCGAGATTCTAAAAACACACACACACGCACGTATGCCCACACACACATGCACACTCACGCACGCGCACACACACATACACACACGTGCACTACCAAGTGGAGGAGAACACTAACTGCTGATGTGGACTTTCATGGACTTAGACTTGCATGGGTGACCAGTAAAAGATAAGCATGAAAACTGTGTGGTAGTCTACTGTATGTACGTGTACAGGACATCAATGCCAGGCGCCAGTGCATTGAGTGTGCCTGTATATTGTCACACCACTGCAGCTCAAACAGGGTGGCCTCAGGCATAAAAAGGGTGACAAATCAGATGATACATTATTGATTGTACTAAAAATACAAGTTCATTGTCCACCACTATGAAGTCAAATCAACATCAGCTATTCTATACCTGGATTTAGCAGCAGAAATAGACTGTGCAATATCTATGTTCAGTGTTCCTCAGTGTAATTCTTGTATTTACACATACGCAAATCAAATTATATTGCTAATTATAGCTAATGATCAATGCAATGAATGTATTATAACAACATTATAGCAACACATATATTATCTCAACATGACTTGGTACAAATTCTTGCAGTCTCACACACATACATTCACGCCCATGCCATTGCAGATGACTTTCTATATATCAAATGTTGACCCCGCTTACCCTCATCCGCTTATCCATATGCAGCCCCAGCATGAAATAGCATGAGGCCCCGCTGAGCATTACCTATCTGATGGCAACGCCAATTAAGAATTAAATAAGGTCAGCGGCCTAGCCCTCTTTAAACATTGATTAGGTTTCCAAGATGAATAAATGATTGGTGTTTGGCACATCTGTGGTGACTTCTAACTGAAACCGGGACTCCGCTGTGCACTAATTGTGAAGACTTAGACTAACACTTGTTCAAAAGCAAACAAGGAGAAAATGCGACACCGGGTGAAGGCCGTCACCAGAACCTGGAATCATGAGACACACTGTGTGTGTATGTGTGTGCGTGTGTGTGTGTGTGTGTGTGTGTGTGTGTGTGTGTGTGTATTGTTGGTGTACACATACACAAGGAGTGCTGAAGGATTTAAAAGATGGCAGAATGACTAATGGTCTCTCAAGCACTCGTGTAGTTAAGCGGGTCGAGCAGGGCACAGAGAATGCCAAGGCCATGCCTTCAACTCCCATCTCACACAAGCAGCCATAAATGTTTGCTCTCAACAACAGCTTCTCAATCTTATTTGAGGCATTTTAAAGCACATCTACAAGTCACTTATAACACAGTTTTGACAGAGCAGTTCTCTGGATCCATTATCTAAACATGGCTCCAAGTTTAGCTCTGTACCGAATCCCTATGACTTATGACAGCAGACCTGTGCATCTAAGTGAGACATTCTAGTCTGACTGCACAGGGACTTGAAATTCTCAGACGAGGCTGTTATAAAAACAACAGCAGCACATTCCAGTGATGATGAACACAGATAAACACAGTGCCGGCTCCTGAAGAGTCCTTTTAAGGGCAACAAACTACTTTACACCCAGTTTTCAAATGACACAAATTAGCACCATTAAATTCAGTTAAATTCACTTTTTCTGTCCAAATGCAACACAGAGAATTGTGAGAATGTGTTATCCTTCTGACAAAATCCATTTAGATGTATTAATAGATTTATTAAAAATATTTATTCTTTTCATCACTGTCCTCCTCTTCCTCTGTCTGATTTGTGTGTCTTACCTGCTGCAATTGTTAGCGGGTGCAAGACCAGGTCACAATCGTCCAGAATGTTGTCCCTACTGTGGTTATTGATTTATGAGACTCATGGCATCCTTGATTTAATGTGGCATGGGTCATGTGATGTGCCTGTTCTGCTGGTCCCCGGAAGATCTATGGGACATCAACAAGCTCATAAAGAACAACTACGGGGGAGAGTGAGATAGGGACGCCTCAACCTTCAACCCCGACACACCTTTACACACGAGGACAAAACATCCAGTCCAGTCACTTCAATGTCAACATGTGTGTGTGTCACCTACGGTTGAGTCCTGATTGCCTATTTAGATTCCTCAACAAATCCAACCTTTTCCAAACCACATAGCAGAGCACTGACACCAGAACAGGCCAATGTGCTGATAAGGTCCTACTGTTTGGGGAATGAACACACCACGTGTGTGTGTGTGTGTGTGTGTGTGTGTGTGTGTGTGTGTGTGTGTGTGACACAAAGCTGTGCCATGATGTCACTGTCATTGTTAATGTTATTGCCAACCTTCCCCCTGTTATTGCACTCAGGGATGCACTAAGTCCAAAAATAGAACAGTCATGCCACACACACACACACACACACACACACACACATATACACATACACACACACACACACACACACACAGTTTGCAAACATTTTCTAAGATTGAAACAAATTCCATCACATCACATTTAATGACACTCCACATATCAGACACCTCTGAGGTCACAAGTTCACACACCAATCTAGTATTGATTTTGAGGCCTGGAGGAGATGCCATTAAAGCTAGACTTTCTCACTGCTCTCTCACAAAAAGGGTCCTGTTTCATCACAAGCATTTGTGCAATCTTCATAATAACTAACTTCTCCAAACACCCTTACACCATATCAACACACCCTTATCCCTAGTCTCATCTCTCTCTCTCCATCCAGCCTCCCTCTCATCCTCTTTACTGGAAATAACCAATCAGATGTCACGCTTCCCTCTACACAGGGTCATGACCCCTGGGCATCACCCGCATAGCAAAGCAGAGCCCAAGTGTGTGTTGGGTGTGTTGGGAGGGGAGCTTATCTGTTCACTGGCCACTAAACCACAGCTGATGGAGAGGCTCTCGGCGCCAGTTGTTCAGCTCAATTACTGCACCAAGAGCATGCAAATATGACAAATATGGCCAACTCCAAAAAGCCATGTAAGAGCCAAAACTGGTGGTAGGTGAGTCCTGAGCCTCTGTGTGTGTGTGTGTGTGTGTGTGTGTGTGTGTGTGTGTGTGTGTGTGTGTGCGTGTGTGTGTATGTTTGTGACAGAGATGGAGATTATCAGCAGCCTTTTATCTGTCAGCAGCTGGTAGATGTTCACCTTTTTTTTTAAAGTTACAGGCATGCCAGGCAAGAGTGCAATTTTTTTTACATCTGGAGCTCCCCATACAGTCGCGGTTTGTAAAAGAAAATAGCCACAACGTTGTACATTCTTAACAATCCATGTGGATTAGTTTGCAATCAAAGCATAGGAACCAGTGATCATTTTCGTAGTGTTATGTTGACTGACAGTCATAAACACAATTTTTGTTTCATTCAGTTTCAGTGTTGTTTTCACCGCCTCGCCGTTTGAGATCCTGGGAGTGTAGTTACTGCAGAGAGAGCCTTCATTCACCCTGTAATGAGCCATTTAATCATCAAAGTGACTACAAAGCTGATAAATTAACCTAAAAACTTTGCTTGGTGTATCTTCAATTTACAAAGCTTGTGCATGTACGTGTGTGTGTATGTGTGTGTGTGTGTGCTTAGACACGCATTTGTAGAGATATGTGCATGCACATACAACGCTGTATGCATAACATCGTTGTATACCTGTAAGCCATGCCAGTGGTGGCCCTCACAGTGTCCTGCAGTGAGAGCGCGTGCGTGTTGAGGAACTCCTCCAGGTGCTTGAGCTCCAGCGCGGCCCTCGCCTTCAGGCCTCCCCAGTAGAGCCTCACTCCCGCTGGGCTCTGCCTTCCGCCCCGGGGCCCCTGGCCCCTCTCCCCAGCCTTCTGCACCCCCTTCTGCTTGGGGGTGGGGATCTCTGAGCACGTCGCTTTGTACAGGTACATCTCAGTGTCTCTGTTCTCCCACGCCTTTCGCTCTTGCACATACGAACATGCAGAGGAGCCTCAAATAGACAAATGCCAAACGGCAATGCTGGTCTCTCTCTCACACACTAACACCCCTTAGTGTCCCTCAGCAGAGGCATCCAAAAAGAAAGAAAATGACTGTAGAAGTTTGGTAGAATGTTCCAGCACTCCAGTTGAGTTGACTCAGGCGGACAGTATGTCAGAGATGTTCTCGTCCTAGTCTTTTCTCTTCCATCATATTTGCCACTTTGTCAACATAGTCGATCAGTCTAGTGTGCTCTCAGTCTCTAATAAATGCCATGGGAATCTGGGACATTTTCCCCTCCCTCAATCTCTCCCTCCCCCTCTATTTTCCCTCCCACTCCCTCTCTCCCTGTCTCTCTGTCTCTCTCTCTGTCGCTCCACCTCTCTTCCATACTCTCTTCACTTCCATTCTGCTTGTAGACTTCTATCCTGCTTTTCCTCTGACTGTTACCTAAACACTCTGGCTATCATCCAGGCTCAGTGAACTCTGACCCTCACTGACAGGGCTCCAATCTGGGGGATTGTGGGAATGAGTGGCCACTCCGCTTTCCCATATACAGCATGGCTTCTCAGCACGAGCGTTTTCACACTCGCTCGCTCGCGCAACCTTTCATCAAACCCCCCTGTTCCCAAATACCATGGAGCCAAGCCAACTTAGGCACACGCTGCTCAGGATTGGACACACTGCACTCTGAGCTAAACACACACACACATACACAAACACTTACAGACACGTGCACATACACATGGACACACACACACAGACAAATTAACATGTTTGATCCACGGTATGTACAACTGTCCCCCGAGTCCATCAGATCCATACCATCATTCAGGAGGGCAGAAGAGTTGCGTAATCACTCCTGTCCCCGGGATTTATTTCCAGCCAGTTAACAGGAGCAGAAAACATCCCCAAACATTACAGCCAAATGGAATCCCATGAGCAAAGGCTTGTGTATCTGGATGCAATCTCAACACTGATCTGGACCTCATGACTACTGGCAGTAATCACATCCCATTGTCACAAAGCAGATGGCAGAAGTGTAAAATCACATCTCTGTTATTGCAGTTAAACACACTTAAAAGTTATTTCTTCCGCTCTCATTTCTGTTCTTTGTGTCATTGGTTCCCCTAATGGGATGCCAATATGGAGATGGTTACATAAAGAAGGTTTCTCTAGAAGGATCATTCCCTGTGCTGTTGGGTTCTATGCGCCCTCCCATTTGAATACATCCACATACCACTGCAAGTTTGTGCGCTTGAGTCATTGCTGGGAACGCACGTGGGTGGAGGTTGTGGGAATGGCAAGGTCCAAGAGAACCGCTCTGGGGGGAATCACACCGCTCTAACTCCCCCTGCCTATGCAAAAGACAAAACCTCCACTTTGCATCAAACTCAAACTCTTTTCTTCTGATCTATGTGAGATGGAGCTGAGATTGACTTGCTTGGGGGATTAGATTCCCCAGGGAGTTATTATTTTAAGAGCAGTTACTGATGCTGGCCTATTTGGCCATTGCCCTGAAGGACTTCACAGATCTGTTTTCTCCATGATCCAATGAGGAAATACACCAGAGGTGTCAAATAATATTTAACAATTGAGTTCAATTCAGTTTTCAGTTTTGTAGTTTTTGTTATGTTTTAGATTAATACTTATGACACTCTGGATAAATTAGATTAGATCAGGCTTTCTGCGTTGAACACCGTTAAGTTGATATCATTTGTAACTATCATGAGCCAGGAAAGCTGTGGACTAATGATTATGACTCAAGCTTCTTCCTTGATGGATATTTAGAAGCCCATTTTCCAGGTCATCTCTTCATATTTTTTTCAGTTTGACTGAGCCAGACATGAAATCTGGAGGCAATGGATCTGAATGAATAGTAGCTGAAGAGTTCTTTCTCTATACACATTCCAAGCCTAAAATTCTTATAAAACAAACATGATATTGATGAAGACTTTAAATGTTGCAAATGATCTTCCTTGGATTAACATCAGAACCCTAGTGCTAAATCTATTCTGTGTCTCAAACAGGTTAGGTGAAGTCTTCAATAAAGTATCTTGATTTAGTCCGCTCAGGTACATCTCGCTTATAGAGGAGACCCCATGGGATGACAATGGATAAAAATCTGCAGGAAGTCTCTAGATGGAATGATTGGAATGACCAATCAGAGGCTCATCTGTCATTCTGCATCACAAACGCTGGATGGATATTCCTTGTGTGTAACTATATCACCTTTTCTCTTGCTTTTGGCAGCCCGCTCCAGGGGAGAGGAGGACACCCTGCTGAATTTTTCAGTCAAAGTCCCGTCACTGCGGCATTACCTGCCTCTAAACCTCAATTAACCTTATCGGCTCTCGTTTTAAAGCATTACTGAGAAAAAAAAATGGCTTACAATACAAAGTCAGTCAAGTGTAGTGAAGCAAGGCAGAAGAAGGGAAATCTGCAAAGACAAGACCAGAGAGAGAGAGTGGAAGAAAGAGAGTGGGGGAGAGAGAGAAAGAGAGGGGAGAGAGAGTGGGGGGAAGAGAAAAAGAGTGGGGGAGAGAGAGAGATGGCTGTGGGACTGATATGACGAAGCTGCTAGCACTGTGCTTAGTAGATAAGAGGATCAGTCAACCAAAAGGATTGTGTCCAACTTTAAAGCTCAGTTCATAAACTCCATTCTGCTATTATAGTTGAATGTGTCTAATGAAGATAAATTAAAAGATTAAGTGTGAGTCCTCCAGAGCTGCACTGCTGTTTACAAAAATGCAAGAAGACCGTAGGAAGACATTTTTTAAACAAGACAGAAAAGATTCAGAGTCCTTAGAGGGGTAAAGTACGTCAGATCAGAGAAGAAAGGTAAAAGAAAAAAATCAAGTTTTGCAGCCATATTGAAAAACACAATATACCTGCAAAGTGTGTCTCCTTTGACTGCTGAAAGAGGTGAAAGGGAGTGTTGGTGTGCAAGCAAATCATGTGGACTGGAGATGCTGTAACAGCCCAGGTAGAAAGAAAGAGTGTTGGTGTGAACACAAGGAGAGCTCTTGGCCCTGGGGTTCGGCCCTTGAGCTTCGATTTCACACATCTAATCCCTTTATTCGTGCGTACAGAGAAAAAGACGGCACTTACTGTGAAAACAAAGGGAAGGAGGATTGGTGAGCAGGTCTTCCTCTCTAAGGTGAGGACACTCAACACCACTAAATGAACGGCTCTAATGGCGCCTGCCTTGGCAGTTGGCCCACTCAATCTGCCTTCATTTGTTTTTGTCACCAGGGAGATGGGAAATGTCAAAACACACCCTTATGGAGTTGGACAGATGCCATGCAACTGGATACTAATGGGAGAGGTTAGCAACATCACAGTGTCCTATGAGAAGTTATATTTACCCAAGACAAACACAGAAAACAACTTCAGGAAACTTAAGCCACAAAGATGTACTAATTATAAAATGCCATCCTATTAATTTGCAATGTACTTTACAATGTATAATACAAGATGACATCCTTTTCTTCCCTCTCACACAAAAATCCATGGCTTAGATGCTCAGACATCAGTTATAAAGACTGTCTCTGGTCAGGATGATGACATCTTTTAGGAATAGAACTGAAAGTCATCAATCACTGAGGGTAAGAGAAAAAATCATCATAATCATCCTAAAGAAAACTAAATTATTTACAGCCTAGTTTACAGTCTAGTCTAGTTTCTGTTATTATGTTATCTTATGTTTTTTTTGGCACCAGGACAGGAAAGTCCTAAAATCTAACAACACACCTGAACCAAGTAATACATTTTTTTGCAATCACAATTGTTTTGACACTCATGGTACTGTAGACAAAGCCATAACAAGTACCTGTCACTGTGTCACTAAAACACTAATATAAAGACAATAGAGATAGCAACCATTCATATGATGGGGTATGGCTGTTGCACTGTGTCAACCCACATTTCACATCCTTCGATCTCTCTTCATCCCTCTCTCTCCTGTGGTCTTACCTGTAGACCATCCCAGTGCGGTACGCCACTGTGTCTTCCCTGGACAGCCCACACAGCTTCAGGTACCAGTTGGTCTCAATCTCCCTGACGAGGGCGGCTTTGCGCGCCCGCTGGAGCGCCGCCTGCTGGTGAAGGCTGTGAGCGCGGTTCTCGCGGTTGCTGTCCTGCGAGTTGCGGTGGGCGCGGAGGCCGCTGACGGAGGCCACCGAGTGCTTCCTGTGCCGGTTGGGGTCCTCGTGCACCCCCCGGCCTCCTGCCGCGCCACTGCTCCGAGCTGCCAGCATGATGGACCCAAGATGTCCTGCACCTCCTCAAACAAGCCTCATCGTCATCTCTCTGACTGTCAGATTTTAAGTGAATACAGTCACCTGTCATGTACTTATGAACTAACTGCTCTTCTATTTCCTATTGACTTCTTATTCTTCACCTTCTCTGTCTCCTCCACATTGCGGCTCTCTTATAACCTCCTCTTGTCCATGCGCTGAAACCAGATCCTCCAGCGCTCCTCTGCCTATCTGCTGGGCTGCACTGGGACTGGGCAGGGCCAAGATGGGCAGGATAGAGACTGCTGGCTGCTGGCTGCTCCACACTGCTTTCAGAGGCAGACGCCCCACAGGGCTCACTGACTCGGGGATTAGCTCACCCCAGGAGGGGCCTGCAGGTGTTCCCACCAATCCATAAGCCTCTCATATACACAGCACAGCCGTCATGGGCCATTATTGCATACAGATGCAGATACACAGAGACATACAAAAAATACCTATCTGCTGTCAATGCAAGAACAGAATTACGTACAATAACCCTTGTATGTGTGTGGTCAGTTCAGTTATACTGGGCTTTGTATTAGCAGGAGTAAAGAGTGCTATTTCCTGTCATTAGAGCTACAAGGCTTTAACGTGAAAGGAATACCCCAGCCTCCTTAACACTCTGAGCTTTTAATAACCCCACTTAGAGTTTTGTTCACGTTCAGACACACACACACACACACACACACACACACACACACACACACACACACACACACACGCATGCACACACACATTAGCACATGCACACATTGCACATGCACTAATAGAAAACCACTAATAGAAAACATCTAAAAAATCTAAGGTTACAAATATATTCATCTATCTATCTATCTATCTATCTATCTATCTATCTATCTATCTATCTATATTATCTATATATCTATCTATGTGTGTGTGTGTGTGTGTGTGTGTGTGTGTGTGTGTGTGTGTGTGTGTGTGTGTGTTTGTGTGTGTGAGTGTGCATGTATGACTGTTTCAGTCCACAACAACAATACAGTAAACACTTGAATAAATTAATGTCTTTAAATGAGGTGTCTAAAACTGGGAGGTAATGACTTGCTGCCTTGATGTCTTCACTGTCCAATAAGTCATTTGTTATGCTAAAATTTCAAGCAACCTAGTTAGATGGCTAAATGGAATGCTGTCTTTAGTTTATTTAACTGCTCAGACACAGTTGCCAAGATAACCACAGCTGACATCTTAATTCAACAGAATTTTGCAGATGTTGGATGCTGCCTTCAGAATTTGGCAAAAGAGGGACAAATTTTATGCATTTGATTTAGACATGTCTTGATGCCTTCTGCCACCAAACAGTTCCTTAGAAGGCAGCATTTTGTCTGTTTTGTACACAGCCAAGGTCACTACTGTGGTCCTGTGACATTAGAGAAGAAGGTCAGAACGTCTGGACATCATTAACCATCAGCAGCCTATAAACCAAATATAACTGATCACATTATTCACACCTTTTAGTGCCTCTATGGGAATAATTAAGTTAATGTGTTGCTGCTGCTCTGCCAATGACCTTGTTGTTGTTGTCTTCGTTCCTCCTCAGCTGCTCTTGTTAGGCAGAGTGAGGAACAAGTTCATCACCAGAACATCAAGTCCTGTGGCCTAAACTTGCCTTGCTGATCCTCTGCCCTAAAGCACTGGGTTACTCATTTTTCACCTGAGTGCACAGCAGAAGAGTTTGCAAAATAGTTTTCATGCACACACACACATACACAGCCCCCCCCCCCCCCCCCCCCACCCCCCCCCCACCACCACCACCACCACACACACCACACACACACACACAAACTTCATTCATTTTGAAGGTTACTGAAAGGACTCCCTCTTGATGCATTTATTCCATCCTTACTGTATATGCCTATATGCAAATGATTGCTAATCTCAGCTCAAGTTTAAATGAGTTTGACACAGTCTTCTAACTGTGGCCAAGTTCAAACAGGCCTGTCCTCTGTAAGCAGCAGGGACTCGTGCCAAAAACCATGCAGAGGAACAAGATGAGAATGAAGTGCATTGTTAGTGTAATACCAATGAGAAAGCCCCTAGGGAGGGATGAGGGAGAAGGAACAAGAGAGAGGAGGGGATGTGAGAAAATGTAAAGAGCAAATAAGAGCCAAATAAAGATTATGCAGAGAGTTTATGCAGAGTCAATTCATAACCCTGTTGTTACTGTAAAAGTTACCGAGTGCTGCCAGTAGGAAAAAAAAATGAAAAATTTGATAGAACATAGACTAAATAGTGAATCAGCTAATACCTAATGAATGGGGCACATTCAGTTACTGTTGGCTGCTGGTTTGCTGTTCATACAGTCTCGAATCTAATTTTCTTATTGTCTTTCCTACAGACAGCACTCAGTGACCTCAAACAACAGGGCTATGAATTGAATCATACCAGATGTCTCCTTTAAATGGGGTGATTCTCTCCCCTATGGACTGTGCCATGACAGTGAATGACACTGCAGTCTGCATCTGTAATGACCTATAGATACAACTCCTGTCTGATGATATGGAAAGTGAAACAAACATTGAGAACCTGGACACCTTTGGTTAGACTTTACATCAACAGTCCAAAATCCCCTTCTGGCCACCTCACCCAGTGGTTAAGTTTCAAAATGCTGTGTAATGGTAACTATGTTGAATTATTGACGTGGCTAATGACTATCTGATCTGTGATGTTGGGGCAGCCTCTGTAATGCATATGGGACTACTGCCTTATGTTCAGGCTACTCTGGCCCCAGGGCCCTGCGTGATGGAAAGAGACATAGCAGGGGGGAAGTGGAGATAGAACTGTCTCTAGAAACTGACCCTAGCCACACACACCTCCACAGCCCTCGCTGCACACAGGGAAACTCAAGTCCAAGAGAGGTCAGTCTCAGAGCTCATGACACTCAACCACAACTCCTGTCATTCTAGTCTCCAGCTGCTGAGACCCCCCCACCCAAAAGAGTCACTTAATCCCCGGGGCATAGAGGACAAGGGGCTCTGGGACTGTTATGCAGACGTGCATAATGATTCACACTGATAGGCCAGGTGAGCAGCTGACTGTGAAGCAGACCTGGCTGTCATCTGGCCCATACTCAGCTGCCATTTTGGGCATGCGATACTTGAGGTACGTGTGCCTTCTACAGAGTCAGCTGGAGGACACACTGAGCAGACAGACAGTTGCTGTTATTGGGGGTGATGGAAATGGTTTCAGGATATCATTGCTCTGTGTTAAACCTTCGTGCCTGTCAATCCCCAAAGGCTACTGGGTTTTAACCCACATCTGCACTGTGCTGAACCTATTAGGTGCTCAAAGCCATCAAAGCAATTGCTTCAGTAAGTCAAAACCAATTAAATTAACATCAGTACCAGATACTGAAGCGCTAATTGCAGCCTTGTAACTGTATAAACAGATGAAACCAAATTCCTGAATGGTTCTTAGCATTTGAAGTGTGCGGACTGTGGTATCAATTACTATGCAATAGACATAGTATATGCACACTTGAAAACACTGCAAAAGGCAACAATATCAGCAACAAAGAGTTCATATCAGGGGTCTTATGATGGATTCCTCAGGCAGAACAAATTGCATATTCAGTGTTAAGAAGAATTTTTCACAAAAAAAAATTTGATTTGATTAAGAAAAGCAATATGTCGTGGTGCAGCTGGCAACAGCCAACCATGTACTATAACTAAGCAGGCGAGCCTCAGGACCTGTGAGTCTGACCTGTGCTCATTTCCCCATCCCACCCCATCTCTCTCTCACACTTTAATTAATGCAAAAGATAAATTTATATGTACTTAAAAAAACAACGAGCAATATGCTATATAAAAATAGCATATTTCCCTGTGTTTACATATAGCAGACAAAAATACTGGGGAAGAGACAAACAGGCAGAAGAAAGAGTAACAGAGAAAATGGAACAATGATGAGGCTTCCAGTGAAATTCCTGTCTTGAGGGAGCTAGCTGAAGAGGGAACCAAACGGCCACCCACTGTTATCTCACAAACCATAAATACAACTCAGTCACTTCATCTTCCCTGCAGCAGCCTTTTCAGTCTAGAAATGGGGTGATATACAATATATTGAAATCTCTCACCAAAGCACTGTTATGATAAAACTACAATATGAAGAAAACAGTCGGACTGAAATGTAGTATCTACAGCCACCATTGACACAGTGAAATTTGGGGTGGAAATCTGATTATGATAACAGGGACTGCAAAAAATACCACATGAAGAAAGAATGTTTTTTTCTCTTTCCTCACTGAAAAACCCCATGATCCATTACAATGCAATGCATTTCTCACAATGGCACAAATAGAAAGAAGCTTTTGGCAGTTTATGATAAAGCCTGATAAGGAGAACAGAGTTGTTTGTGAGGTCCACATGTGCAAGCATGCGGGCTTTAAACAAAATCTTAATCAAATACAAACACACACACACACTGACACAGACACACACGCACACGCACACACAGACACACACACACATACACAAAATGAAAGAAAGAAAGAATTAGAGTACAGTAAGCATGAATATCTCATGACAAGTCAGACAACAAGGTGTCATCCTTTTACAGCGTGGCATTCTGCCACTGAGTGTAGTGCACTCAGCCAGTGGATGACATTACCTCCATGGGCATGAAAACAGCTCCTTGTTAACATGAGTCCCCTGGGTGACTCGGCCCCTGGTATCCTATTCACAAACACACTACTACTATTACTCTGGCTATTGTTAACTAGAGTTTTGTCTCTAAAGCTCACGGACCAAACAGCGGCTGACGTGATGCACACGATGCGTCTGATGGTGCGCATCAACAGGTCTGCTTTCTCATTTCTCGACTGACTTTCTCGAGCTGAATGGAGTGCGCAGACATACTGTCACTGTCATACTCAGCCCTCATGCCCTCATGCATAACAACAACAATCATAACAATCTTAACAATCATTTCAAGCATTTTAAAACAGTACCATGTCTCTGAATCCAACACAACCTTTACCAATGAGTTGCAGTGCCAGAGATAATCACTGTTTTCAGTCTTTATCTGATGCATGTCCACTGTAAATAGGAATAGGAACACTGTTGTTCCATTTCTCAAAGATTGTGAGTACAACACTAATGAACAAGTCAGAAATGAAAGCCCACTCCAGGAGTCAGTGACTCATTTTGCTCCTCACTTTGCTCCTCACCATCCGTACTGCACACCCATATATCCATCACTTGCTCTGACAGGTGACTTTACAGGACTGTTAACTGCACAAAGATGGGTCTCCACTTACCAACCATCTGACATCTTTATGGCTACTTACACACAAACAAACAGGCTGCCATCTGATAGTACGTGACCTGTGATTAGACTTGAACTTACAGTATAGGCTACAGTAAGAGTTTCGATAACAACAAAGGTGATTTTTTTTTCTTAAATCAGTGGATTCCCACCTGTACAACATCTTGAAATGTCTGGGATGTCGATCACCATAACTTGCCACATCAAGGGCCATTGCATTAGGCATCAGGCAGTATGTACAGATTTAGATCTGAAAGAGAAAACAGAGGTTTTACAACTAGTGCATGCTTCATCTGCACTGGTGTTACGTCCGATCTGCAGTCTATGTGGGTTGTAAATGGATCCCTGTTAATCTCAGAATATGTGCAATCAAATCAACCATTCATTTGACAGAAGACATACAACATAGGCCCATTCAGTGGCAATATGACGTACATCCCATGAATTTAGACAATTTCGGACAGCCTTCGAACAGAGAAACACTAAATAAACACTAATACATTTCTCCCTTACATATCTGGTCATTAAAGCACAATGGCCCCTGCTGCGCTAATGAAAAAAAAGTAACCACAAACCATTAAGAGACAATATAATAATAGAGACAATATAATAATAGATAGGTGACTGATCTGAAATGTCTAAAGCCAGGGTGTATATCAGCAAATAACTAACAACTAAACAACTTTAATTTGCCTTCAACCCGATGAAAATTCTTCTTCACAGCACAAACATGAGTACATGTAAACTGTAGAACAAACTGTTTGCATTCACAGTGTCAATCCTTATGCTTTAAAAACCGTACAATTTTTCAAACTGTATTAACACTGCTTGCATATTAAACAAGTAGTTCCAACAATTTAGACAATCACTTAATACATGAATAACCAACATAATATGAGCTCTCTTCATGGCTAGGCATAATTTTCTAAAGGAGACACTGGAAAGCCTTTTTAATCACTATATCAGTATGTTTTTCATTGAAATGATTGGTTTGCAGCACTAGCGCATTGCAGTGATTATTTTAGGTGCTCAGTTGAGTTCTGGTGCGTTGTCCACAGGCTATGATTCCTACTCTGGATGCTATTTCAGTGCTGCTCCTTACAGTGTTTAAAGCATTCCCCACCCAGTGCCTGGGGTGTCCCACCAATGAGCTTGGCCAAACATCCACCATTCAAGATGCAGAATTAGTCATGCCACACCTGCAGGGACTCTAATATCCCCTAGATACTTGTGTCATCAGAGTTTCTGGATCATGTGCTCTTGAAATTAGGCCTGGTCACTGTAGAACACATTTCATTGCTATTTGACAGACACACAAAAATGACAAGATTACATATGAATTTCACAGTTTCAACAATATATAGCAACATTTAACAAGATTGCCTTGACAGTTGGGTAAGATTAAATTAGAACCCCAGACACTTTTTCATAATGACCAAGTATGTGTGTCCCCATGAACTACAATAGCCTGCGCTGGACACTGGCCACACGACTCATCCTGTATTTATAGCGTTGCCACTGTATGCATGCCACCACCACGCGTCACATAGAGACCCACACACACACACGGCTTTCAACTTTTGTTGCCACTGCAGTGCACTCTGCTGTCTGTAGAGTGACATGTCAACTTGTTTATGTATGATTAATTACATAGAAAAGCAGAAACAGACACATGCACACACGCACACAGACGATCTGAAATCACTTCTGATAGGTTGAAGTAAACACGACTCCTGGATTCTTTGTATTCCCAGAGGCCCAATTCACTGCAGGCATCTACAGCATTTGGACACTGACTAATGTTAGCTTATTTGGGCTCTTACCTTTCCCGCACTTGCTAGTCTTTCCCACACTCTCTCTCCAATCCTACCACCGGCAGGGTGATCTTGAACTTGTTTACCCACAAACACCCACACGGCCACACAGGCCTCATACAAAAGGATCCTCCTCCGGCATGCCAGGCCATCCCTCGCTGAAGAGTGTTGTTACACTTCCAATTATAGAGCTATATCATCACAGCACAAGGCTGTTTGAGGAGGCGCCAGGCTCATACCTATGCTCCTCCATACTGCCTGACGCTCTACAAGGAGCCAGGCCTAAGGACAGCTGATACCAGAGTACAGCCAAGGCCAGACACATCCCCTGGCAGAAAACACATCCATGACTACCACTGCAACTCTGAAGGACTGGAAGACAAAATGGGAAGGGGGAGATTTCTGCAGGCACGCTGAGTGTATGGACAGCTAACCTCTAATGATCAATTTGCAAAACTGAAGCTCATGGGAATGTCATCCATATTTTTAACAGCATTTGTATAAAGGTTTACTTTTTTTATCTGCCAGCACCACTATGATTGGGAAACATCATGGGAATATTTTCTTATATTAACAGTGGAAAAATAAAAACACTGGACATAATTGATTATACCGTAAAATTTATTCAGTGAAGAAGTACAACATATTGTCATTTAAAACTAGACATTCATTTCAAACAGCTGTTGAAGTCTTGTCATATGACTGCACACTGCAGCAGCAATTTCATTTAATCTGGGAATGAAATTTAATTCGCCTTCACTATCAGATGATTAATAATGCAATAGAACTGATATAAATAATGAATCCACTAAGGAATTTAAATGGGAATTGACTACAATCAGGTTTTTTTCAGGGCTATCTAATCAAGTCAACCTTTAATGAACTGAAATTGATGGTGGGAGGCTGTGGTGTATTAATGCATTATAAACTACTGTATATACGAAGTCTGAGCATAAAGGAGTATGAGTCTGGCTTCTGGCCTCTGACTGTTACTGTACAAAGGCATCAATTAGGCCTGGTTACAATCTGTCACCTGTGTCCAATGTGGTACTAACTGGAGGAAGACCCCCACTGACATGGCTAAAGTGCGAAACAGGCCAGAACTTGGCCCTGCTTAGAGGGGAGGATGAGGCACGTGCTGGTCACTCATTAGTCAGCCACAGTGGAGATAGTGGTGGCGCTGACGTCGGCGCTGGCCGTGGAGGTGAGCGAGGCGGAGCGCCCGTGTTGGAAGCGGCCGCGGCCCGTGGCCTCATCTGCTCCTGGGTGTTCCTCTCGGGCTTGATCAGCAGCACGTAGCACTTGGGCAGGAAGATGCAGGCGAGCAAGCCGAAGCTGGACGCCAGGATGGCGAAGATCTGCACGGCCACCATGAACTTGCCTCGTGTGCTCAGGTAGGCCGGCACGAAGGAGATCCAGACGATGAAGAAGACCAGCATGCCGAAGGTGATGGCCTTGCCCTCGCTGAAGTGGTCTTCCAGCTTGCGCGCCGTGAAGGCAAAGGCGAACGCCAGCAGCGCCAGGAGGATGTCGTAGGCGAAGATGCAGCTGATGAACACCACGCTGCCCGGGTCGCACTCCAGGATGATCTTGATGTTCTGTGAGGCCATGTTCTTGCTGGGGTGAGGTGGCAGGAGACACAGCCACACCGTGCAGGCCACTGCCTGGATGAGGGTGCACACCACAGCCATCACCCTCTGGTGCGCTGGCCGCAGGGCGTCCTCGCCGCTGTTGGGCGCCGGGGGAGGAGCAGGCGGTTTGGTCTGCACCACGTCCGGGCTCTGCTCGGAGGCAGCGGCGGCGGCTGCGGCAGCAGCAGCTGCTTTGGCGGCGGCCTTGGCAGCAGACCTGGCTTGCTTGATGGCGCGGGCGCGGAGCATGAGCAAAGCGGACTTGCCCATGATGGAGGAGAGGCAGAGGGCAAAGCCCAGGGCCAGGGCCACCTGGCTGGTCATGCACGACCAGGGCTGCGGCTCGCCCAGGAACACGATGGAGCACAGGAAGGTGACCACCAGCGAGAACAGCAGGAAGAAGCTGAGCAGCGCGTCGTTCACCTGCACCATGGGCGTGCTCAGGTTAGCCAGGAACACGCAGGCCACCACCATAGTCACCAGCGCCCCAAACGCAGAGATCACGATCAGCGTGATGCCCAGGGGCTCCCCAAAGTCCAGGAACTCGATGGTCTTTGGCACACAGGTGTCACGATTGGCATTGGACCAGTCGTCCTCGCTGCACTGGATACACGCTCTGGCATCTATGAGGAAGAGACCAGACAAAAATATTACCAAACAATTACAGGGATCTAGACTGTCAGGTCCTGGCTTTATTCTGCACGTGGTTATGGTGTCTGGTGTGGGGAGACACATGATATGGTGTGTGGTATGTTTGTGTGAGTTCACTCAGGATTAGCCACAGCTGCTGTGCTGCATTGGGTGTATGACTTCATCCAGCACAGTATCCTTCAGTGGCACACACATGCAGCATAAAAACCCCATAAACAGGACCTGGCCTTTCCAAGATTCTCAGAGCAAAGTACACACACACACACACACACACACACACACACACACACGCACACACACACATGCAATAACCACATAGTCAAATAATGAGAAAGTGTAAATAAACACTGTATCTAGTAACATACATTTAGATATGTATAGTATGAGAAATGTATGGCTAACCAAAAGTATCCAACTTTTCACACTCAAACGTATTAGTGTCTTTATTATACTGTACATTACTCCCACCAGTAATTAGAAAAATGTTAATGTAATTAGAAAACTTGTATCTTCTCTGTCCTTTAAAGAGTCTGGCTAGTCACCTGAGGTGTTACTGATCTCGCCATCTGCACAGGGGATGCAGTCAAAGCAGCACACGGGCTCCCCCTGCCTGATGCCTTTCCTAGTGCCTGGCTGGCAGATCTCGCTGCACACAGAGCGCGGCACCTGCAACACACCAACAGAGGGCACCACAGGCTTAATGACTGACTCTCATAGGATGAGTCATGCTAAATTAATGTTAATTAATGTAATTAATATAGTGCCTTTTATTTTGTAAGTATCTTTAAATTGTACATTAACTGTATATTAACTTTACATTAACAGTTGACTTTACATTTGTTTTAAATATCAAGGTAAAAGTGGCAGCTCCCATTTAAATGTGATGATAATGATAATCATTATTTCCCCACTGACCTCAAAGATGTCATTGTTCCAGATGACAGAAGCGTTGTTTATGGTCATTCTGGACTCAGTTGGGGCTGTGCTGTTGTAGAATCCAACCTTGACGTAAGTGAACTCCCCCGTTGGAGTCGTCTGCCAGTTGATGATGTCATACAGGCCATCAACATTTCCATCTTTGAATTCAAACTTCTCGTTGGTGTGTGGGACGACGAATTGCACATTTTTCAAGTAGTACATCAACTTGAGAAGTAAAAAAAACCCCAAAACATTTAGTGTAATGCAAATGCAGTTGAACAACAAAACATCAAACTAAAAAGACCTTGCTTTTGTGATGATGTTGATGTGTGGGGATATATTTTTAAATGTACATAATCTCTGTATCAGTGCCTGTGTTCATGGTTTGGGGGGAACTGTGTGAGCATGTGCTTCTACTGTGCAACCAAATACCAACGGCATTTACAGCCACCCACCTGCCAAGGTTCAAAGTTGTTAATGTCTGCGCAGGTCCCGTTCTCAAAGGGCCCTTTCCCAGGCTCACAGTGTTCCAGGTTATGCAGAGCATACGCTACAGTGTAGACCGCCTTATAGACGCTGTAGGTGAGCCGCAGCTGGGACACGTCTGTGTAGGTATTGTTCAGATGCTGCAGGGATTCACTGCCTGAGCATAGGCCCTCTGGTAGCACTCTGGCCAGCGCCTGCCCAGCCGTGCTGTTGCCCGCCTCCAGTGCTGCCCGTGCTGCCCTGGCCTTGGCCGTCCTCAGGGCGCGGCCGTAGTCCAATGTGCAGTTGAAGGCCGTCTCCCAGAATTCCTCGGTGAGCGGGTCCTCGTAGGGGTCGATATCGAGAAGGTGCCCCTGCAGTCCAGGGATGTCAGCATGGCGCAGGCCGAAGCCTAGGGTGCCGCCCAGTACCTGTTGTATACCCGGGTGGCGTGCGATGGCTGCCGAGGTGACCCAGGCCTCGCTGGCGATCCACGTGCGGTTGGTGACGTTCTGACGCAGCAGCTCGTCCAGCAGCGGCCTAAGGTCTACGTCGGAGGAGAAGACCACAATGATCTTGGCAGTGGATTTCACCACCGTGTGGACGATCTGCTGGATGTCCTCAGGCGAGCTCACCTTCGGCAATGTCTCAGAGAAGGAGATACACACGCCCGCCTCCTCCACCTGCTCCTTGAACTCCTTGATGCCATACTTGCCGTAGTCATCATCAGAGGCTATGGTGCCCACCCAGGTCCAGCCAAAGTGCAGCACCAGCTGGGCCATAGCTGAGGACTGGTGGACATCACTGGGGATGGTGCGCAGGAAGGTGGGGAACTGGAACTGACTTTCCAGCACAGAGCAGGAGGAGCAGTAACTCACCTAAAAAGAGTTATCATTAGGTATAGAATAGAATTTATTATACCATGACTACAAAAGTGCATTGGTATATTTAAAATTTAAAATGTCCAGTATTGGATTTAGAATGGTAAATTTCTCTTGTCGGAAGTGTCTTAATATTTTAAAATATTATCAAAAATACCACAAGCATGCATCATAGATGTGGTAGCGTGCCATGCAGGTTTTGGCTAATCATGTTCTGTGCGAGAGATGTGTCATGCAGTGCACCTGGGGGAAGTAGTACAGGCCCAGAATGCGAGCCGTAGCGATGGAGAGGTCTGAGCCACCGGCCCCCACTAGAGCAGCCAGCGGGGGTCCAGAGCCACAGCGGTAGTTGGGCACAGCCTCGTCCTGCCCTGTTAGATAGGTCAGAGTGCCCTCTACTGCTTTGGAGATGGTGAAACATGAGTCGTAGATAACATAGCCCAGATCAGTCTCTGGCAACAGGTCCGGATTCTTGTTTATTTCCTTAATGGCAAACAGCATGGTTTGTGTCCATCGGAAGGCACGGAAGTTAAATCTGGTGGTTGAAGCCAATTTAAATATTTAATTAAATTAAATTACAATAAGGGTAATAATAATTTACAGATATCTAGACCAAGATACATGAAAGACTTTAAATCTTTGTGCTTGTATCTATTGTTATAGAAATGTATAAATATTTTATAAATCTACTGCCACCTAGTTGACAACTACCACACAGTAACTCAGTGTTTTTTGTTGTAATATATATGATTATCCATCAGATGGCGCCATGTAAACACTAAGAAGGGAAAAGTCTTCAGGGGAAAGTGTGAAATCAGTTGATAGGCGCTGTGTTGGCTATATGTTGCACAAATCTTGCCTGTCACTTGATTAGTCAGTGCAACACTGATGAGGATTTTAATTGGTTCTACGTCAGATGCGGTGGTCTGGCATGACCACTTAGCCCACCTCTGAACTATGATGTTGCCAACAAACAAGACGCGTTAATAATCAGTTCCAAACAGTAACAGACATTGATAGTGAAAGACGCAAAAGGCCATTTCTACAGAAATTTAATCATTTAAATATTCATAAAGATTGACATAGCACAGATGAGCAGGCTACAAATATCATTTGATGTCCAGGTAAACTCTCAGAAACCTGTGAGACGCTAAATGACGCTAAATGTGACAAGATAAAGATAGTGTCTCTTACCCCATGCATCCAGAGGATACAGGTTCCGTTGTCGTGTTGCTGTCAATTGAAGCAAGGCGATTATGAACGGAAAACATGCCGCCAACGACCACCTTTTTCTTTTCCACACTTTTATAGCCATTCAGGTTAAATTTGGCCTTCAATTTACAACTCGCTTGAGCGTTAACTGTTGTGCAAAAATACAGAACTATTATAGCCCAGACTAACGTAAATTTGGTTTTGTACAACCTGAACTCCATGTCAGTGAGTGAGAGGTAAATCCTATCTGTTGCGGTTAGGGTTAGAGTAGAGCTTGCACTGGTAATTGTTTTCACAGGTAGAAGCACCTTCATCATTTCCCAGGGGACTATCACTGTTGCATAAGTCAAAAGTCAGGGCTCTGCACAGATGAACTGAAAATGTTGCTTGATTTTATTTTCAAACATCGGGTTGAATGTGGGTGAACGTGCTTGATTAATAATGTGTAATAATTCATTTAAACCGATGACTTGGCATGACAGATTGAGATAAATTATTGGACCTGAGCATAATCAGACAGGTCTGAATAGGCTACATGCATACTACTACAGACTTTCCTGCACTACCACCACTACCCCTTCTACTACATGTAATAATAATAATAATAATAATAATAATAATAATAATAACATAAGCTAATAAATACACATTACAATTATTTGTCATATTTCCTAGTGTGTCACCTCAAGTTGTTTCTAAAAGACATTATCCTGGATAGCCATCGACATACTCTGACCTGAGTCCTTTCCCCTGAGATTCATTTAATTGAACAGAATTGAAAGAGACAGCCATAGGGGACTTGACCTATCAAACAATGCATTACTAACGAATTTAAGAAACATTTGAGTCACTTTGACAACACCAAATGCTAGAGGCTCCAAATTAATTACATGGTGCATGTAGTGACTTGCAAAGAGACTCTCTCTGAAAGCCCACTCGTCATTAGGCAGGCTTTCACCTGATGTGGGTAGTGCGGTAATGGTCTCAATACTGTATCACTAACATCCTTGGGGATGGAGTTGTTTAGATGTTATGCTTGTCACTACTCGTCCCTTAGTAAGACGCGTGTCACACACCTGTGCCCTGATGTGTCAGGGGAGAGCTTACCTGCTGCCAGGGTTCAGTTGTCACTTGTTTGTGAGATGTTGGAAAAATCTTAGATACTATAACATATCCTGAAAAAGAGATGTTTAATTAGACAAAATTATAAAAGATAGAGGTATATTGTGAGCATATTCACGTGTTCTTGTAAAAGAGATGAATTACTGCACAGATCACAAAAATTTTGCAATTTCAATTAACTTTATTTCTTAATATAGATTTTATGACAGCCAGTATGACTTGCTTTGGTTTTAATAAGAATTCTCCATTTTCTGAGTGTTTCACTTTTTAAAAACTCCAAGAATCTTGGTTCTTTGTTCACATTCTATAGGAGAATGTTTCAAAAGCCAGAAATGTTAGATCCTCAAGCATTAGGTGGCCTGTGGCCTGATCACAAGGTCCTCTCTCACAGGCGCCTTCTGACAAATATCTGCATGTCACACATCAAGTCATACTATAGTTATCCAGAAGTTTATGGTCTTTCACTTGGTCATTTTTAAAGGTGGTGGAGGCATATTCAGATGCTTGACAATTAATCTTTCTTTTTTCACAGGAACATAAGCATTTCCTGCTAGTCATGTGAATAGGCCTCTTCATGCCAAAAGTATGGGTAAGACATGGCTCAAGGAGTGCCTGAGACACACACACACACACATCATGCAAGTCATGTGAACACAACACTGTCCTGTTGCCATGACTACTGACATGAACACTGACAGGGAATGCAGCATATTTAATGATAGCAATATGAAACAGGCCTTATTCTGTCCTTCAGTTCTTCTGGATGGTAACAGAGCAACTGGCTGATAAGAATACAGCCTCAGTGTTAACTGTAATAGACACCCATTTGAGGGTGAATGGTGTTTTTATGTTAAATAATATAGACCTGCACTAATAAACTGAGACCAAATGGCATCAGAACAATGGTAGATGAGACAGATATATTTCTGTTCTTGTCATTCAGATGAATGATAACAAGATATTACACTATGTAACATTGTCCCTCGCTTTCATTAGCTTTAGAGAAGTTGGGTGAGTATCCCCTCATGCCCTATATGTTAAAAATGAATTCCTACACTGCTACTTTAAACTTTTACTTTGTATTGTTTAACAAACTGTGTGGTTATCTTTAAAGACTGGTATTATTTTAGTGTTAAATCTACTTAAATCTGCCAAAGCGGGAAAAGAAATATACAATTTGAACCACAGGCAAGATCAGAACAAGTGTCTACAAGACATGTCCAGGTAGCCGATTTGTCTACAAATTGTCTACATCAGGGGTGCCAAACATATGGCCCGGGGGCCAGACGCAGCCTGTGTGGCCTTCTTGAAAATTGCACTAACAATACGCAAAATTATCATCCCATTTCCGCAATGCAATACTGGCAATCCAATACCGCAATGCAATACTGACATGCATGCATGGTATGTCATTACTGAACTTAACTATAAGGTGCATCAAGGAGCTGCTTTCTGACAAAGGAAGACAAAATTAAGTGATGAGGAAGTCAGAACATAGACACATTACGACTGTGCTGGTGATGGCCAGAAGCGTACATTTTTTTTCACTCGACAGTTTGTGGTCACGCATGTAGACGAGGAATATGGCCCTCTGAGGAAAAGGATAATGCTCATGTGGCCTGTGACAAAAATGAGTTTGACACCCATGTTCTACATGCATCTATCATATTATGGACATGAACTATGAAAAGACTGACCAACATATTAACTTATATTAATTAACAATATTACATTAACATTGTTGCCAGTTTTTGCAGGCTCTTCCTATTTGACCCCAATATCGTTATTTTGTGATGATATCTACATCCCACTAGTGGGCAGCATTGTATTATTAACTTGTATGGTGTGGCAAGCATTCAGCATTTCAAAGACAGCATCATTTGTGGTTTATTGTACTCATGGGATGCAATATTGTGTACGCTTGACTGAAGACATTCCCTGGTACACCATGGGCTTGTGCAGCAAAGTAGTTATATTGAACTCACGTCAAGCGCATTAGAGTGCATGGGGAACGTGACCCGACAGACCTCAGCCTTATGACTGGGTGTTGACAAAAATTACATTATCTGATTCTTCACTTACACATGAATGGAATTTCAAGGCCACTGGTCAGGGAGTTCAAACAGGGTTGTGCGGAATGCTGGCCTATATGGCTAAACACTCAGGGCAGCCATACGATGCCATAAAGGCAAACATGGGCATAAAACAAATTTAGTGTGACTTTCAACAGAACTTCTTTATTAAAGCTTGGTTTTCATTATACAAATTTCAGTTTTAAAACTGCATGCGGTGGCTTGGTTTGAGGCACAATACTAAAGGGAAAAAGAAAGCATTGTTCATTAAAAAATAAATTCAAAACAAGGAATTGCATAAATTAAACTGAAATATTATTCCATATTGCAGTTCAACCCAACTATGTAATTGTCTATTAGTTTTGTGTTTGAACATATTTTCTGTAAAATATACATGTAAAAAGGCGACACCAGATAACATTAAGAACAACTGATTGCAATTTAAGACAATGAATCAAACTGATCTTGCATGGTTCTTTGCGGTTGTGACTGAAAAAAGCTTGGATCCAAACTGAAAACAGAGACAATAAATACCTAGCACGTTCATCTCATCACCAGCACACTGCAACATGTATCTACAGCAGAGGTTCAGGTGTGGGGTGAGGGGGTCTGTAGACCTGGGACTCTCCATTATCAGGCCAGCGCTAGGGGCATGCTGGGAACATCTGCACTGAGATACAAACACCCCTTTCAGGCCCCATTTCACAAGTCCAAGCTGGCTCCCAAGTTAGACAGATTTCATTCACACCTGCAGACTGTGGGATGACGGAAAGGACAGCAGTCTCCATCACATCATCCATAACTGAGTAACAGGAAACACATTTCTCTAGATGTAAATAAAGAAAAAAAGGCTTGTGGGTACACAGTTGATGACACTAAAATGTGCAAAACGTTGCCAAGGCGGAGAAACCATTGGCCATGATTATGCTTTAATGAAGACACACCAATGAGTCTGTCGCTACTCTCCCATACTTAATATCTACACAGCTTTCTTTTCCACTTTAAAAATAAATGCAGCATGAAAAACGTTAGTCACTAACTCCACTGGGGATGGCTTTAGTCCCCAAAGGATCGAGGGAAAACAAGGAGACAAAAGGAGGAAAGAGGCACAAATTCTAGGATGACCCTCGGAGCGGGGGGCTTCCGTCACTCTTGTACACACACTCACACACACATACACACCTGCTGTTCACAGGATCAGAGTCACTCTCTGGGAACGAGCGCTTCCTCTGCCCCAGATGCAACATTGTCAATAAAATTTGGCAAAAAAAATAAATGATGCTTTTCAGCTTTTTTTTCTCAAAAAAAGGAAAGAAAAGGTAAAAGTTGATTGGTCACATCACCATGTGGTGCCTCAGCGGTCTCTAAGGGGTGTTATGAGTAACATGACCAGGTCAGGCCAGGCACACAGAACTAGGGGGAAGAGTGTGAAGAGCCTTGAGGTGACCTGACAGTCATCTCATCTTGCTGCCGTTTGGCCCCAGCTTCATGAAATGAGGCTTTTGTTGGGCACCTAATGCTGCTAAGCTCCATGGTTATGTGTCTAACGCTAACACAACCTGCTGATATTCCAGGGCTGCTTCATCTGATGCGCCCCTAAGGAGGCACATGACAATCAACCTTCCTGCATCTCACATCTCCTGTCCACCAACACACACTACCCACACCACTAGAAGAAACCAAAAGGTAAGATGACAATGCATTGTTACAAAGGAAAAACTTAACAAAAATAAAAGTTATCATCATTATTGACAATAACAGCAATAGCAATAACATTTAGCCTTTTTTATTCAACATTTCAACCACCCCTCTCAAAAAGAGGGCGGTGCATAAAGGTAGCGGCCTCTGGTGTGCGCTGATCACAGTACAGCCTGCCATTGTAGGGAATGTTCCGATCACTGTGGGTCACTGTCAGGGAGGGCTGGGTCAGGGAGGGCGCGGGACAGGGTGGAGGTGCAGGAGGTGGAGTTGGAGGAGGAGGGAGGGGGTAGAGGCGGACCTCTGGTCTACTCCCACTCGGTGGTTCCTGGAGGCTTGGAGGTCAAGTCAAACATTACCCTTGAGATGCCAGGGATCTTCTTGATCTCGTTGACCATCTTCATTACAACCTAAGAGGGGGACCAGATTATTTGGAGTTAGTCCACATTTAACTTTTATTACGCACTTGAAGGAGATACAGAATGAAAAATTAACATTTTTGTCTTGGCCTTGATGAACTAGTAGAGGTTGTGCATGACCAAAGAATGACCATGAGGCATTGGTTGTGCCCTCCTTCATATGAAAAACTTGAACTTAGAAATAGCCACTAAAACATGGGTGAATTAAAATCATTCATGTGATGTCAAATAGCACAAAGCAATTGTATGAGCAATTGTCCAAAGAGTGTACCATTTAGCCAAAAGGTACCATTTCAATACCCCACCTAAATATAAGATTTCAACTGAACTTGTAAAATTGCACTTAAGCTTATTTTTGAAGTTGAATATATTCTATTTTAACATCAGAGATAAACATAAAATACTCATTCATCCATTCTATGTCCCCTTTAAAGGAACATGCATATAGGTCATGGGAGCCAAAGGGTACCTGGTCCCACCCATTTCCACTGATCATGCTAGGCTAGGCTAACCGTCTCAGACTACGCATTGCATGAACTTTAGAGAGAAAGCAATGAATCCTCTAATGAAAAAACTGTTTCCCAGAACGGTTGTGTGTCATTTTTGAAAACTACAAGGGGGAAAAGCATGAAACAGTAGGGTGTACAGAAACAAGTGTGAACCTAAGGCAGATATGTGGAATTTCACATGGCATGTTAAAATGCCTCAATGATAGTCAATAGCTCGCTGTGTTCATGCAACCCAAAAACTTATCAAAGCAAAATCATGACAAGCTTACTTGGAGCAGTTTTAAACCTGGCAACTGAAAGGAGAAATCCAGTGTGCATAGCCCTGTACTGCTGTGTCAGGGAAAAGGAAAAAGAATGCGAATAGTGAACCGGCAGCTAACTAACTGAATAGGGCACAGTGACTAACTTTCAGTTTGATTTTCCTATGCCCAATTCAGTTAACATTGGCACAGGGATTAAAGCTAATTTTCTCCTGACAAACTTTTTGGAGGGCAGGACAGTGTTGCCCAATTTTAACAAAGGCCTACATAATGGGATCATAAGCCCAACCCGATAGAGCCGAGAAAAGTGGTGGGATATTTTGGCTGAGCCAGCCCGACTTTGGTTCGGGGAGAGAATCTAAACTCTACTTTCTGTTAAGGTTAACCAACTAGTTTGTGTTTTACTGTTCTATGTTTCAAAATGAAAAAGACAGTTCATTCAGTTAAATTTTTTCCTATTCAGTTCAGTTCATCATTTGTGAAGTCACTTGGCAATTGACGAAATTCTGTCACGGTGATGTAGATCTTTAATCCCATGCGTTAGCTGGCAGTCTGTTACTTGGTCGATGTTGAATAAATTTTTTTGCTTGTATTTCCTAGACAGCACACAGTGACCAGGAAACAACAGAGCTATGGATTGAATAACACCGGATTTCTCTTTAGGTCATGATAGACTCTGGCCTGCTATATTCGATTTCAGTATTGATGTCAAAACAAATCAGTACTTTATTTCTCCTTTTATGAGTCAAACTGGGGACCTGCTACCGACCCCTAAAACAAAAAGCAAATAAAAAAAAGACACACACTCCCCACAGACCTGTCATGTCACCACATGGCATTTAGTGATACACTTCTAAACAAAAGGATCCCATTAGCCCTGTTGTAATGCCCACAGGCCTATTAGATCATCTGCTGTGGCCTAACCTCCTCAGGGATGTGGTGGTCCGGTGTGGCAGCGATGCCGGTCATGAAGTCGCTGGTGATGAAAGTCCTGATTACCACAGAGCGTCGGCACGAGGGCTGCTTCTGCAGGGGGTCCCGGTCAAAGTGCAGCGGCGTCAGGATCACAGGCATCTGGCTGATCTTACGTGAGTAACCTGACAGGAGAGGTGAGAGCAGGTCAGGGACTTGATGACTATTTGCCTGAACTCAGCTTGCCAAGCGTGTCAAACATAACGTGCTCTCAAGGGGAGAAAACAGCACCTAATGACACTTATTAGCGCCACAAAAACGAGGCATGTGTGAGCTAATCAACTGGGGTGAGAAATATTTCAACAGCCAGAGTAGCGGTGTGTCTAGGGACCGCCGCTGAAAAGGACCCCAAGCAGGAGCTCATTAGTGTGATCTGTGCAGAGGAGGCACTCACTGACACTGGACTGCTTTGGAGTGTTACCAGTGAATTCACTGCAACAGCAAGATTTATCCGAGATGAACTGCCATGAGTGCCACAAGCACAACACAACACAGACTGTCTGCACCACATCCTTACCAGACTCTCTCAGGATAGAGTGGGCCACATAATCGGCTTGTCTGAGTGTGCTCAGTACGCCTGTGGTCAGGAAGGTGGGGGTGATGTCAACGGGTGGCTCCTTCACTGGTGCTCCAAACACATAGACCACTCTGACAGCAGATGGGAATTAATAAAAAAAGAAAAAAAAAGATGAGTCATATCAGACAATGAAAAGTTGTGAAATGCTTCAGAGAAAATGGCAGTGAGAGGGGAGGGGAGCCTTACCTGTTGATGGTGTGACAGATGCGTGGGATGAGCCTGGCCAGGAACATCAGGGATCCCAGTGAGGGGCATCTTTACTGCACACCCCACACACATAGCTGTACGACCGTGAGTCACCCTACGAGAGAGAGACCAGTAAGACTTTCTGTTTTTATGCGTCATCCAGCCTAAACCTCAAAAGACACTCTTGGGTCACAAGTGCTATTTTTACTCTTAAACTTTCCAGACATTTGAACAATCTAGTAGAAACCAGCCAAACCCCCTTTCCAAGCTAGTTGTCTTAAAAGGCTCTACCTTCAGATCTGCTGATTAGTGAAGTGAGAGAAGGAAAGGGCCTTCACCCTGGGCTGATCTGGCTGTATTAGCAGCAGAGGCCCAGCCAGGAGTATTTTTAGCCCTGTGGGGCTGACTGTGCTGCATCAGTGCTCGCCCCGCGCCATGGTCGGCCCTTTCCCACTGGCTGCGTCACCGCCACTTGCCACTCCCCTCCTACACACCGGCCAGCCACAACACACTAAACACAGGCCTCCAGACACAAACATCCTGCAGTCTCTCTTTTGTGCACGTATAAACACACTCTTCCACACACCCACACACGCTCACTGAGGGCTCTGTTAACTGAGTGTTCTGCAGTCTAATTTACAACCATTCTACAGCAGACTAATCTTCCACTGTCAACATGTTTACGTCCCTGACATTAAAAGTCTATTTAAAGCCCACAACACTTCAAGCTTACCAGGTCAAAAGAGGAAGCATACATAGAATAGGCAAGCTATTTTCAGAAACACAGACTCATTAATTTATTACATGGACAGTGCTACAGCAATGAGAATGCGTAACTCACCACTCACAACAGTTTTAAGAGAATATAGAGCAACAATGGGGAATGATTAAGGAAGGAGTCGGGAATGAACAGTGTCCATAACCCTCCCCCTCTTCCGAAACCCACACAAAATGTGTGCAAGTTTGGTTAACCACAGGGTGAGGCAACATGGCACACTCACAAAAACAGTAGTTCCAAAAATAATCAAGGCTCCAAACAAGACCACTTGTGTTTGAGACGTCTAGGAAAACATGAAGTAAAACTAAATGATTAGGCAGAAGGCATAAGCAAGATGGGCTGTCTGCTCTGAGAAATCTGTTCTTCTAAAACCAGTTTCTTATTTCCATTTCACAATGCAGACATTGTGTGACTCCACCATGGACAGTCTGTTCTACTCCTCAAGCCATACAGTGGCACAATCTCAATGATTTACAATGGTTGACTGAGCAAGTGAGATAGCAGTAGCATTTGTAAACGCAATTCATTCTGAGAAGACGGAATGACCAATGACTTTCCCAGTAGCAGCAAACTAGCTGAAAGGCTTGCCTAAAGGTTTGTTCAGTTTGTTTCAGACGTTGCAGTAGCATTGGAGTGGCAAAGTGTGGCTAGCAGCCAAATGCAATTACCATGTGTGCCAGACCTAATCTTAACACTTCACTGACAGATTTGTGCAACGTTCAAAGGACACTAAGGTGACAACATGAAAACGCAGCCAGCGTGCCATCAATAGCAATGACAGTGTGCCACGAGTCCATGTTCACAAGCAAACGTGAACACACACACAATAAATACATCTCATTTGTATTCCAAGGATTGTTATTGTCACGTAAATAGAAATAATAGGTCTAAGTCCTAGGTGTTTATGCTATCCTGTACATAAATGGTAGGTACAGTCTGTGAGTAGGCTTCAGATTCACAAGAGGTTGTTGATACTTGAGCCCAACAGCCAATCAGTCACTATGATGGCTGCCTCACCACACACACACACACACACAAGCTCACCTGGACACCCACTGTTTTGATGGGCAGAAGGAAGGCATTGAGTGAATGAAGGCTGGTGATCTGCATCAGCTTTTCCTCCTCTTCATCTGATATGCAAGATTTTACCCTCTGGAGGAGTGTATGAGGCTGCCAGGGCAATCAATAGCAAACCACACACAGTTATTCATTTACAACTGCTGTTGGCTGCAGCCAAATACTACAGTCTGGATTATCAAGACAATAATGGTCTCCCTCCAAATGTTTAGAGGCTGGTACCTTTTTGACACTGGCAGAGAAGTCTGTGATGATTTTAAGGATGTTGTTGGTCTCAGCAAAGTCTTTGCAGATGTAGGGTTCATCTGCACATATGACTCGGATGGCCAAGCCAGGGCCTGCATCAGTCAGACAGAAGTGTGTTATTTTAGCGCAGTCCAATTAACCAAGATTAAAGCCGCATTTACAGGGCAGAAACAGAGTTTGTCTCCTGAAAGTGGACTATACTCACCAGGGAAAGGATGTCTAGAGACAATCTCCTCCGGAAGCCCAAGTTCTCTGCCAAGGGCTCGCACCTCATCTTTGTGGAAGTCCTTCAATGGTTCTATTACTTTTCCCTGAGCAAATATAAATATATAATCCTTAGGAAGGCAACAACCCAGCCTGGTGGACCGTACTCACTTTCTACCCATTGTGCAAAGAGTCTGAACAATCTCAATAGGCACACATACACTTAGTGGAAGGGAAGCACTTTGCCTATCTGTTCACTGATTGGATGCTTAGAAATATAGTATAATAGTTCAGGAGAGCACAGCCTTTGGAGAGTACCCTGATTAGTCCTGTATCGAAATGCAAGACTGAGCTGAGGTACTAGGTGGCTGGCTAGCAACAACTCACATATCTTGTTATGCATAAGTGATGTACTCAAATCCCTCCAAAGTTCATAGTTCCTACCTCATCCCGGAGCTTGCGGATGAGCTCTGTGTCATTGTGGTGAGTTTTGATGACCTCAGCCTTGCCGCTGGCAATGATGGAGGCGCTCTCGATGAGGTCAGGCCTCAGGGTGCCCTGTGCCAGGTACACTTCCTCAGGCTTAAGGTTCATCTCCCCAATTACCTCATTGGCTACCTGTAGGCAAATAATCCAAATTTAAGTCATCAAGTCACTAGGTTATACCCACACCAATGAAACCGCCACTTAACACACAGAAAGAGAACACCATTGGAATAAATACATATTTCCTTCACTGAGGGAATATTGACCCAACACTTAGCATCTAATTATCAAAAAACTAAGACGCAATCTCCGGCCAAAAATGCATTTGTCATTTCATCAATAGTATCTCTGGCTAAGAATAAAAAGCCATGGATTTTCCTCAGGCTATTATAGGCCATAAAGACAAAGCGCCGCTCACGCACCAATGAGGCAGTTAGAGGCGCACCTTGACAAATGTGTCTCCGATGATCTTCCTCTTCTCCTCGGGATTTGTGGTCATATTGAGTGTTTTGCTTATGCGCTTCCTGGGGGTTCGGTCTTCCTCAGAGATTGGCAGGGTTGTGGTGCCGTTGTAGAAAGTATGTGCTGCGTTCACCACTGGACAGAGGAAGACACAGATGATCGTCAAATGGATGATCATCTTGTAATCACAATTAGTCCATCGCAGCAAAATACTTTGAGTGACAGTGTTTACACTAAGTAGAAAGCCACAGACTGCATACAAATTACTGTACAAATCGTTCATGATTACATTATCGTTACTATAATGACCATAGCAAAATATTGTAATGCACATCCTGCATGGTCGATGTGCAAATTGCCATAAGGTCCTGTGCAAGACTTGTGTTGGCTGACGATGCTCAGGAATACAGTACCTTTGACATTGATCCCCAGCTTGGTCAGAGCCTCTTCCACACTCTGGCTTTCCCGTTTTCTCATAAATCCATTGTCAATGTGCACAGCGATCACTTGATCCTGGTTCAGTGCCTTGTTAAGAAGGGCTGTGCACACTGTAGAGTCAACCCCTCCACTCAGAAGCACCTGAAATTTAAATATAAGACACCACATGAGAATATTTTTTAATACAAACTTGATAATGAGTCATATATGCAAACAGTCATACATGATAGAACAAAGATTACTACAATTCTATGAATCCAGTATACAGTACAAAAAATGGCATCTGGCACACTGAATTCTGTTCTCAGATAGAATGCGTCACTCTGTTTGGTCTGGCGACGAACACAGCTTAATTAGAGGGGTTTTGGGTGAAATCAGCTAAACTCACAATTACTTCAATTTGCAACACTGAGCAGAAACTACTGGCCTGGAGGACATTGGATTCCTCTAATCTAAGACGTAGAGGATGCCAAGTGGGTGGGGCTGAGTGAGAGGCTGAGTACATGATTTTCCAATCTAACCCATTTTACATCCCCAGAGAGCAAACCCACTTCACAGGATCACTGGGGAGCCATGCAATCACCTTGCTCCAGGAGAGAACGCAGATTAATAGGAGCTTTTTAATTACTTGGCCCCAAATCCTGACCCCCATCACCCATAGTCATGGATCCAATCTGTACTGTCTGAACACACATTACATTACACTGTGCTGCTGCCACCATGCCAATGTGCCATCCTCATTAAGTGCCTGAATAATGTTTGATTAATCATTAAATCATTTCCTGGTAGTGATGAGGACTGACAACTACACAATTAATCCCAGGCAACAGACTCAGATAACACCCCCCTCAGGTCAGTAATAGTGAGTCTGTCAAAACATCACAACAATTTCTTCACACTTTATCTAAGACCGAGTCTTACCAGGACTTTGGATTTGTCAACCTTCTCCTGGATCTCTCGAATGCAACCCAGCTGCCGGTTCTGCACTGTGAAGTTGCTGCTGCAGCCAGCGATCTCAAACAGGAAATTCCTCAGCATGTCCATGCCGTTTTCTGTCAAGTCCACTTCAGGGTGAAACTGTGTTCCGTACAGTTTCTTCTGTTCATTGGCAATGCCTAGCAGTGAAACACAAGGAGAGGGTGACTGAGAGGCATGGGCACACAAACACAAGGACAGGTGTGGACAGTAATCCCTTTGGCAATTCATAAAAATGCATTTACTATGTCATTAGCAAGTAGGCAAAGTTTGCTTAATCAAATCCCAGATAACAGGGCAAGTACAGTAGAATCATGCAGAGAAACTAGCAGACCAAGTATGGCTCAAAAGCTTAGTTTTCCCCTTTGTACCTGCAACAATGTTCCCGGACTGGGCCACAACTTTGAAGCCATCAGCAACTTTGTCAACACTGTCTCCGTGAGTAAGCAGAACCATCTCCTCCTTCTGAAGACCCCTAGAGTGGAAAACCAAAACGTAGGTTTAAACAGAGTAAATGGCTAAGCGTGAGTTACCCATAGTGAGCGCTCAAGCACTTGCAGTATGCAATAAGACTTGAGGTTTACCGGAAGAGAGAGCAGGTGTTGTCAATGCCAATGCGAAACACACCATCCTCTCTGACACTCTTTCTGTGCACTGTGCCTCCAAACACTTTATTCATCATCTGTGAGGGGAATAGACAGTATAAATACACAGGTCGGTGGTGGCAAACAGAGTGTGTAGATTCCCAAGTTATAAAATGTCATTTAATAAATAAATGCAGGGATGCAACAAAGGCAAACAAAATCACATGATGCAAAGGCACAAAGACTGGGGTTCAACTCTGGGCCACCTTCTTACCTGCATGCCATAGCAGATTCCCAAGACAGGTTTGCCAATCTTGAATATAGCTGAATCAAACCATGGAGCATCCTCAGCATACACGGAGTTGGGCCCACCAGATATGATAATAGCCCTAAAGTCAACCACAAATTCATTTAGACACAACAAGTCACATTACAAGAAGATCAACATTCATCTACACACTCTACAGACTACGCATTATAGTGATATGACTGCATGAAAACAAATGACAAAATTAGCAGGCCAGAGCATAATGGTAGAAAGTCCTCCAACTATAATGTGATATTTCCATAAAGGCCTGGGGAGGCTGGTATTCTCTCACTATAATAACTCTGGAAGCCGTCTCCTAACAGAAGCCTCAGGAGTGTGAAAGAGGAAGGCAGACTGCATTCTCTAGGCCCACACCACATTCTAAAGGCTAAAAATGGAGCTGGTGGTTTCTTTGCTGAGTGGAGAATAAGGAGGATTGGTATGAGATGACTGGTAAAAGTGGCCTGGGATAGATGATTTGGAGTAGATCTTATCCCAACCCTGAAGAAAACATAGAACTTCTTTTGTGTGTCTTTCAACTCACATGCTAAGAACACAAAGGACTATTCAAAGACTAAAACATTTTATTTCACTCAATCACCAAGCAGTGTTCTGGCTGAACTACGAGTTCTACCTTTACTCCAGGTTTCATGTCGGCTCAGAAAGAATGAGTGAGTGAATAAATATGTGAATAAATCTCCAACGAATAATGCAATAACACAAGGGTTAATATCAGCTGATTTATTAGGTAAGGCTGGCTTATGGTAGAACTGCTAGTTCAGTGAAACTGGAGAATCACTGAGCCTGCATTCCATGTTCCCTTAGTGTTCTCTAATTAATCCAGTGACCATTAACTTAGCAACATTACTACAAGGTTGAATATCCAAACATTGAAGGCAAATGCGTTCAAGACTTTTCTTTTAAATAGGGCACTGTGTGATCGGCCCACCGATTGGGTTGTCAAGCAACATACTTACAGTAACCCCTACTAACTACTTACTACAAAGTCCTCAAGGCCAATAATAGTCAAAGATCTTCCTATGGCCTTTCTAAAGCACTCATTCACCCCAACGTTCAGCAATGACTTCAGATTCAAGACCTAGTTGTGCCTAGTTTACCCGTTTCCCCTCTTAAAAATTAACCCACTGATCACTAATTAACATCACTAGTAGAGACAGGAAAGATTGCTCAAGAACTGGAAGGTTTTAATGGAATAGTTTTACATATCAACTTTGGTAGCCTAAATTAATCATACTTATCACATTTTTAAACTGTGTGCATCAAAAGTCTTTTTGTTTTTTGCTAATTTTACAGGGTCTTACCGAAAGCCCTGCTCTTCAATGGCAAACGCTGGAGTCTCCAAAGGCAGGATCTCAGACTGCACAAAAAGCTCTCGCACGCGCCGATCAATCACCTTTCCATACTGTGCCCCAGCATCTAGGATCACCACTGCACCATCGTAATGACATGAGTTGACTTTAGTCTCTCCACTGATGTCCAGCTGCAAATACATGTTAGAATTTCCATTACAAATCATACTGCAAATTATCTACAAGTTAAAAGTTTAATTTTGAATGGCCCCTCTCCTAACTAAGGATCAAAGTTAAAGGACAATCATTATTAAGTTTGTTGATGTAATTAAGGAACATGTGAATGTGTGAGAAGCTGAAACTGTGTGGATGGCATTAACTGTGCACAGCTGCCTTCACAGATTCATGTGGACAGTCACATGAATCTCAGAAGTAGGTGCAACATGCCCCATTTCCATATGGAAAGAACACAGTTATGGCATGTTGCACCTACTTTTGAGATTCATGTGACTGTCCTACTCCTAGCATAATGCCTACATGCAGGGGCTACAATCGAACTGTCTCTGCTATTACTTGGCTATTAAATATCTATTATTTGGCTTTTAAATGTCTGCTTTCAATCAGAGTAGCAGTATAAAACCAACCATTTGATTTTCTCGAGGGCTAACGACAGAGGATTGCCCTAACAACTATGGCCGGTGACGACACATTAAATTGTCAAATATGCCAAATATCCATGAGTAGCAGCAAGTTGTGTGGACAACTCTTTGGTAATGTTAACGTCAGGAGTCCTGCACATTAGTCAACTGAAAGAAAAGAATGTGGAATTCTGACTTCAGAGAGCAGTAAGAATGCATCAGCTGTGTGGTCCAAAGCTGGAAGAAGGTACACAAGGGACAATAACTATGGGAGACTGTACAACTTAGGTATGACTACATACCCGAAACTGACAGCACACATCACTCAGTAACTGCAACAACTCGACTAATGAGTAGTTTGATGATGCAAGCGCGTTGGAGCACAGATTGCATCTCAAGAATAACAGAGTAAGGTGTAGTTAAAACTAAAGCTTCGTTATCCGTCCTAATTAAAGAGGTCTTTGTTAAACGCTTCTATTAGTCAGTCTACTTTACTTAAATCACCTAACTTAACGCATTCGAAGCAAACGGTAGCCTAGCTTTATCTCTCATGAAAGGCCCCTTAGATGAGGATGGATAGTGAAACGTTAAACGCGTGTAACTTTCCACGTGGTTTCTGCGACTTCTCCGTCTATGCAAAAAACAAATACACACGTAGCTGAATTTTTTCACCGCAAACACCGACACATACTCCTATCTCTGCAAGCAGTCTATACGTCCTATGTATGAGTGCAGGCAAGTGTCGGCAACACAGCAGTGGATTGGGAGAATCGAAAATCGGTGGCCTATCAAATATCAACACACTAGCTACCGCTAGCAAGCTAATGAGTTGACTCGCTTTCGCTAGCTGCTTAGCAAGGTGCAAGGCGTTCAAAACAGTCAAGAGGTCGATGTCATTCTGAATCCAGATATGTTGTAGGAGAGACAGTACGCACACCAAAAACAAGACACACATGTTACAGAATATATAAATAACAAGCTACTGGAGTAACGTTACGCTCACTCAACAGCCCGCTTAAGGTTATGGTGGCTAGCACAGTGAGAGTTCACAGCAGGCTGGCTAGCTAGTTAGCTAGCTAGCTGCATCCACGCGGTTCAATAACAGGGTGCAGAGGTAGTAACGCACATCTTCGCTGAACAACTCAGCTTCAGGTAGAGCAGTATTGAGAATGTATATGACCAGTGGCAGATGTGCTAACGTTAATAGAACATTGTTTTAGATGTGTTCCCGAACAAAACCAAAATGATATCGCAACAGGCATATCACCCTGTGGAGGCAAGCTGCAAGTTTCAACAAAACGACACAGGCCATAACCGGGGACTATCCCGAGGACTGGACCCCGCTCGAAAGGCATCCAGTATAGCGGTGGGGGACTCCGGGCGAAAGAGCAAAAGAGACAGTATTCACCCATCGGTTTGAGACAGAACATGAGGCAGCCACATACTGACCTTGGATTCTCCGTTACACAGAGCCATGTATGCCTGAAGTGTGGAGTCAGCCTCTCTGCGTGGCCCTTCGTTAGTTTGTCTTGACCGGGGGACTGAGCACGGGTGTTTTCGCGCCGACCACTGCCACCGATAACAGCCTGCTCAGCGTTTCCCACAATGCCGCGTCCGAACGTGCGGTCTTCCACTACCTCCGTCTAGCAGGACTCGACTGACTGCTTCAGTTGAGTTATGTCAGAGTTAAACTCTGCGACTCTCAAAGGAGGAGTTTCAGTAAGTTTCACGTGAATGGGAGATGGAGGAGACTTTTCTGGGGAGATAATGTCAGGGCCACGAGTTTAACTTTCATGTGAGTGCAATTTAAACCGTGCATTTGTAATTTGATCCCCCCTTTCCGGGTTTGGCATGTTTTGAGACACATTAAGTGGAACTAATACTGGTCACTAATATATCTATAAAAAAGGCTTCATCGCCTATTTAAACGTCTTGCATTTCTTTATTGACAGAAGGGAACCAAATTTACTCTGACATTATTCGATAATTGTTCAGCGTAAAAATAAGGCAGGGAAGAGGGGGGGGGCTCTAAAAATAGAACCCTGCTGCACATTTCATTTTGTATGATAATGATGCTGAGTTTTTTTTCTTTACCAGATGTAGTGAAATGCTGGCGCACCACAACTGAATGTTTACAACAAAAAAAAAGAAAATTTGGCCCTGAAAAATCTTCTAGACCTGCAGGCCAAAGATGTTTTTTGAAAATGGCTTTTGTTCTCTATCTCTACTTAGAAACTATGTCAGGAGATGCTGATTTTCATTGTGCTATGTTTTTTATTCTAGCTGGCTGCAAAACGTTTGACAGTATTTTTTTCTGCCTAACCATAACCATAGTGTCTCTTACGGCCAGTCACATGCCATTGACCCATTACCAAATTCACGTGGCCTTGATTTCTCACTAGCAGTGCAACATACAGTCACTCATTACTGAAATAGAAAAGGAAATTTAACCTCCTGATCAAGAAGATGCTTTCAGTCATGCTCGAACTACTGTATCCAATACATCTGGTCCACCTGATTATGACAGCTTCCAGAGTTTTTAGACCCCTCATTAAGAATAGTAGTTAGGAGGTAAAGCACGGATGCTGAACAAGACCAACTTCCCTTCATTGTTTTCAAAAAAGTTGAGAACATGCCGTTGTCCAACATGGCACAGACACTGAAGCAGTAAAATTTCCTCTGACTAACCAAAGTGTTATCCCTAAAAATGTAATTATCACTCCACAAACATGACAATATATAACGTGTACAAATGTGGTTCATAAAGATATGGCATTTAAGTTTAAGTTTAAATGTAGTCATTTTGATTTGAAAGAACTTGACGGACTTGCGGGGATCAAACACCTTTGAGATTAAGTGGAACAGACACTGCAAGCCAAGCTCTTGTCAACATCACTCTGGTCTCACGAATACCCGTATCTGAATGAATGGATGAAATTTTTGGAGATCTTAAGAGTTACAGCAGTTACATAATGGGTGCCCAACTCCCATGGATTTGGATTGGGATGTCAGTGAAGTTTCTGTGGCGGGCGTGCCATTACAACTTTATTTAGTTTACTATTAAATGGAAATATCAGAAAATACCACAAGAAAATACCGCAAAACAAGGAAAGTACCACATGTTCAAAAGTCGGTTTATGGTATACAGAACCAAAGTACCAAAGTAGACAAAGATGAAAGAAACATGCAGTTATTGATTAATATGGCAATGTTATGTAGCCTACAAATATTGTCCCCTTCCTTATATGACAACTTTTCAGGAAGAAGAAGAATGTACAGTATGAACAATGAAAATTGCATCTTAATGCTTGGACAAATCAATAATCCTCTGTCAGTTACATTTTTCTGATATTATTGACCCATTAATTTTCATTTGGCTGTTGGTCTGATATTTTACGATTTCATTTTTAATTAATTATTATTAAAATTTTCTTTATATATCAGATAATGCCATGCTTTGAAATGTGCATTTGCTGCAACGTTGTTCTATTCAGTAGCGGAACAGAAATCTCGTGCATAGTGACACGTCAGCTGAAGTATACGGACCTCTTTGACAGACGCACCACTTCCTAGATTTGCCATCAAGCGTCATTCAACGCCGGGTACTGATTTTCCTGAAATGTCGTATCTTTCACATTATTTGTCCTCGTGTGAGAGCTGCGTGACATCCGCGGGTTCTAATACAAATATATGACTTGTGTTTTATGACGTTGATTCATCTTTTAAAACGCTCTCTTTTAAGTGTCATGTGTTTCATCGTTCCAGGTAGGCTCCTGTGCGTCACAGCTGACACGAGACCGTTTGTTTAGTTATGTTTATAGGCTTATGGTTTCACGTTTTTTTCAGTTATGTGTTGTCCATTTTTATGTTTTCACTTAATTCACTGGCATTGTACTCTTTCGACTTTCGGACTGGATTTGTTGTTTGTCCAACACGGATAACTGATCTAAGCAGGGCCTGTCAGTCAAACAGCAGGCTATCAGACGTTTTTTTTTTGTTTTACTTTCAAATCATGTTTTAAATAACCCAATTGCTCCACTGAAGTCCGTCGTAGGCTGTCTTGATGTGTTGAATATTAATAACCTAAATTGTCTCATTTTGTAGGTCTTCCGTGGGCACAGCTTGATTGATGCCCCTCAAGGTGCCATGGAGCTGCATGAATCAGTCACACACAAGAATGGGAGGCAGAGGAAGTCTGTCCTTCCCACAGATGAAATGAGGCATCAGGAGGCTAAGTCCTCAGACATGGACACCGAGGAGGAGGAGACATTGCTGTGGACAGAAGAAAACCACCCAAAGACCTGCAAGGGCATCAAAGATGAGCTGGGAAATGTCTTGCTTCTCCTTTTCCTCTATGTCCTCCAGGGCATCCCCTTAGGTTTAGCAGGCAGTATACCGCTCATCATGCAGGGCAAGAATGTCAGCTACAAGGATCAAGCTTATTTCAGCTTTGTCTTTTGGCCTTTTAGTCTTAAGCTGCTGTGGGCTCCACTGGTTGATGCTATCTACTTCCAGCAGTTTGGACGTAGGAAGTCATGGCTAGTTCCCACTCAGTATCTGCTGGGCATCTTCATGCTGTACCTGTCCAGCTCAGTGGACTCCTTACTGGAGGGTGATGGGCAAAAAGGACCTGATGTCATTACTCTCACTGCAGTGTTCTTCATGCTGGCCTTCCTAGCGGCCACCCAGGACATAGCAGTTGACGGTTGGGCATTGACAATGTTGTCACGGGAGAATGTGGGTTATGCATCCACCTGCAACTCGGTCGGCCAAACTGCTGGTTACTTCTTGGGCAATGTGCTTTTCCTGGCCTTGGAGTCAGCTGACTTCTGCAACAAGTACTTAAGATTTGAGCCTCAGGATAAGGGCATTGTAACCCTCTCAGGTGGGTATCTCAAACACAGTACTAGTGGAAACAATCAAAAAGATTGATTAGTTTTAATGTGTGGTTTCTCAGTAACAGTATTTACACATTGTCTTATTGATTTATTGAAGTTATTGATTATTAACTTAGCTGTTTGTTCATTTTGTTTTTGTTGTTGATGAATTCCAGAGTTTACTGTAGGTCAGATATTTTATTTGCTGAATTGTGTATAGTTAGTGTCCTCTAATGACATATTTTAAATATATTATCATATTAATAATGTATTGACATTGTGGTCTCTGGATTTTAAAGTAGATAGACTTTTGTTATCCTCTAGGGAATTCTGGTATCCTTAAGCTTCCACAACATGGCAAACACATGACATAAATACATTATAAAAATACAGAGAAAACCCTATTATGCGTGCCATTTAGGTTACTAAATTGTTTGGTGTTGAAGTAGTGTGGAATGTGCAGTAGGATGTTATAGTAACCCTAGTGCAAAAGTGTCAGTACAAGTACGTTTCCAGTGCAGATTAGTATAAGTAGGCTAAATATAAACACAGTAATATAAAAAAAAACATATAAGCAGTTAAGAGAGCAGCGCAAAAGCTTAGTCTAGTCTTTGATTTATAGACAAGAGTAAAAACGGAAAAGATGTAATAGAATGGGGTGGGTCATTAATGCTCTGTCTCCGCAATGAATGCTATTGCATGGATGTTAGCTGTAACGCAACACTGTTGGTATACTGGCACAGTTGTAACATGCTCTCTCCTTATCTGGTTACAGACTTCCTGTTTTTCTGGGGTATCGTGTTTCTTGTGTCAACCACCCTGGTTGCAATCCTAAAGAAGGAGAATAACCAAAAGCACCTTAAGAAAAAACAAAGGGAGGAAACACAGGGTGTCATGGAAACATATAAACTACTGTTCTCCATTGTGAAGATGCCCACTGTGTTCACCTTCTGTAGTCTACTACTGACTGCCAAGGTGTGCTTAAAACCTACAAAACTACATATCTAGGAGTAGTACAGTTATTGTGCAGTTAGTGCTCCATCAAACCATTTTGTAAAGTCGTGTTACTCGTGTGTATGTAGCCTATTTACCATTGACTTGTCTGTTCCAGATTGGCTTTTCAGCAGCAGATGCAGTGACAGGGCTGAAGCTGGTGGAAGCAGGTGTTCCCAAAGCCCAGCTGGCCCTGCTGGCAGTGCCCATGGTGCCCCTGCAAATTCTGTTGCCTCTCATCATCAGCAAGTACACGGCTGGTCCTAGGCCCCTCGATGTCTTCTACAAGGCCTTCCCATTCAGGTACTCTCACAGCTTCACAGGAAGTGTTTAGACTGGCAAGAATACCTGTACAGACAATTCCTGTCTGGCTAGGTTTTCAGAGGGGTTTACGTCAGGGTACATGTTTTGAGTGATATGTTTTTTTTCATGCATTTGTCTTAGGTTGCTAATTGGGTTAGAGTATGCATTGCTTGTATGGTGGACCCCTAGTGTGAAACAGGAAGAGGGATTTCCAGTTTACTATTATGCTGTGGTGCTGCTAAGCTATGCTCTTCATCAGGTAAACATGTCAACTTCAGTTTCCATGTAAAATATATGCATAGTCACAGTATTGTCAGTTCAATCTATAATCTACGGGTTTCATAAGTGTAATGAATGTTTTCCCTTTTTGCATGGTCATCCTAAGCAAGTCTTTTTCATTATGCGCTCATGTGGTCTCCACCTTGTCCAATAGGTGGCACTGTACAGCATGTATGTGGCCACCATGGCCTTCCATGCCAAAGTCAGCGATCCAGTGATTGGTGGCACATACATGACGCTGCTGAACACTGTGACTAATCTGGGGGGTAACTGGCCCTCCACACTGGCCCTTTGGCTGGTGGACCCACTGACCTCTAAAGAGTGCCAAGGAGTGGCCAGCTTGACCTGTGGCTCTCCAGAGGAAGCAGAGGTGAGTGTGCCAGTGATGCCAGTGATGGGCTAGTCTAATCTACATTTCACTCTTTGTGGGAGATGTGAGGTTAAATGAGGTTTAATGAAGAAAATGAAATCAAAACAAGAATTAAAACATGTCTTATGTAAGGATTTAATGAGATTTGAAGTAGTCTTAAAGGTCTGTTGTAACTGCAGTTTTTCTTGACTGATGTATCTCTCTTTTTCTCTTGCTGTCTGTCTGTAGCTTTGTGTGAAGGAGAGTGGGACATGTGTGACTGTATTTGATGGATACTACGTGGAATCTGTGGTGTGTGTTGTGATTGGCCTTAGCTGGTGGCTGTTAGTAGGCAAGAGACTAAGACGCTTACAAGAGGAAAGTCCTCAGGCCTGGCATTGTAAATCATCCAAGTAGAAAAACCACAGCAGCATTTTACATGACCTCAAAGGGACGGCCACTGATTCAGCTCCTTCCAGACCACACAATGCCTTTTGTTTTATCATATTTCAATTTACCCACTGCATATGTCTGGCTACTGTTGAAACTTGGACCATGAAGAAAGCTTCCTTGTTGAATCGACGCGTCATGACTCCTCTTGAAGAAGTTAAAATGCATATGAAAGACACAGAAGAAGGTGATCTGTTAAGAGAGAATAGAATGAAAGATCATCTGTAATAGATCTGCTATACCACCAGTGATATTTTCTGTATATTTACGTATTTTGTTACTTCGCTTTATGTGCCTTCTTCATTTTGAGGTTCATAAAGTGTCTTTGTGATTACCTCATACAACTCATTCAGTAGTTAAATACCATTTATATTCATTTATGTTCAGAACAGTTAACAGTTAACCTAAAATCATAATTTTCCTGATGCTGTTATTACACAAAGAGAAAAAAAGAATCAGTTTATGCAGTAATCAATGGATGCTGCTTGTCGCTTATCTCTCACATACACAGTATATTACATTGCATCACATGTGTAATCAACAGAACAAATAATTGTTTTGTGCTGTATAGATAATACAGCATGACCATACATAACATTGTTAAGGTGCATATAAAACCATATGTTTAACGATGTACTGATCTAAGGAGAAAATTGAAATACTGAAAGTGCTCACGTCATGCACAATGCACTCAGGCTGTCCAAGAAACATTGTTTTAGTTGACAGTAATATATCCTCAAGACCAGCATTTAAAAAGGGAAATAGCTGAAGAGTGAGTCTGTTTCAATTTAAGTTGGTTGCTCTTTATGCTTAGCCCTTTTGTGTAATTGTCTGTTTGATTTCTGGCTTTTTAAAATGACTACTTTTCCTATATATACACATTTTCATTCACACAAAGTGAAAACAAGACCTGCATGTACATTAATTCATGTTACTTCAAGATTTTAAAGTTTCAGATTTATCAAAAATTTATATAAGTCAAAAGTGTATTTCGAACTGTTCCAAACTTAATGAAAAAATACTTGACCTGCTGTCAGCTTAATCACAAATGTATGTGATTTGTTTACCAAATGTCATAATGATCGGAGCCAAATACTGTAATTTTAGTAGGCGTAGTTGGTAGATTCAAGACATTGTGTTTGTTATAGAAATTATCATTCCTCGGCATTTTGATTTTATGTCACTCTAATCTTTCCATGGTCAGTGATAATTATTTTCTTTGTAAAGTCTGCAGCCATTTGTTATGTCTGAGATTAATCAGGACACTACAGTTAATGCATCTGTGAGTAGTTTATACATAACCATTTAAATTTCAGTCATCTTTTTTCCTCTCCTCTAGGTATGAACAGTACACATAATGTCAATTGCACACTAAAATTGGCCTGCTTTTTACTCAACACATTTGTTTTCTGTAAATGTATGGTTTTGTTTCAGCCTGTCATGCATGTCTAGTCAATATCCAAACCACTGTTCCATGGGTGTATGGAAGTCAATCAGGAGTCGTCGAATTTGTTTTGTGGTATTGTTCTGCGGATCAGTGCGAGAGAATTTTATACCAGCGTTTTTGAGATGTAATGTAAGACAGCTGATGTAAATAATACATGCTGCAACACATTGGTGAACTTTGGTGTTTTGTCTTGTGAGTGTCCGTAACCTAGGCCTACTTGTCGAGTGCGGAAACAATGGATCATGTGACTTGCCGAACTACGTAAGCGGAATCTCTTTTGTAGTTCAGTGGCAAGTAAACAACATGCCGGATGAGCTGCCTACTAGTACTGCTACTTCGAATGAACCAAACGACAAACCGAAGAAAAATTTATTGCAATAGTATCGAAGTATGCTGACGATAACTTGACGTTATTAAGGGTATGAAGGAAATTATTACCGCGAGAAAACGGTCATGACAAACTGTTTTTTGGCGTTATACATTTGGCTCCACATTATTACAGACAGGGTAGGCTACAAAAAACTGAGAGAAGCTATGTTTGTTTCCTACAGAGCCTGAGCACTGGACTAGCTATCGTGGGCATTGTCGTTTTAGGAAGAAGCGTCAAATTGGTAAAGATGATTTAGCAGTTGATATTTATGAAAATGTGTGAAACCTTCAGCAAATGTGAGACTTAGCTAAATGTTTGCATGCCATCGTGAATGGCGTAGGCAAAGCTATGTTACCTTCTAATAGCTAGGCTACTCTTTTATCTGCTGTAATATCAGAATCTACATCAAACCAACATTACTGTAAACCACACAATGAAAACAGAAGAGTATAATTCCCCTGCCCGCCCTGATGTTGGCCTTTTGTTTTTCCAACGTTATCTGCCAATGTGATGTTTGGATATCTTGCAGATCACAAAGTTCAATGCTGCTTCAGAAATTCCCTCACGGTTTATTGAGCGAAATGTTAGTCTTCGAGGACGAGTTTGCAGCATTACTGACAAGGGACTGGAAGTGGAGCACCTCCCAATTCATATCCCTGTTCTTTCCCCCCTGCTGGTGAAATGTGAGTGCACTCATAAACACTTACCCCCAGCATTTTTTTGTACGCAAATTCACTTAGATTCAGTTAGATGACCCAGTAGGCCTACACCAAGACAGCTGTCACTAATTGGATGAAAATTAGTCTTTTATTCTCATGGTTGTTATGTTAGCATTTCTGCTTATTTAACGTTTTGTGTATAAATGTAAGATACTGATGGTTAGTTCCTGCTTGACCTCCTTTGCAAAGATCATTGAATACTGACCATTGTGTCTTTCGCTCTGCTTATACTGTCTCTGTTCTTTGACTCAAAATTGTCAAGTGTATGTTTGCCATAGACCATTATGAAGATGAATTGCCTCTTTTTTTATATTGGCCATCTAGCAAAAGACTTGCAGCCTGACCTTCCCAGTTAAGGGTTAACCGAAACCTAAAGTTAAAATGTTCTAAATTGTGCCCTAGCTTTGTCTCTTCTCTGTTTCTTGTTGACAGCTGTATTTTGAATTTTTGTGTGCTGTCGTTTAATTTAGGGATATACCCTCCAGAATGTAACCAGTTTTGATAGAATGACTTTGCTATATAGACACATTTTTAGATGTTTAATGTAAGTTGTCGTGAAGCTCAGTCCTGTGATTGTGCAGGTCAGAAAGGGGCTCCTCTACAGGTGCGTCTTGCTGGAGTGGAACTGACCCCAGAGGGCTGGGACTGGCTCAGACGACAGCTGAGACCTGAGGAGACAGTGTGGCTGAAGATGATTAGGCAAGAAGGTGACAGCCTGGACTGCTTGGTCACAAAAGGCCGGGTGAGGAGCAATCCTTAAAGTTATGGCCTGTCACTGACATGTTTCACTAACAAACCTTCACTATCAGTGGGGCAGCTGTTGCTTGCTATAGTCTTTGCAGAAAGCTTTGTCATATTAGTTGTAGTTAGTAGTTATAACATGCTGGATTTTTACCCAATGATTTTATAGATTGCACTTCAAGACTTAGCAGTGTTCTTCCCTCTGTTTATTATTTCTTTTGAATCTCAGGGCTTTCTCATGGGCACTAGCGTGAATGAGGAAATGTTGCGACGGGGCCTGGCCAGGTCTTTACCAATCCTGGGCCTGAATTACCACTCCAGGGTGTACTGGAGCTTGCACAAGAGACTACTGAAGGCTGAGCGTCAGGCTGAGAGAAAGGGGCGAGGCCTGTGGAAAGAGAGCAGCCTCTGGGAGAGAGCCTCAGCTGCCTTCAGGGAGAACATGGTGGTCAAGAGCTTGAAAAGGTTTCTCACACTCACCTCTAGGACCAAAGAACAGTGAGCACTGCACATATTAATTATCATCAGTGTATTATGTTTCTGAATTTTATTTATTGACCAACCCGCACTCCATTAAACTGACTTTAGAAGTCTGGTAGTTGTCGAAGAAGATATAATTATTGCCTTAGTCCGACTAAAGTCTGACTGTCAAACATGAATATGAATACAGTTGTAACAATGTGACAAACTATAAACTTGAGAGGGGACTGTTGTGGTAAAATGATGGATATTTTCACACAATTGCCATTTTGTATTGCACATGTAAAAAGAGTGTAAATAAAGTATTAATAAACAGTACTCAAATATGCTCTCCGAATTTCAACTTATTGGCGTTCATGATGGAGTTTTTCTAGCATCAGATTTAAGATTCAGATTTGGCTTTGTCTTAAACAGATTATGTTTTATATGTTTTTATTTTATTTATATTTTATTATTTATAACGGATAAATGAATAGTATGTTAGCTTTAGCTGCTGTAGGACCACATGTGTTAGCATATTCTTGTTTTCCATTCATTCACCTTCCCATTTCCAGTTCAGCCACGCTGCTTCTTGTGCTTAGGATGAGCAGCTTGGGGATTGTCCCTCACAGCAAACCATGGGGGTCTGCCTGATTACTCCTTCCATACAAAGCAAAAGTACTGTTGCCATGGATGCAGCAAATCTGAAAGACAAAGAGTGTCAAAAGGTGATGAGCTTAGTGGCCCCAAACTGAGGGAAGAGAAAGGATGACTGTATCAGTGCAAGATTGTCTTGACTTAATAAAACTCAGGTCCAAAAATGTAATATTCTTAAATATGGATTATTAAGGTCTCAGAAAAGAAAAGTACCCCCCCCCTCCCCCGAACCTGTGTGCTGTGTTAGCAGTGAAAAAAGCATACTAGGGCTAAAATTGGGGTGGTTAGGGAGGGAACAGCAGCTTGCAGCTCTCCCCACTCAATCTTTGTTGTGCAAATTTAACAAGCGGTGACTCCAGACTTCCTATTGGCTGTGCAGTTTGAACTGAATGGGTAATGGAGAGCTGATTGCCCTGGAAGACTTTGAGCTGGCACAGCACTCCCAGCAGGGCAGAATGAAGGAGGGAGGGAAAAGAAGGAGAAGCGGGTCGATGTTGTATGGGCTGTTTCTAATGTGTCAACAAAGCACATCTGGGTCAAATTCACTTGTCCTAACATAGTCCGCTAACAGCAGCAACAATGTTATTACAACGTTTGAAATGTAATTGTTTCATATATATGGATTACTTTATGTGTTTTTCTTCTCAAATTGTCATTTAAATGACTTCATGGTGGATGTAACACAGGGTTAGCACTTACAAATTTGAAATATGGCCTTCTCGTTTCTTAGAGATGCCAGTGGCTGAACAGTTTAAAGGAAGGATGCATGAACGGCTGTGTGAGGACATGGTAGTTTGTGCTGTGGGTCACGATCCGTGAAATCCACGCCGGTTGTTCTCACAAGCCTCTCAAGTCAGTCACCCACCAGCCGTATCGTTTGAATGGGAGGTATGGCATTGTGGCGGCAGTCTTACCCAAAGCTTGTGTGGGACAGTTGAACAGTAAACACAGTGTGGACTTCGCAACTCTAGGCACACAGTTGAAATATCGAGTGTTGTTAATCGCTGAGGCAAACTATCCGAAAGGAATGTTTTTTTCGCGAGGAGAATTACTTTTGTTGAACCATCTTCTTTCAGAGGAATAAAGGCAAATCTGAAGTAAGTGATTGCTATTTGTTAACAAAGCAGGTGCGTTGAAAATGTTTTCCTAAAATAGGCCTACCGTAACATCGTCGTCTATATTTGGTAAAGTTATTGTAGCCTAATCTAGGATAGGTAAGATGTAGGCCATGTCACACTAACTGAAAGCCTAACTGAAAGTGGTTACAACCATGCACCTGTTACGACTAATGCATTCCCATTACCCTATCCCCATCCCTATCATTGCCCTAGCCGTTTCCAGTAGATTACTTTCATAACAGCACAATGGCTTGACAAAGCTTTATGTTCAATTTCCCGTTAACAAAATTTTAGGCTCGCCAAGTCAACGTATTAAGAAATTAATTAATTAAGTATGTTTTATTTAGAACATACTGAACTTTTGTTTTGTTGTCTGAGACTTTGGGTGAATAGGACCAAGTTAATAGCAGTTTTAAAGGCAAGTGTATGAATTTGTTATGTATTTGTGTCATAACAAAAAGGTTTTATTAAACACAGCCGGTAGCAATCGAATAAAGAAGGGAACGGGTGCCTCCCACTCTGCAGTCCGCATCTTTAGGGATTTAAGAGTGGGTGGGGATTTCGTGATTGACGATTCCCAGACAAAGACACGAATGTGGTCCTCTCTTCCTTGTCCGTCCAATAGGCCTGTTGGTGCCTCACTAACGAGTCAATACAAAGTGATGTTTTTGTTGGTCGTGGTGGGACGCCACAAGTAATAAAGACCAATAGATCTGTTCCCTTGTAAACATTTCAGTTAAAAAGTTTAGAACTATAACGTAGTTGTTGGCTTTGTGACTGATAACCAAAGATAACAAAACTATGCATGTTGTGGTATAAGTGAAATGATTCAGAACAGCTGTTAAAATTGAAAGAAGATAAAGCTTTCTTCAGTTGCTGTTTAAGCTGTTTATCCTCTAAAATCATGGTAGAAGGAGGTTTAGGCAAGACAACTTAGCTTATGCCCATCATTAAATACATTTTTACTGTCAAACCTAACCCTTTGAGTCCATGAGAATTACCATCAGATGTTATTTGTTGGAGTGCGCGGAAAAAGTAGCAAATATCATCGTTGGTGGCTCTGTAACAAACAAGCACCTGCTACCTGTGAGGGAATGTTCCCACCCTGGAATGCAAAACAATCTCATCCTTGTCATGATGATACCCATTCCATGTGTATATGGAACATGAACAGGTAAAATGAGTCCTGTGTTTTTCAAGTCATGCCCTTGTTAGTGTATCAGCTTGCTTGCCTGCTCAGGTAAGGTTGGAAACAGGCCTCATTGTTACAGTGGAGACAGCAATGAATTATTGAACCCCAGTCTGTCCTCTGTGGGACGGAGGAATGGATGGTCGGGGGCATGCTGAATTGAACCCTTTGTGGTCAGAACACAGAGCAGACTCTGAGGAGGTTCAGTGTGACTTTAGGAAAAAAAGAGACAAAAAAGAATCAGAGCAGCTTGTGGTGAATCTTTGTCCAGAGATGTCTGTGGTAGTACAGTAAGCCCATACTTCGAGAGAGAGCTACCAGAACTGAAGTCTAGAGTATCATAACCATTTGGCACACAAAAATGTTATGCGTTGATTTCTCACAAATCTGTAAAAGTACTTTTAGGGTTGTTATGTAGGTGGTTTTGAGACATTAAATGCATTGTTCTGAAATTATGTGCACAAGTAGCCAGGCTAGTGCCACCCAGTGCTTCCGCTCAGTTTTGCTACAGCACAGTCAGGGATCTCTCCATTAGCTTAGGTTAAAAGTAATTAGTTTGTAGTAAGAGTTGCAGACTGGTGGCAGACTCCGGAACTTCAGGAAACAGGTTTAATCGTTACAATGGCACGCGTCAAGGGAGACATAAGGGTTTCAGCCCCGAAAGCATTCACCATTAAATCTAACTTAAACAATGAAAGTGTTCCACTTAAATACACTTAACTGAGGGGAGTTGCATACAGTTAGCATACAGTTGAAGAAGGTACAATGGGAGGTGATTGGTTCTTTACCTGGTGCCATTCTGTTCTAATGGCCCAAGGACACATCTATGGAAATTTGCATTTCCAAGTGGCTGTCCAGTTGTATGTATACACCAAGACTCAGAAATATTACTTATGGATTGTTCTGACAAGTCATACACTTTGATTATTGTACTCCTTGTACTGAGACCATAAAATGATACTAAACATGAATACATCCACATTTCATAACATACAGAAATACATTCCAAATCTATCTGAGGTAAGGTCTTTGCAATGTAAATATGAACAAAAGGTTCTACCCAGCCACAGGGGTACCAGCAGTTAATTTACATTGATCACCGGGGGAGGATGATTCCTATTGTTTCTGTGCCATGCCAAATGGTGGCTGTCTGAGACAGAATACACTTCTAAAATTATTGCTATCAAGGTTTCCTCGAACAAATTTGTGGCTGGGCAATCAGCGAATAGGGGGCTCTGGCATGCCCATTATTTTTAAAGTTCAAAGTATCTGCCTACAAGGAAGGAAACATACTCTAGCTGAGGGATTCTAGATGCTTTGCACAAAGTGAAATAATGTGAAAGCTTCTGTGCATCAGGCTAGTGGTCAAGCACAGTAAACACTGTTTTAAGCAACCATGTTATCCCCATAGCAGGCCTTAGTTTTAAACCCATGATTTCTTTATCTCAGACTACATAAATACTGTATGCTCCAGCTCTCATGTGCTTTGTGCTCTCATGCATTTAAGTCTAAATAGGTAGTAGGCTATTTGTCTGTAGTGTTCAACCCTTATAAATATTATTATTATTACTATATTATTCAGTGAGCAAATCATATCAAAGCTTGTTCAAAACAAGCAACCCTGTTGCCAATGGGTTCTTGTGGTTCTGTGGTGATTGTAGATGAACTCATGTTAGAGTTCAGATGAACCAGAGCAGCTCTTGAACTAGTTGGAGAGCAGTGGAAGTCATTGTTCATTGTTCAGAATGACTTGACTGCATAGATTTGGTAACTTGCACCATGCTCTCTTTAGAAGATGTATTGTCCTACTGCTTTCAGAGTGCATAGAAACTTTTCACAAAGGTTTTTTTTTTTTTTTTTTTTTTACAAAGTTACAGTGTTACAGGGTGGTTTCCCAGCTCACTTAGAAACAAATGCACCACAAGGAACCTTGTTTTCCCCACCTGGGGCGTTTACTATGAAGCCAGGTTACTGGCTAAACTGGGTACAGAAAACTGGGTTCAGAAACAACTGATGCTCAATGGAGGGCTCTTTTAGAGATCAGTGGTAACTCCCAAAGCTACCCGGGTTAACCAGTAACCTCGCTTAGTAGTACAGGCCCTTGCTCTGCAACCAAAATGAAAAATTTTCTATCCTACATCAAAATGTTATTTTATGTTTTTTTTTAGGCTAAATGTTTTTCAATGTCATGAACACTCGTAGACCAACAGCAGAGACTGGAAGGCAGTAATGGTCTTAGATATCTGATAACAGCTGGTATTTGATGTGTGTCTTCTTGTGTTTGACTGGGTGTCTGTATTGTGGCCCCAAGGTCAGGAGAGCAATCTATCTGTGAGTGAGAGATTAAGCCTATTTGTGAGAGCCATGATTTCATTAGCTCTGTGACTAGACTGGTGTGTGGACGGGAAGGGTCTGCTACAGTGCATTTAGCACACACACACAGGTGTCTACTACATTTTCTGTGATCACGTAACATTTATTTCAAAACAAACATATTGCAGTGACTTGTTTACTATGTCACAGTTTGGCGTTATTATTTACTAAATGTCAGATATGTCAAGCACCTGGGGCAAAGCTACAAATTTATTGTTTTGTGGAAAATGTAGGAAAAGACAGTGTTACGCTGTGCTTCTACGCAGTAGATGCTGTCTTTGTGTACATTCACCAGACCAATCTAATTTGGAGGGTGAGGATTTGAGGCTGAAAAAATGCAATCGATCACCTTTGACTTATTGAATTATCTCCACAAATCCCATTGCTGGTGAGGGCTGGTGAGCGGGGCAACCAGCTGCGTCCAGCCGCGTGTGCGTGCGTGTCTGTCTGTCTGTCTGTCTATGTGTGTGTGTGTGTGTGGGTGTGTGTTTGTGTTGGAGGGAGACATGGGGTAATGACTGTATGTTTTAAATTTTGTGGTGAACCTTTTGGTAGCAGATCTTTTTTTTTTTTTTGAAGTTATTAATGAGAGAAATTCATGCTTACCTTCACTCTTCATTGACTGTTATTTAAGGAATAGTTTACCCCAGAAGAAAATGTTTTCCATTATCTTGGTTATTTATGTTCCTCTTGTTGGTGCAATACAAGTTGAGTTGGTCAACACAGTCATGGCATATTTTTTTAGGTCATCTCATATTTACAGTAAGATTTTTACTTTATTTTTGACTGATGTCTGAAACAGCCTTAGAAGCATCACAAGGTTCCTCCTTACTTCACCTTACACATATGTAAGACAGTTACTTATCTTCAGGCATCCTCCAACTGAGTTTCATGATTAGTCAGTTTAGTGTAAGAACATAGTTTGCTATTTTAATTTGCTCTGAGGCAAGAAGGGCTCTACTGTGGTGGTGTGTGTGAGCAGTACCAGTGAGAAGTGAATTCTCACATTAGCCAGCTGCTATAGTGTAATGGCTCCTTCAATAACTAGCATTCCCCTGTAAATGAATGTGTGATCTCAAGAGGTTGTTTTTCTCAGAATGGAAGTGGAGCCTTCAGGACTACACCTCAGGCTTACCTCACTCACATGGTTTTGTTTTAGAAAGAACATTTATTGTTTCTTTTATTGGATCTTGGGTTTGAGGTGCCTTCTCATTTCTAAGCCTTATGAAGCATTTTTAGTATGTCTGCCGCCCACTAAGAAGTATATTAAGCTTATAAGCCCCTAAACTGAAATCATCCTTACAGAGAATTAAGTTTTTGTAGGAGAATTACTAGTCAGTATGCCAGCTGCTGTGTTTGGTCCTGCTTAATTCTGGAACCTGTTATCCTCCTGTCTTTGTACTTCTCTTATTTCTTTTATGTGTTGTTTGTCTGCAGACGGTTGCCTCCCACAGTGAAGACTTCTCTCCTAATGCCACCATCAGTGTCTTCTCTTTCTTCCCTCTTCTCCTCACCTTTGTTTGTCTTACTGGCTTCTTATTGCCTGTTAACCTCTTTGTTTTTTTCACCCCCTGCCTCGCACTCCCTTTTCCCACATTTCACTCTCACTTCCCTGTGAATGTCACTTCCCTTATGGCAGCACCTGTTGCTTGTCTCTCTCCGGCTGATCTATAGAGCAACTGTCACGGAGAGTTCCGGAAGACTAGGAGACTGCCCGGCGTCGGGCCTTAGGGTCTGGTTTCAGCCCACCTGAGGGAAAATGTCCAGAGGGAGGTTACGGGGTCAGGCTCACAGTCATAGAGGATGGAATGTTCCTATTTAAGTCTTGCACTGACTATTCTCTGCCTTTGAGAGATGTGAGACAGTATTGGTTTATTTCACCACTTTGAAGTTCAGCTGTAAAATTTAGATAGATAGATACAATTATCATGTTTATTTAAACATTTAAAGATAAATGAATATCCTTTTAAACTGTTTGGTTACATTTTTCCCCTGCACTGGTATGATGATTGAACCAATCAATCCACCAGTCCAAACTATGCCCCACTCAAAATGTTGATCATCGAGTCGTCACTGATCTGTAATTTTGTTTGAGAGTATCACAGTATCATAACAATGTTGGTTTGTAAACGTCAGCCTACAATTATTCATGATTACAGATCACAAAATCAGATCAGATGGATGCTTAAAATCAAATATGAATCTTGTTAACAATCAGCTACAATGGAACTCCCAAATCCTTGATAGAAAAACATGAACTGATGTAGTGTTTTGGGCATTGTGGCTCTGCTGTTGTCATTATGAGAGGGAATGTCAAACAATGTTACATCAAGGTTTCATTATGCAGCCAAATACATTTACTTACTTTAGAACTGATTATGAATTGCAGTGTCATTATGCAATTTGATTCAAGATGTGCCTGTGGTATCATGTGGTGGACATTGCTGCAGTGTATGTTACTGAGAGCATTAATAAAATCCTTTAATGTTTGCTCACTAGGGTATGTAACGACACATTACATGTGATTCATATTTAAGCCTTTTAAGCCACTTATCTAAGCTTTAAAGGACTGACACAACTGGGCTCTCTGTGACCTGCCCTTGCATACACTCCTCTTCATGTTTGTTCTCCCTCCAGTAGTCTTCTCTGCCATACTGGACCATGGCAGCATACACCTATGAGCCTTTAAGATTTGCTCTATAGAACCATAGCAGAGAGGGGAACAGCAGAGTGAGAGGCACAAACGTCCGTTAAGTTCCGTGTTCTTTTTTTGCAAGGGGGAGGGGGAAGAATCCACCTTTATGAAGAGTATAGTCGAGCCCCCATATGCCGATACAATGAAGATCATTGAAAAGTTTATATTGTGACGTTATGTGACACTCCCACTTATGCTGACCGGAACTATTCACGTTTGCTCCCATCATAACATATTATGTTATATAGTATATAGTATATAGACTATATATAGTGTAGAACCTTGTTGTCACATTGAAGCATCCCCTGCCTTGCAGTCTCATTTAGTGTTCTGCACTCATTTTGTTGAACTCATTTTAATCTGCCATTTCAAACACTGGCTCAGCATGAAGGAAGTCCCAGGTCGTGGAAATGGCATTGTAATCCTTGGCTTCCTTTTAGCTGTGCTTTCATGGAGAGGCAAAGGGACCAGTGACGAGAGGCCTTGACTCTCTTATAGTATCTTAAGGGCTGTGGGACATTTCACATGGCAGGAGACGCTTTGCCTTCCTGGTAGCCCGGAGGCCGAGATCAGTGTTGGATAACTAAAGAGATCACATGATCTAGTGGGCCCCCATCAGAGGCTGGCTTCTCAGGTGTCCAGTCAAGATCATGTGTGTCAGTCTGCTCTGTGGCTTCTGCTACACTTGTTTGTGGGTGTGAGTGTATTTCATTCTCACGGTGCTAGGAGACAAAGTTTATAGCATAATTACAGACGGTTGTTGTGTACAGCTGATTCTGTGATGTCATCTGTATACTGCACTCTTTAAATAATTGAATGTGAAATAATATCATAAATAACTGACTCTTCTCTCTTCCTCTCCTATATCCTTTGTAGACACCATCCCCTCCACTTGATCTCTCACTTCAGCAGGCTCCCATAATGAGTTCCTGGGGGACTGAGTGCCAGAGTAGTCCCCAATACTGCAGACACTTTCTGACTGACAACAGCATCTTTCATGGTGGGTACTCGACTCTTCTCATAGTGTGCCTTTACTTTTAGGTGTCACGGTGCTGAAGTAGATAGATTTCTATCAGATGAAGTCCTGAGACCCAAGTCAAGGGAAAGGACAACTGTTAAAGCTGAAAATGTCAATCAGAGCAGAGAATCATGTCAACATAACTAATACTGTTGACTTAACTTGATTTTGTAGATATGTTCTTGTCCTAATTTAAGTACCCGTGTGCAGAAACACATTTGGTTTGACATGCAGTTCAGTTGTGTTTCTTTTATAACCACTGAATGTAAAAGAAAGGCAAATACAAATGCCTTAAAGATTTTATATCCATATCAATGCAAATGCAAAATGTGATGCAGCAAAGTGTAAAGGTGCAAAAGTGCTCTCCTATCCAGCAGGGGGCGATGTCATACCTTCACCTCTTAGGAAGTGTTATATGTCATGCCCATCAGAGAGATTGGAGAAAATAATTCATTCTGATGACTGATAGACTGGTAATACAGTTGTTGTGAGAATCATATCACATGGTCTAACCATGGTCATGTGACACAGTTGTGTATTTATGCTACGTTCTTCAAAGTGAAATGCAGTTTTAAAAAGGCCACAGATGGACAGGAAAATAAAACAGTAGTTAATGAAGCATGATGTGAGAATTTTTTATACAAATGCCTGCAGCTCTTGGTTATGCTCTGTGATAGCCACTGGATTAAACACGCTGTAGGAATATAAATAAATAATTCACGAGAATATTAAAACCTCTTTATCTATATCTCTGCCTTTAGGCAGTCTCTGATGACTGCTAGCTACCAGCTGTGACAGAGCCCACACACACACACACACGTACAGTCAGACACGTTTTAGAATCTTTGCTATACGGACACAAAAATCAGTTGTCAACCTCAAACTGTACAAAGGGTGTATTTGTCATCTGGATTGTCTATTGAATGCACTGAAAATTCTGCACATTGCTATAAATAATCTTGAAAGCTTTCTATAGTGGAGATTTTTAGGTGTTGATGGGTGACTGCTGTCTATGGGTGGGTGAGTGGGTGGTGTTTGCGTGATGGTTTGTGCGATGTTCTGCCCTGTTCTCAGTGCTTGAGACAGCCTGGCTCTGCTGAGCAGTCCTTTTATTTAGCCTCACACACTTTCACCACTTAATCGCGCTGCAAGATTAGCCAGCCATGGATCGACCTCTCTGTGGTCAGACATTCATATGGAAGTCTGGCTATCAAACTTTGTAGACCCTGACCCTGACTCTTGCTGTTCTTCTCCATCCCCTCTGTTCCCCCCACTACCCCCCTTCCCTCCCCAGAGCTGCCTCCTCCTCCACATGATTGTGGCTGACATTCGTTCCACTGGAAGGAAAGAAATGTCTACGATTACAGGCGTGGAAAATAGGGGCCGAACTAATTTGTCAGAGATGGGGTGTCTAAATTAAGACTGGCAATGTGTGGAGATTGTACTCTGTGTTTCAAGGGAGTCATTGCGGGAGCACACAGGGAAAGACGAGGGGGTGGGGTGGGGTGAGGGGGGGGCGGGGTTGTTGTGGGGTTGGAAGTCATCTGGGATTCTGATGTTCTTCTCTAGTTCAAAAGAAAGAAGTATAGATTATCTTACTTTTCACCCTAAACCCTGTCTGACTCATCAAAAAACACTTGTTTGATCTGACATTTTTTCAAGAACACATGAACTATTTGATCTATTGAATACATTGCTGTGACTGTTTTCTAGAGAGGTTTGCACACACACACACACACACACACACCCTTCATGCAGAGGAAAAAGTTATTTTTGTGATTTATGTGTGGAGAGTGTCTGCAGGGATGTGTCAGGCTGGAGTCTCTCTCTCATATATCTCCAGGCTTTATTCCCTTTAAAGTCACTGAGCACTTGATGGATACGCATCTCGCTACACTTCACTGAGACTGCTGTCTAATCCGAGTTGGGAGGGGCGTCGGGGGTGGGAAACAGTAGAATCACTGCAAGGCAGCGCTGTAAACTGGATTTGCACTGTAGCGAAGATACTGTGGGATGGTGGAGGCATCAGATTAAGAGTGTGCAGAATAGCCAACCCACAAGCTCCATTTAAGTCTTGCATTCATGAAGAAATGAGGCCATTCGGTTCACTGTGATGATGAAACATTGCTGTTCTTCAGTTTATGCTTCAGACCCCACCCCACCCCCACTCATGATGTGATAGTCAGATATAAAGATCACAGATGTCTGCACTCTGTATTTTATTTTAAAGATAGAATTTCCTTCTTTGCAAACTGTTATGGAACAAATGTGCTCTCAGCTCCCTTTTAAATGAGCTATTTATGCTCAATCACAGTTCCCAGTGGCCATGCAGATGTGTGGTGGACACAGAACATGATTGGGGGTGGGTGATGAAGACCCTGTGGGACCTGGTGAAATGCTTAAAGAAACATAAGAGCACAGCGGAAAAGAAACAGGGGAATCCGGCTGACTGATGCAGCTCGTAGAGTTTTGTGTTTGATCCGTAGAGCTGATCATTCATTCACATATGCCACAGCTGGGAAATATTATTGTCTTCTGGGACACCGAGGTGTAATGACCCATGATCTGGCTTTCTCCTCTGGGCCATAAACTGCAGCAATTTTCCAGCTCATTACAAAATCAATGTGCCCTTTGACATCAGCTTTGCTCATAGTTTTCCGTTAGATGACATGAAAAAATGCCAAGTAAGTCAGATGGATGCAGATTGATACCACAACAGACAGTGGACTGATTTGCCTTACTTAGTTACATTGTTCAGGTTATGGCCTTTGGCACTCGTGCTCTCATGCTCTTTTGCACTATGATTTTACATTATTTACTTAAAAAAAAAAAGTTCGATTCATGATAAGTGCAGGTCTTGCGCGACAGTGTCTACCCAAAAATTATAACACATTATTCATTCTACACAGGAAGACATTTGCACCATGCATTGTTTATCTTCAGTGGATCGATCGCCTTATTATCTCATCTGGTTTCGAACACCCGTGCGATTGATCTAGAAAAAAATCGTACAGAAAACAGTTTTATCTAGACTATATCGTGCATCACATCACCATGATTGCCTATTGGCTGCTCAGCACCTGAACTCAACTCATTAATCAGTTCTTGCAGTTTGACCAATTGTAGCCAACCCGTTTATTAAAAATTGCTTCATTGGTTGAAATTGGTTTTATGTGGTTTGCATCGTCAAATGCATACCCCATAATTGTCAATTCTGTGAAATGCCAAAACCTGTTTTGCGTACTGAGACGTATTTTGTATGTAGGCTAAACCGCGCACTGGCTCCGTTCTTCGCTCTCCAGCCTTTACAAGCCCCACTCATGGTTGCTTTTGTGCGCTCTTGCCCCGGAGCTCTCTGAGTCGCGCCGTCGAATTGTTATGATATCGAAAACCTTCAAATTCGTTAGAATTATTGTTTAATTTTCACGGACCTGGTGTGGACACACAGTTCAATAAAACTGTTTAAAATATTTTAAAAACCGTGTAAATTAAATCCTAATTTAAGATATGCCAGCCTCGCCCGTAAAATGATGCGGTGTTCACCTGTAGACCATCCGCAAGTCTACACCCCTCCCTCTCCCTCAAAACGTTTTCTCTGAAATGTTTGACTCAGATGGGTTTAGAAATCTCAGACAGCCTTTAGGAACCTCACAGACGTTATTGGGAGAGGGTGACAGAGGAGGAGAGGAGAGAACCAGCTCAAACCAAGCCGTGAAGGCACATCTGCAAGGAGTAGCATGCACAGTTAGTGCGCTTTGGATGTATTGGAATTCGAAGTAGAATGGATGAATTCTAGCTGTATGGTCATGTAGCGTTTGGAAGAGCATTTTACTTTTCGTTTTTGAATTTACATTTTCCTGGAAACTATGTCAATAATAAATGGAGCAACGCGCTGACTCAGATTTTCTAGACACCATCCTTTTATACTCCACATTTCAGAAAGGGATTCGCTGGTTTAAGTCATGTACGCCCGAGATATACTGTAATGGCAGAAGTAGAAGTTTTCAAAAATACCAATCTTGAAAAAGGTGGGTACTCTACTTTTTTATAAGCATATTGCGTTCAACTGTGTTGCATACAAACGCATGCAGTTAGATTTGTTTGTAAAGCCGTAATTTTCAACTTGCGTCACGACCCCTGTGCTTATCAAGAGGAGCAGCAACTTGACACACCTTTTGAAATGATGTTAATTTTTTAAACAGTTAACTTACTGCGAGGTACCTTAGCACCTGCCCCCTTTTTGGACCTTTTTTGGAATAAACTTCTGTAGAAAACAGCCTTCCCCTACACATCTGAGAGATCCATATGAAGTGGCGCGGAGTGGAACTCTCCATGGTCCTATAATGGGGCTCCTGTGGAGTCGGAGGATAAAGTGCAGCCGATCTTTGGTTTAGGCTACCAAGTAGTCTTTGTATAGCAAATGTTTGTTAAATACGATTTGATTGATGAACAGTTGTTTAAATAATTGTGACATCTGATGACAGCGTTCTATAGCCTACTTGAGAGCTTAATGAACCCACGTGATGTCATTTCTGCGCATGAAGTCCACCCATCCGTATATTATTGCACGATTTTATTCGATACATTTTTACAAGATCACCCTTTTACTCTTTCTTTCTCTGCCAGTATGACTGTGTGGTGTTGTTTGTTTATCTGTTTGCGTGATGTGCTAGTATTCCTTTGTGCCATTCCCGTTAGTACTTTTGCCTTAATGATAATGGGCAGATGTGATCCTGCTAGGTGATCTGATGAGGATAACCAGTGTTCTTGACCTGTTGTTCCACCGTCTCCCGCTGTATCATGTTCTCCACCTGTCATCAACATGCTGTGCTGCGGTTGGTTGCAAACATGGTCAAATATTACGAAACTTTAACAAACCTCTGAGAAAGCAAATGCAAATCATTTGGCACCATAAAGGCAAAGTCTGGGATGTTTTATTGTGCAGTATTGGAACATGCATCTGTAATCTAACAATTTACATTTTTGTAACATATTTTATACCTCTTTGTGCTGATAATTGTGGAGTGTGTGGCACATTCCAAAGCAATATTGTCCATTTTCTTTAAAGGATTTCGATGTGTCTTCCCTTAATCCACCCACCAAAACTGCTCTCCACATGGAGAAAATGTGTTTCCCATATAAAATATGTTTTTTTCCCCTCCCCGCTATTCTGGTGATAATGATGAGGATGAGTCTCTGCAAGACTTGTTTGCCCGCAGGCGAAAAAATCAGTGAGACTTCTTTACTCTCTCTCTCTCTCTCTCCCTCTCTCTCTCTCTCCTTTGTCCGTTCTTGTCTCCACCTCTCAGTGCCTTCCTCTTGAGAGAGATGCTAACTCTGTTGTGTTATTATACAGTATATCCAGCGCACCAATGCGTGTATATGAAGAACATATCAGTCTAACATAAAATACACAGAAATTGAATGGATCAGTTAAATGTCCTGCCTAAGAATGCACTACATTTTTAAAAGCAAGAACATCCCAATAATTATTGTATGATTTGAATAGGAATCATAGTATTATTTTTTCTCCTTTACTGTGACACATGACCATCAATATGTGTGCGACTTGGCACACTCTTACTGTTCCTTCAGAACTTCCCTGGTGGTTGGGTTGTGTGAATAAACTGTGCTGTGTGTGAGTGGTTAGAGATTAGGGAGATCACACAGGGAACTGTGCCTGCCTGGAGAGATATGGGCATCAGCACAGCCTCAGTGTGTCTTTGGATGGGGAAAATGACAGAGAGAATATAGGAACCCCCCCCCACACACACACACACCCATCAATACTCCTCCCTTCCTTACCACCACCTCCACCACACCACACAGCCATGCTTTGATGGAGGAACCGGGGTGTCCACCGTGGGTGTGACACACACATACACACACACACACACACACATACTGCAGTGGCAGCAGCAGTCATGAATACATTACGTGGCAGCACTGTTATTTTTTACTGTGGTTAGATGGAGCACCCAGAGGGTCTCCTCAGAATAGATGTGTGGTGTGGTGGCAGCTCCAGCATCCTCATTGTCTCTAATTAGCAGGCAGGCAGTGCCGGGGAGGAATGCTCTCGTCAGACGCTGGGCTTCCCTCTGTGGGGTTGACATTGTGGGTGTTTGTTTTCCTGCAACTCTTTTGCACATCTAGAGAGGTAGAGGATAGACATGCCAGCTGATGTCCATGCGTTATTTGTTAAATATGTATGACCATAAATAATTGCACAGACACATGGATGGAGGAGGACTACCTTCTCTGCTGGTATACATACTGCATTCATGGCTAGGTTCAGAGTGATGTTCAAAACTGGCATTATATATTAAAGAGGTACCATCACTGGTGGAACTTCTGTCCGCCGAATTTGCCCCACGTGAATCCTTTGGAGCCAGTGATGGAATGGTAGTTAAAGCCCACTGGTTGTGCTGTGGAGCAGTGGAAAGGTTTAATTTCATAACTGAATAAGTCTCATTTCCTCAGTATTAATTTCAGCAGTGCGGAGAGAGAGAGAAAGAGAGAGAGAGAGAGAGAGAGATTGGGCAAAATTAAAGGGAAAACAGCAAGCTTTATTTACTTGTTTAAAGATTAAACCTCCAGCCTTTCCTACTATGAAGATGCTTTATAGACTGACATTAGATGAGGGTGGTAATTATAGGAAACATATCTACATGCATAGCAACACGCATGAAACATGACTCTAGATACGTAATGTTCCATAATATGTGGGATACAATGTATTCTAGGATACAACATACATATATCTTAAAAGTTTCTAGACCACATTTAGGCATTGTGATGTTTTTGAAGGACTGTGTCTTGGGAAACCGGAGGTGTGTGTGTGTGTGTGTGTGTGTGTGTGTACATGCACCATACCAGTGACCAAACACTTTCAAAGAGTTGTTTCTCACTGAAACGCCTATCAAGTTAAAGGCCTCAGGTCCCCAGAAGAGCTGCTGAAAGATCAATGCCTATTGATCCTCAGTAGTCTCCTGCCCAACTCCCCAACATCTGACCCTCCCCTGCAGTAGTCACTACAAAGCAGGCATGCTGTCTGAAAAGAACATTTACACAGCCGCCTCATTGGCCCTCCTGGAGGAGTCACACACTTTTACGCATATATTATGTCATCACTCACAGATTATCGTTCCGTCCACATCTGCTCACTTAGGGGGTGTGGGGGGAGGGGGGGTGTCCTACCGGGACAGGCACGCGTCCACAACAATGCATTATGCGAGATCTCATGGATAAATCCGTGTTTGGTCAAATGCAAATCCACAAAAGTTCAAAGAGCTCCTCGTAGAACAGCAGCTGGAGTGAGAGCTGGCAGATGACCAATGGGAGGGTATTTGGGTGCTGGGGGGGGCAGGACAGACGCCTGGAGGGTTTGTGCCCGGAGATGGACAGAGGGTGGCCAGTGTGTCTGAGACGTGCGTGACGGTGCCATGGAGCTGCTACCTGAGCCAGCGGAGCGGCCAGCCATGGCCTCCATCGCCTCGCTCTTTGCCAGAACAATCTACCACGTTGGGGGCAGTGTTGCCATGCCACACAAGTGTCGCTTAGCCTACTCAGGTAAACGAGAGACCCATAGAGAGCTGTGTGGATGAGCTCAACTGGTTGCTAACATGTTTAGTAGGTTCTGTTGACAGCAATGTTATCTGTGCCTGTTCGTGCTTTTTGGCTGATTTGGGCAATTTGGTTGTGCATTTCCGCTTTGAACGTTAAGATTACATTGAGATGCATTTGGGTGGCTTTAAACAACCACAATTATTTCAGAACAACTTTAACAAAGACTGAGTGTTTTTGTCAGCTGATTTGGAAATGTGAGCAGGAGGGTGTTTCCCACTCTCCCTCTGTCCTCTTTCTGCGTGTCAGTGGGAGCTCAAGTGTTGTCACCAAACAGGCTTCCTCCTTTGGCTTGCATCTTTACTGACTGATCAAATCCAGTTATAAACTGTAGCTACATTGAACAGATGGCAGCCAAAGCTATATGCAAACAGCATAGGCCCAAGCTCCAGAGCTATTTATAGGACCGAGTTCTTGTTTTTGACGCTGAACTGTGCATCTCTCTGGAGAACTATCATCTCGTGAAGTGTTAGTGTAACATGCAGTACTAAAAGCCCTCTTAATGCAGCCCCGTGTGTGTGTGTGTGTGTGTGTGCCTGTGCGCGCGCGTGTGTGTGTGTGTGGGGGGGTGTACATGTGCTTGTGTGCACGTGTGTGTGTATGTACTGTATATATGGACCTCTTAACAGTGTGCTGTTTTATAATCCTTGTTCTGAAGGGGGTTTATAATTGACTCCCAGCATAGCTCCCGTTGTGTCACAATTCATCGGGTGCTTTCATCTTTGTTGGTCCTGCAGGGAGGGCAGATGAATGTTGGGGCTAAAAGTGGAAATCAGACAGTATTATCAGATGATGTTACACCAAATGAGAGCAATAGCGATGAGTGGAAGGTGAAATTATCATCAGCTTTTTATAGCTATCACTCCATTAGCACCAGTCACTTGCTCCTTTTCTGCCTGCCTGCCTGCCTGACAGTGCAAATGTACTGTGAAATGATGTGCAAGACAGTTTAGAAAAAAACTGATTGGGATACTTTGTGCCACAGACACTTTCCAACATGTGAAAACAATGGGATGGGATGGTGCTGATGAATCGCTTTGGTCGCTAGTGATGATGAAGCCTAAGGCTGCCTGTGATGCATAGATGATATTGGTTTTATCAACAACTTGATGTAACACAGTGTATTGTAGACTTGCGATAGCTAAACTTGGAACAGGTGTCTCTCTGCAGCTTCACTATGCCAGCCTTTCTTTCCTGCCTGTGTCTCATCTTCCGATCTTAGACTTTTGTATTCATCAGTTAAATGAAATATTTTAGCCTTTCAGAGAGTGTATGTGTTTTTATTACCAAACTAGGTCATTGTATTGTTGTTTTCTTCCTTTTCCCTCTCTACAATCTTCTTTACTCTCTCTTTCTCTCCATTGTCCCTCCTTTTCTCCCTCTCCTCTTGGTTGTGTGCTGAGCCTCTGTGATTGTGTGGGGGTGGCCAGTGTGCAGTGTGTGATGTGGCCATCAGAGGCTGGAGCTTTTTGACCCAATTATCCTGCGTTTGATTTCCATTGTGTCCCTGCTCTACACAGCTGCTTTGATCTGCTCTGTCTGCTGCCGCCAGGAGCCATGGGCACATTTGGTTCACCTTAAACCCCCTCTGCCAGAGCCTAGAGCCTTCTGCTGGCCAATCAAACCATGCACACACACAAGTATACACACAGCTTCTACTTAACCTTATATTTAGCTGGGCATCACAACATTTTTTTTACCAGCCTCTAAAACTCATTGGTCAGCTTTGGTCAGCTTTGTATTTGTGTGTGTATGTGGCAATAAATGACATTCCTTGTCCTGAGATGATGCCCCAGCCGCATGTATAGACCCTTGTTGAGAGTCAAGCTGTGCTTGAGGGTCTATACATGCAGAGTTAAGAGGGTTTATTCTGTTAGGGTTGCTGAGACTCGTTGCACTGCGATGGATGTTGCAGCCCAGGTGGGAGAGGGGCCACTGGGGACTCTGCCTCCACGGGATCCCCTGCTCCCATCTGTGGACCTTAATGAACACTCCACTCCTACTGGCCTGGCAGTGGAGGCTGGATGGAGATTTGTAGAGCGCTAATCAGCTGTGAAGGTTTACTCTCCTCACTGCTAATTGGGTTTAAATGAGCTGAAGAGAGAGGCTAATGACATGACTCTGTTTGAGTGAATAGACTGTAGTCAGACGAGAAGAGAACGTGAGGACAGGGAATAAGTGAGGAGAGGAAGCTAAACTAAGGACAAGGAGTAAGCTAATTTGTTTGAGTTTTTGGTTTGTTTTGGTTGTTTGTGTTGTCATGTTGTTGGCACATACTAGTGATGCACGGGTCAAGAATTTTTAACACCCACACCAACCCGAACCATCATGACAGCCAGCCCGTTCCGCCCGACCTGCAAAATTGCACACTGATTTTTAACCCAATCCAACTCAATCCGCTGAATCGGAGAGAAAAAATAAAAAAGAAACCAATGAGTCTATGTTGTGATTTGTGATAGAGAAAAGCACATGGTAACCTAGGTCTGCTTATAAGACAAATAGCATATAGGATAAGTGTTAGGAGATGCGTGGCAGGCTATTGTTTTCACTACATGTTATTATTAGGAGCGGGAGATCCTGCAGTCTCTGACATGTGGGTTGTGTGCATGGGAGACCAAAGCAGGGAAGAGACAAGGAGAACATTTTATCCTCACACAAAAAATAAACCAATGAACTGTTACATATAATTTGAATAGGTAAAATTATTGAGATTTTCACCCAACCTGCCTGCAACACGCATTTTCTTCCTAAAAAACAACCCCCAGGCTTTGTGTCGGGCCATGCAGGCTTTGTCGACCCACGAATCACTGGCACATACTGTACAGTATCTGAAACTATGGCCACTATAGGCCCACAATGAGCCATAAACCTCTCTGTGTCAGCTGAGTCATAAGAGTTCTTTTAGCTGCATAGTAAATCCAGGCACTTCTACCCCACCTCATTAAGATAACATCCTCCTTAATATGCTGTGCATGTAATGATTGACCCCAAGGTCAATGAGAACTTGACAACTTGCTCAGACTAAATCTCTTAGTACCCACTGAACATTAATTGAATTTCTGAATAGGCTTCCCGCTTGCATACACTCGCTTATGGTTTCCTTTTCAAAAAAGCCACATTTTTGTTTGGGGAGTTTTAAACAGCTTTAAACAGAGGACGCATGTTTATGTGTCTACTGACAAGGGCTACTGTTTACTGGACTCTTTATTCAATGGAGACCTAATTTCTTCAGTAGCAGCTGATAGAATAATTGCATGATAAATCTTTAATGAAGAGCTATTTGTGTTTCATTTTCATAAAGTCCCTCATCAAGCAAAGTAAGTCATATAAAACTGCTAGTTTTACTATGTCACTGCATCTGAAAGGGGCGATATATATGTGTGTGTGTGTGTTATATTCACTGAAATCTAGACTGGATGTTTCATACTTAGAAATGAGCATCTAAGAATTTCATTCAATGGTGAATTCCAGTGTGTGAAGACAATACAGAAAATCCACAAATCTGTTTTGCAGAGGAAATGAGTCATCGGCAGTATTTTCTCTCAACAGTGCTTGGTGTCTCATGAGGAAAACAGATATTCCACTAATAAATCTCCAAGTACATTGGAAGCATATCAATATGATTTAATGATAAAAAGTCATCTTGGCCAGTCATCAGTGAAAGAGGCAAGAGAAGGTATTTGTGGCTGCTTTAGGCAAAACAAAAACAAATTGGCCAAAAGAAGTTTTAAGCTGTGTGACAGAGCTGGGTGTAGAGTTTTGATTGGCATTACAAGAGGAGCAAGACCAAAGTGCGATAATAAGCCAGTTTTGCCAGTAAGAACTGAATTGCAAATCAGTTTGGTTTGATTTAACACTCATGGATATTTATATTTCTATGTGGCCTTACCTCTGAGTGAACTCATCACACAACTGTAAGATCAGGGATTTGTGTCTACTTTTGCCTCACCAGTTTTACAGGGGAAAAGAGGCTTTGACATGACATGCCAGTGAGTAGTCTGTGGAGGCAGTACCTTAAGCACTGTGGGCTGTGAGAGATCACAGGCATGTCTTTGGTCCTAGTGCTTGGTAAGCTGCTATGGACACTACATGGAGAGCTCTAAAGCCTGCGAGCAACTGTGTAGCTCAAGTGACTGGGCCCGGCCTGGTGGATGTGGGAGTAGAGAAGTGGACTGAAGTGTGTGAGAGTGGTGGAAGGGTGGAGATGGCAAGACCTGCTGGGAAAAGAAAGATGGGAACACACAGTACAGAACACACAGTACGGAACACCCTACTACGGAACACACCAGTAGAGAACACACAGTACAGAACCATATTTACTTTGAATTAAGGCAAAAAAAGAACAGTCGAAGAATAGTCACAAATAATGCATGAAATTATGAAAATAATTTCCAAATAGTCAGAGGATTGGAGGTCAAAAAGAAATGCGCAAGAAATCCAATTAGGAGAGAGAGGCTTTGCGTTCTTTTTTTTTTCATAATTTTCTGAAGATCAGAAGAGTTTGATTCAGCTGCAGTCAGTCAGCTCGCTGGGTGAGAGCGGGCTGCCCTGAATCTTTCATAAAGCGAAGGCTTCATTTATAATGAACAAGTGATGAGGTGTATTTAAATACATAGAAATAAAAGTATCACATCTAGTGGAGAGTATCCCAGGGAGTCTTTTCATTGTCCTTACCACCCACAAGTACACTTACATGCTCCCTCATGTCTGTTTCCTTACTGATAGTTATTTATGCTTCCTCAGTTCCTTCACAATCATCCAGGGGCATTAAAGCATGTGCACCAATGTATCTCCAATGCCATCATTCAGTTCAAATTAAATAATTGCAGAATTGCATCATTGCTGATACAGCACTGATTTGGTGAATATAAAGCTGTCTCTGTGCTGAGCCATCCTACTGGTGTGTGTGTGTGTGTGTGTGGTGTGTGTGTGTGTGTGTGGTGTCTGAGTGGGGAATGCTTTCTGTCTCAATTGGCGTGTGAGTGACACAGCTACACTCATGGCTGCCGATAGTGTAATACAGTCTGAAGATGCCCTACTTTTGTCTTTATGCACTGTAATATGTGTGTGTGTGTGTGTGTGTGAGAGATCTTTATAGAGACCAGGGGACTGAGGGGGTGGTGGAGAACTTGTCTGTCATGCACGTGGCAGTATATAATTGGATTGAGGATTGTAGCCCAGTCTGTGGAAAGCTGATAGGCGAGATGGGAATGGTTCAGCGGGTCGGGAAGAGGCTGCGCAGAGAGAACACCACCCACTGTCTTGTTATGGTGTCGCTTACGCTGTCAGTCCTCCATGTTGAAGTGTTCCTCCCAAAACAAGGCATCGGGTTGCATTATTTTGGCTGTGAGATAATCCATTGCTTGTGCTCTGCAGCCTTTCTTGTCACCTCCAGGCCTTGGAACCTGGAAACTGGGCTCAGTGCATTGGAGCATAGCGTCACACATTTTCCTCTCTGTCTAAGCCCCCCATCTACTCCAAATCCACTCTTGTGTTTAGAGACAAGGGCTGGGTTTGGAGAGATGACGTGTGTGTGTGTGTGTGTGTGTGTGTGTGTGTGTATGTGTGTTCATGTTTGCACCCAGTGGCTTCATGTCTGCATACGTTTAAACAAACCACACAACAGAAGCAAAGGAAAGGCATGCCGCTTTGATATAGCCTGATACAGATCTCCTGGAATGCAGGCAAAAGACGTGTCTAGAATGACAGTTTGATATGTTTGTGTGTGTGTGTGTGTGTGTGTGTGTGTGTATGTGTGTGTGTGCAGATACATGCCAACGCCATTGCTTGCTAGTGTTTCTATGCATGTGTGTTTTCAGTGTTTGTGTGTGCATGTGTGGGAGAGAGTGTGTGTTTTTCTGTGTGTATTTGCATGCATGTACTGCATGTGAGAGATTCAAATCCCCATGGCTCGTCTTTGTCCACCTCCATTGACATCCTCAGAGCAAATTGAAGCCTCTCTCTGCTTCCTCTCTGTAATGCTGTGCTTGCCACAGAATCAAAGCAGGTGGGTTTGTGAGCATCTGCTCAGTCATCCGTGTCAGAGGCACATAACTGGCTGATTGAGGGTTAAGGTGTCAGGCGCGGAGAGATCGGGCTCTTTTATCATGCACGCTGTGGATGGGGTGTGTGTGTGTGTGCGTGGGGGGAGTGGGAGGGGGTGAGAGAGGTTGGGGGTCTGTACTGGAGCCGAGAGTGGATGAGCTTCAGCTGTAGCATAATTATGCCAGCACACCTGGCTCAGAGCACCTGAGCTCCACAGCCACGCAGGAAAGGCCTTCCAACCGTGTGTGTGTTTGTGTGTGTGTTTGTGTGTGAGTGCATTTGTGGTTGTGTGTGAATGCACGTGTTTGCGTGTGTGTGCATGTGTGGATGTGTTTGAATTGCGTGTGTGTGTGTGTGTGAACTGTGCTTCCAAGGGACACATGCTGGCCCTGATCAGATTCCTGATTCAAAATGGTTTCATTATTTCTGTTTCTGAAACAGATGCTTCACATGAGCAGGAGAAAGGAGTGATAGTGGGGTTGTGTAAATCTCCTTTGGTCTTTCAAGTGCTGCAAGTTAGCGCGTAAGGGCTATATTCAGCACTAGAGAGTTTATAAATATGAGTTTTTCATTGTGGTCCCTGTAGATTGCTTTCCAATTTAGTTTTGAGGAAGGCAGAGAATTGCACAAACATCCAGAAAAATTTATCCTAGAGCTAGGTAGTGTTCCCTGTTGCACACAGAATTCAACTTCCCCTGTAATTTTATTGATTTTCTGTCCTCACGGCCATCCAATCTGTCTCCGTTATTTATTTTTCATAACTAGTATCTGAACATTGCAAGTGCAAGTTAAGAGCTGAAATAGTTTATCACTTCCACACTAATTTCCACACAAACACTGTAATTTGTAACATGCAATGGAAAATGTATTAAATGTATGTTAGAATAAAAGCAACATGATTATGTTGGTGCCAGTAGCACAGTCAGCATACTGAATGTTCGATGATGAGCACTCAGTAAACATACTGTATGTTCGATGATGAGCACTCAGCTGTGATTCTGTCTTTCTTTGGTCTCTTTCAGTCGAGCGATGTATGAGTGTCATGCAATCCGGGACTCAGATGGTCAAGCTCAAGAATGGTTCTAAAGGCCTGGTCCGTCTGTTCTACCTGGACGAGCATCGCTCCTGCATCAGATGGAGGCCCTCCAGAAAGAGCGAAAAGGCAAAGAGTGAGTTTCAGAGCATGCTCAGTCCGCACACTGAATGGGCATCTGCCTTAATGGAGCATATCTTACATATTTAAAGATAAAGATGGGGAGGAACATTTATTTAATAGCCTCATAGGGCTGATTACAGCATTAATAATGATCATGAAAAACCATTATGGTCCACTTACTGGCGTACTGCTGTAAAACATTGATAGGGACAAGTTGAAACAGAGAGCAATATCACTTTAGTGGCAAAATTATGGATTGCTCATAACTGTATGTGGAGGCTCAAATCAAATTTGGGCTCCTCGTTTACAAAGATGAAATAACAGGGTCTGCTGTTATTTAGTGCCAGCGTCAAGCCTGTCCGCCTTGCAGTAAGGCCAAGCAATGATGACAAGATGTTTTAGTTGAGTCCTGTTATCATTGCTGAATGTTTGAAATTTAGTTGAAATTCTATGCTCCATAACTCAGCCCTCGGCCCTGAGAAAAGCCCTAGATGATGCTTGGGTGCTTGCATGCATGTATGGTCACCCAGAAGCCTGTGCCAGTGTTTCTGACCCAGCGGAGCCCAGATGGAGGATTAGCTCTACCCACTGGGCTGCTCCGTCAGAAGCCATTGTTCTCTTGTTCTTCTGCTGTTTGTCTCACTCTGCTGTTGTGATTGGAACACGCGTCTCTATAAGCCTCTTAGGCCGTCACCATTTGCATAATTACAAAATGGTGAAAAATCACCAAGAGTTGCTCCATTGTCTGTGTGGAGAGCCGCTTGGACCAGAAACTGATCTGTAGAAGCTGTTTACTGTGATAAGGAGATATCCATACTCTGATCCATAATATCAGTTTGATGTAGGAGCATCCAGGATTGACTCAAATTGACATGTGCATCTTCTAAGACAGACACACCTGTGGGTGTTCAGTGAATGCCGAGCACAGAATCCGACAGGAAAGCTAGATCCAGGTGGTGTCAGTGAGCACTCAGTCACTAATGCTCTCATCCCCTGAGACGGGGTGCCCTCAGGCAATGGGAGGAAATCAGAGAGCATTTAAAGTGGAGACGGGGGTCACCGCCAAGCCTGTGGAAAGAATGGGCGAGAGGGGAAGCATACAAAGCAATAGCAATATCCCCGTGTTTCCCATTTCAGCATCTGTTACCCTTAATGGGTATGAGATAGCATTCATTCCCTCTACCTTGTTCATGCATGCCTATCTAATAGTGGCTGTCTTATTTCGTTTCCCTCAAATGCTGTAGAGCCAAGATGTTGTATAATGTTTCTCATTTTCTCTCTCTTGTAATGAATTGCTGTTGTTTTGCATTTTGCTCCCTTTGGCTTTCCTCTAATTTCTCTTGAGTGATGATTTGTCCCTCCCTCTCTCGTCTCCTCCACGCTGCAGTCACCATCGACTCGCTCTATAAGGTCACAGAGGGGCGTCAGTCAGACATCTTCCACCGTCATGCTGAGGGAAGCTTCGATCCTGCCTGTTGCTTCACCATTTACCATGGAAACCACATGGAATCTCTCGACCTGGTTACCTCCAATGCCGAAGAGGCCCGCACCTGGGTGACCGGCCTGAGGTACCTGATGGCAGGCATCAGTGACGAGGACTCCCTAGCCAAGAGACAACGCACCCATGACCAATATCCTGTTATTCACAGCGCTGCGGCTTATTTTAAAGAACAAAAGTGATTGCATGGAGATATGAGGTTGATTTAAGAAATAGATAAGGAAGCTTAATAAGAGCTATGGTCTGCAATGGGTGAAATCTGCAAGTAATTGGTACTTGGTATCTCTCCTCGCTCGTTTTTTCAACATCTGTTGTGAGGATGGAAATAAACAGCAAGCACTATGTCTGCAGATCTGATTGGGCTCTAGGCTGAAGGCATTGTGAAGCATGTCAGAGGGACCTTAACTAACAGCTTTGCTTCCCTTAGTGCATACAGAGTTTTGAGATGAATACTTTTACACACACCTTTTCTCTCTAGTGAGTGGGCTGTTGGTATGGTAGAGCATGCTTGGCATGAATACAGATTATACTCTAGAAAGCAGCATATGCATTTTTACTGTCATTATTGTGGTAGACATAAACTACAAATGAAAACGGTAGTGCTTGTCAAAAGGCAGCAGCTTCTGAAGCCTTTGCTTCAGAACACAGGCAGCCACAGGTCCCATGGGGCATCTGGATGACTTTCAAACTCACAGAGCATTTCATCAGCTTTGCCCGCCTTCTCACTTGGCTCTGCTCCCACCTCTGTAAGTGTCAACAACATCATCAGCTCTGAGATATCCAGCACTTGCTGAAGGAATTCACTGAATTTCACCTGCCCTTGACTTGCAATCTGAAGATGTCTCAGATGGTGCCAAAATGCTTCTAAAGATGGTGTGTCTCTGACTGTCTGGTATGAATAAGCACTTCGTGTCTGCATTCTGTGCTCTGGTGAGAACACAAAGGTGTAGTGGGTGAAGTGTATGCTCGATGGAAATAGGAAATAACCCGAGACCTATCCTCTAGGGTGTCAGCACATTGTTGTTTCTTTTGCTTGATGATGTGATTTTCTCCTTAACCGCGTGAACATGGATGAAGCAAACATTTGAGGAAGCCGATAAGAATGGTGATGGCCTTCTAAACATTGATGAGATCTACCAGCTCCTACACAAAATGAATGTGAATCTGCCTCGTAGGAAAGTCAAGCAGATGTTTCAGGTGAGAGCAATATTGAGAGGTGAGAGAAGTGCTGATAACTTGGAGCAACGGTCTCAGCCTAGAATAGAAAACTTTCATTTAGTCAAGTTAAATGACATCCACCTTCTTCTGTTCATTTCTGTTCTTCTGTTCATTTTGGTGGGAGTCATAAAGGATTATCTTGATACTTCTGAATACTGTTACAGTTGTGAATAGACTTTACTGACATATTTTACGTTAGCAAGTACTCCACTGATCCATTTCAGTGCACCCATGGTAGTGTTTCAAGCAGTATTTCTGTCCATTTTCCTCTTCAGGAAGCAGACACAGATGAACAACAAGGCACACTCTCATTTGAGGAGTTCAGTGTGTTTTATAAGATGATGTCCCTTCGCCGTGACCTGTACCTACTGCTCCTGTGCTTCAGTGAGAAAAAAGACCACCTCACAGCCGAGGAACTAGGCAACTTCCTGCGTGTGGAGCAAAAGGTTCTTGCCCCAAAGATAATAAATGACAAAGCCATATTTGTATGATCTTCTTAGCAATGATGCTATGAATCCTGTGCCTTTTCAATTCCCTATGTTTATATGCTGTATTGGCTTGTAGCTCTGCTATGTATAACATCATTTCTGTTAGAATATAGAACCGTGCATGTTTGTCAATGTTTGGTTAATCATACCCATGCTGTGTTCTCATTTCTCTGTATGGTCCACTGACCCTGATCTTAATCTTTGAGGACTACAGATATGCTTGCTTGTGGCTTATGCCTCTCTGCTGTAATTTCAATAGAGTAATTCACTTTAGCTTCATGCAGGAGTTTTACACTTAGGATTATCTTAACACCTTCCCCGGGGATCCGCCTTTTAGCAAAGCCTTTCTTTCCGATGTCTTCTACCTCCTTCCCCCTTTTGTGGTCCTATCTCCTCTGGTCTTATCATTTGGCTCATGCATGAGTGCTCTTTCAGCCCCTCTTTGAGTTCTCTCTTTCCCTCTCTCAACTCACCCCAGCTTTGCTATTTCGGCTCACTACACACACCATTTTGGATTGGCCCTGAAATAAAATTATAACAAAGAAATAGATTTAATCAGTGGTGTCCAGCCAGGGGGCTCAACAGGACAATGCTCTCCTCTAGCTGCTAGTTCTGCTCTGACATCTGTGCACTTCAAAGATGTGGGCAGAGGAAACAGAGGGTGAAAGGGCCAAGCAGCTGGGGTGAAAAAGGGAAGAGAAAAAAGAAAGATGAAAAGATTGAGTCTGAGCCTGAGAGACTAGCCCTGGAACACTTTGACAGGCGTTGAATAAATAATGTTTGCCATGCCACTCTCCTCCGTCCACCAGATGCCAAATGTGACTGTGGACTACTGCCTGGACATCATTGATAAGTTTGAAACGTCCGAAGAGAATAAGCAGAAAGGAATTTTGGGCATTGAAGGTGAGAGCAGCCTGACTTTTGGTGCTTCCTTGTGTGTCTCCCCTAAGTTAGATGGTAACAAAAACATGTTTGTTGAGGAAGTGTGTGTGTGTGTGTGTGTGTGTGTGTGTGCGTGTGCGTGTGCGTGTGCGTGTGCGTGTGTGCGTGGTCATACCACTGAGAGTATATCCTACTTAGTCAGCTTATTTAGGGTAATTTCGTAGCACTGTAGCAAATCTTAAAATAGATTTCAATAGGCCCTCCCTCTGACTTTCAATCAGTTTTACTGCCCTGAGTGGTGCTGTAATAGATTTTACAGCACTACATTGTATTAGTGGATGATAACTGTATGCATCTTTTATGACCTGAAGTATAATTTTATGTGCGCCCTGGTGTCAGGTTGGATTTATGTCTTAACTGCAATAATTCCCCCACTCTCTGTGTGTGAGTCTGCCTCAATCAATCTTTGATTTTGTTCTGCAGGGTTCACAAGTTTTATGCGCAGTCCAACATGTGACATATTTAACCCCAGCCATTTCGAGGTGAACCAGGACATGGATCAGCCCCTGTTTAACTACTTCATCGCCTCCTCCCATAATACCTACCTGACAGGAGACCAGCTCCTCTCCCACTCCAAGACGGACATGTACGCCTGGGTGCTGCAGGCTGGCTGTCGCTGTGTGGAGGGTAGGAGGACACCTGCACACAAATGATCTACACACACATATTAAAAAACACACACAATGAAAAATACTAATTAGTGTATAGTTGTTCTGCATTAATTATTGTTCTGAAGGTAATTGTTTTTTGTCATTTCATACACTGAATCAGTCTGTGAAGTAATCTGTCCACCTCATCTACACCCCCCCCACCCCCCCCACCCCACCCCTTTCTGTCTTGAGCAGTGGACTGCTGGGATGGCCCAGATGGAGAGCCCATGGTACAGCATGGCTATACTCTCACATCCAAGATCACCTTCAAGTCTGTTATAGAGACTGTCAATAAATATGCCTTCATCAACAACACGTAAGTGACAAATAGTCCTTCCCTCTTTCTTTCTTCTGCATCTCTAATATTCTGCAGGCTCTGGCTTGCTGTGTAGTGTTATTCTGCTGAAATGAATGGATCTAGGAAGCCTGTTAACACTAGGTCAGATTTTAGGAGTCACAAATGCCTAGCACTAATAATGCTCTGAGGAATTTGGACATGATGCCACTTGTCTAATGAGCTCTGTTTACATGTGTTTGTTGACACTCAGTGAGATGGAGGTTTCTCTCATGATGAACTGATAACATTTTTGGCTACTGACAAGACAGTGTCCCAGTGCAGCCTAATTTGGCATATGAGCCTAATTTATTAATGAGAATGCGGAACGTACAGATTGAAATCCCTGTAATTGTGGATATTTGATGAATGCCAACATTTTTCCCTTCCTGCATCACGTTTTATCACTTTACAGCCACCTGTTCTCACTAATAGCAGGACATAATAGAGGGAAGGGGAGTGTAGATCACATGCAAATTACACTTATCATTTCCCTTGGCTTGAGAGTGTGTCTGTGTGTGTGTGTACGTGTGTTTGTGTGTGATTAGTGAGGGCCACGTTTAAGGTGTCTTTCACCATGCAGCAGTACGCCCTGAGGGCAGCCCTGTCCCTAGGACAGGCTTGACATTTCGACTGTATCGCTGTCAAGATGCCATTTCATTTCAGAGTGCCTGTAAGGGACTAAAATATGGCATTTCAATTCGGAGCTCACATTGATGTGGCCTCCCCACAGGCATGTAGGTAAAAGGTGATAGGAGGAAATATGCTTCAATGTTTCATATGAAGGCTAAACAAAATCAAGGAAACATTGCAGTACTTCTGTAAGACCTGTATCTGTTACTTCTATGGTGATGGTGAAGAAATATAGTTTAATAATCATATTGGCCCATTCATGTCCAAACCTCAGTCACACTTATTATTAACCCATATCATTGAGACATGCTTGTCTGATTTTTAAGTGCAAGGAGGAGAATTTTGTGTGTGTGTGGGTGTGCTTTTTAAGTTAGGTTGCCTGTCCCTGTTTAGTGGTTGTGTGCAAAAAAACTTGCATCATTTTGACAAGAGATTGTTGATCTGTGACATATTTCTCCTTCGATTTGGAAATAACAGGTGTTGCAGATTGCTTTGTTTTGAATATATGATAATGACATGGCTTGAAAGCCAAATGCAAGCATAACTGTTGTATGTTATTGTGTCACTGTCTAATAAGCAGAATAGGTTTGGCATGCATCCACTATGATCAAAGATTATCCTGTTTGCAGCTACCCAGTCATCCTGTCAATTGAGAACCACTGTAGTATTCAGCAGCAGAAAAAGATTGCCCAGCACCTAAGGGATATCTTTGGGGACAAGCTGGATGTGGTGGAGGCTTTGAGTAAAGACCCAAAGCATTTGCCCAGCCCCAACAGCCTGAGGGGCAAGATCCTTGTAAAGGTAAAGTGCCACCTTACTCTGAAACGGTTGTCCCTTTATGGTTCTTTTCACCCCCTTATCGATTTGTTGTCTTTCTTCTCTGTTTCTGCACCTGTATCTCTCTCTCTCTCTCTCTCTCTCTCATTATCTCTCTCTTTCTCTCTCTCGGTTTCAGTTCGGTTTTAATTGCATTTACATGTATCCACAGAATCTAGCATTTTGAAAAATCTCCACTTTGGAGGGCTTTTTAAAAAATATCTTTTTAGGTGGCTAAAGCTCCCTTTACATGCAAACGAAAGGCCCAAATAGGAAAAAATACCAGTTTAGCCCCTGGGGCAGACCAACAGATCATTTAGTGTAGTTTATTGATATATTTCACCTGTCAATCCCAAAACAATGATCAGCTCCTTGATTGTCAGTGAATAGCTCTATTTTGGCAAGCCTTAAAGGGCCGTTCACACCAAGAACGATAACATCACTTTTGAGAGCTAAAAAGGTTATCAGCCAATCAGAAACCATGGAATTTTAGTCATTAGTTCATTCACATGAGAACAGACTTAAGTTATGGTTGTTCAGTCATCTTGGTTACAGTTGGTTACAGTCATCTTAATAGTTATTGTTCCAGGTTATTAGACTGCATTCAGCACTTTCTCTCCCAACAATTTAGCTATGTTTAAGGAATAAGGGATTTGGAATTTACACAGAATGAGCTGACACTACTTGTAGTAATGATATTGTTTTAGAGGTCTTAATAAAGGTTTTAAAAATCATTACATTTGCATTTTAAAAATGTGCAGATACCCTGTTATCCCTTCTGCCATGAGAAGTTAAAGTATGACATAGAAATTGTGTCAAGTGTTTGTTTGAAGAGCTTCAAGGGCCCTTTTTCACAACTGACAAGTCATAGTATTAATTACGGAAGACTGCAAGTGTAAAAGAATTGGGTATAAAGACCCTATGATAGTTTCTTGGCCACTTGCCATTATGCAGTAGTTTCCAGGGAAAATACACACAGACACACATACACATGCACGCACACACACACACACATACGCACAAGCAAATATTCACACACAAATACACAGTTGCACTTGATTCTGAATGCACACAGATGGGAAAACGAAAGAGCATAAGAAAACAACATAAACAACAACAGCATTCCTCAAGGCCATTTTTTCCTCTCTGGTGTGATGAGCACAATCCATTACATTCAATATGCACTCCTCTACTGTCTGTTGCTTTAAAAAAACAAGTAGCCGCCTGTCTATAAATAGCATGGAGAGGAGCCGTGGGGAGCAGAGACAGGGCACAGAAGGGAGAGATGGTCCTTTAAAGCAGCGTCAGTGGGTGGCAGTGCCACTGCTGAGGAGGGTGAGGACAGATGGTCCCAGCAGTCTGCCACCCCATGGGACACGCTCCTAATGAGGGCATCTCAACGTCAGATGGAGCCGTCTCAAGAAGCCTTCCCATCATACAGCGTGTTGGGCTGCAATGGTGAGGGATTACAGATGGTTAAACTTGGCCTTGGAGGAAATATTGTATGGAAGAAAAACTTCATGTGATCTTCCACCTCCAAAACCTCTGGCCCCAAGAGCCAGAGTATGGTACTGATGGGAGCTAGAGTATGGTGGTGATGGGAGTCAGAGTATGGTACTGAAGGGAGCTAGAGTATGGTGGTGATGGGAGTCAGAGTATGGTGGTGATGGGAGCTAGAGTATGGTGGTGATGGGAGCTAGAGTATGGTGGTGATGGGAGCTAGAGTATGGTGGTGATGGGAGCTAGAGTATGGTACTGATGGGAGTCAGAGTATGGTACTGATGGGAGCTAGAGTATGGTGGTGATGGGAGCTAGAGTATGGTGGTGATGGGAGCTAGACTATGGTGGTGATGGGAGTCAGAGTATGGTACTGATGGGAGCTAGAGTATGGTGGTGATGGGAGCTAGAGTATGGTGGTGATGGGAGCTAGAGTATGGTGGTGATGGGAGCTAGACTATGGTGGTGATGCTGCCGGAGTATGGTAGAATTCTCTGAATATTTCTCTGTCAACAAAATCTGTTCTGAATGTATTAGCGCATCAACAGCACATTACCTTGGTCCCATATGCATTAGGTAGCTTGGGTTACATGGCGGTGCCAACGACGGAAAGTAAGGTATCAGGTGTCTCAGGAATTCCATAACTGTCATTATTCCCTCTGAAAATGACAGCGACGGAGAGAATGTGTGGAAAAGACATCAAAAGGAGGAATGGAAAATTGCAATAATTCATACCCACAAAAAGACTCTGAGTGTTTCACATCTACACGTGTAATAGATTATACAATGAGATACGCTGTGGGAGAAAGACAGAGCAGAATGTCAAGGTTAATTCCCAAGACTCACCAGTTTGATCTCATTCCCATTCATCATTGCTTTAAAATCTAAAGAGGGCAACTGATTCCCACTGACAACAAGCCTGTTTGCCTTTCCTTAAAATAAAAGTTTGCCTTGTTAAGTGTTCTCTGTGGATCAAAGGGGCATTCACAGAGGATCTTGCCGCTGTTGTGTCTCTGCAGGGTAAGCGTCTGCCCCCGCACCTGTCAGACGATGCCGAAGAGGGGGAGGTGTCAGACGACGACAGTGCCGATGAGATTGAAGACGACTTCAAACTGAGAAACAGCAATGTAAGTGCCAAAGCTGAATCATACCAGACATGCGCGCTCATTGACATGCAAAGTTACAGACACAAACACACACACACACATGCACACAGGTGACCACTTTACAGACTTTACAGACAAATTAGAAACAGGTTTGGTTAGACAAAAATAATCCTCCATCAAAACCTTTTAGTTTCATATTTTCCAAAATACCCTGCTCATTATAGTCACCTTTCTGTCAGTCTTCTCCCTTGCCTCTAGTTCGCTCTCATTTTTCCCCTCAGTTTTTCACCTTTGCACCATCTCTTTCTGTCTCTCACATGCTATTCTCTAACACTTTTCTCCTCACAAATCACACTTTTTACTGTTGTCCCAGGTATCTCTGGTGGTACCCAGACGTGCCAAACTTAGGGCAAAGTGAGTTGACTGACGAATACCCAGCATGCTCTGCGGTTATCCATAAATAACACATAATAGTCTAGATTTGCTGTCTCACCTCAAACAGTAGGAGATGTTTGCAAAATAGCTACAGGCGTTAATGATTATGGAAATCATCTCAAACATCCATGTTTGGAGTGGAGGAATGTTCTGGAATCCACTGTTCTTTCTTTGTGTCATGGATTATACAATTACATGTAAGTGGATTATATAAACCAGCAGGTTACTCAGTATTGAATCCTAATCAGTTTATTACAGTTCTCATTCCAGCTGTACTTTTGCCCCCAGCAGGGTGCTTGTGTCTTGGCACAGTTTGAAAGAACTCTGTCTCCACACATCTACTGCTGTACTACTGCACACCCTTGCTTGGAGTGAAACTTTGTTCATCATTTGCATCCTCCAGATTCATTTAATGTATTATCATTGTACTGTATAATTTGTGATGCTAATTGATGTAATTAAATGATTACTATCCATTTGGTCCTGCATTAATGCATCACTGCCATTTTAGTGATACCCACAGCAATCTTAAAATGATTCCATTTCAGGTCTCATTGCAAGAAGTGCTATTGTTGGACGTTATTCTTACAACACAGCCATTTATGGCAAGTTTATGTCAATTTAACAAGAATTATTTCATATACACCATGCCTTTGCTATGTTAAATGTAATCAAAATGTGAAGAATGAGGGTGTTTGTGAGAAATAATTTTATGCTCTAGTTTACATACACTCCTGATTGTAAAGTCAAATTTGTTGGCACAGTATTTTGTCTAACAATGATCATGTAATGTTTTGTTGTACTAGTTTTTGTAAGATGCTATAATAGGCATACATTGATATTAGATTCACATTTTTCCTGTTTTGTTTTCTTTTTGCGTCACTGTGCCTAAAACTGGCAAATTTACATAAATGATCAGTAATCTGAAGAAATAAAACTTCCGGGTCTTATTATAGTCAGTAATATAACTCTGAAAAGGACAATGCTGTTGTTATCATCTGTGATCTGTGGCGGTGGTAGCGTAGTGGTTAAGGAACCTGGCTAGCGTGCAAGTAGCCTGAAAAAGATGTGGGTTCGAATCCCAGCTACCACCGTTGTGCCCTTGAGCAAAGCACTTAACCCTAAGTTGCTCTAGGGGAGACTGGCCCTGGACAGTTGACAAAAGTTGTAAGTCGCTTTGGATAAAAGCGTCTGCTAAATGTAAATGTTATCAGATAATATGTTCTACACATTACTTAGTGACTGCCATTATGTCTTAGAATACTTACTTTTCACTATTTAAACAGAAGGAAAAATCAGTTTCAAAGATCAGTTTGTTGTGGGAACCAGCTCAGAGGTAGCCACTGACAGATCACATGGTGGGAGAAGCCACCATCGCCCCAACACAGCCCACATCCTTAATTTAATGAGGCGAGCAGGGAAAATAGAGCAGCATCTGGGTAGTAGCCAATTCAGCAATTGAAGTTACGCTTTCCCAACTCGGTGGCCTGAGGATAGATTTTGTCCTTGTTTATTTCAAGTGAAACCAAACGGCACTAATCTGCTTCTCCCTTGCTTTCACACCAGAGCAACAGCCTAAGCCAACACCAGGTGGAATCACACATCAGGAAGAAGCTAGATTCTCTTCTGAAGGAGGCAAAGATTGGAGACAAGGAAGACACAGACAGCTTCTCCATCCGGGCCCTGCTCCGTGCCACCCATGAGGGTATCCACAGGAACCTCGGAAAGGTGATGGAGTACAACAGCACCACAGCAGATCCAATAGGCTGGGCCACATATCCGACAGTGCCTGCAGTACATTCTATTCGCCAGACACAGATAGCTTATGCACATCGCTGCATACACACATGTTGGAACACAGCTGAATCCACTCAGCCATATTCTTACGACACCCAAGGATATAGAGTGCACAAAGCAGGCATTCATTCAAGTTATGAATCAGCATCCGCAAGGTGTTTGCCCAAACAAATTCCCAGGTTAAATTATCTATAGCTTTGGGGACAGGAAAATCTGATATAATGTATCATATATCAAATGACAGTAAATGTTAGTTCACACCATTTCGTCCCTTCACTGTTTTGAAATACAATAGTATTTCAAACAATAGTGAAGGGATGTTCAGATATATATAGTGTCATGCACAATATGATATAGCGTATGAAATAAAAAGTAAGAAAAGTTCTATGTTATATAGATGATTTATATCACAAGCAGTTAATTTCATGCTACTCTTTAAATTTTTTTGAATATTTTCTCACTGAGGGATACCTCTTTGAACCCCTAATTGCAGTCAAGAAAATCTGGAGCAGCATCTATTAATGTTTCATTTCATCTGCCTGTGTTGTTAAAGGCCTATTGTTCCGGTCTTCAGCTTCCACATTCCCTTTGATGTTGTGTACGTCACGCACTGAAGGTCCCAGCTCTCACTCACGTTCAAAAGAGAACAGACAGACCAAAATTAAAGGGCAGTAGGGAGTGAGAGAGAGAGAGAGAAAGGAGGAAAAAAAAATATGGTGGACAGGACAGGACCCATATGGGCACCCCTGGGCTGGCTGGCATAGGGAAGTAAGCGTAGTGTGTTAGTGGCCTGTGGGGTTGTCAGGCTTTCACTCTCCAGCCTGGCCTCAGATTCCAATGGCTCAGGGGACCAGTCCCTGTAGCTCTCTCTGTCACAATGCACAGGAAGGTCTCTTAGTCCCCTCAGCTTGGTGTTATTTACAGATTATACTGGTTTATCCTCATGCCACTCCAGTGCACCCATTCAGAGCTCCCCAAACTGCCAGAACTTGCATTAAGAATAAATGTAGAATGTATTGTATAGAGTGCCAGTATTATGCATTGTAGATTAGAATAATCTGCCTGTATTACAAATTTCTGATCTTTTTGCTGGTATCATTGAACTATTATTTATCCAGAACCCCAGAGAGACTCTGAAAAAATCCCAGAGTCGGTCTTTCATCAGCAACATCAAACCCAAGGTGAGCAAACGTACTGCTTAAAGATTATTTGTTAACATTGAAATTATAAATATTCATTCATTCATTCATTCATTCATTCATTCATTCATTCAGTACACATTTTATATAAAACAGTATGTTTGTGCATTTCACACACACAGAATGTACTTTTTAAGTGTTGCTCCAGGTCTGGTCGAGGTTATTTGGTGACATGAGCCTTGCTTTTGATTCCTCAGAGGAACTCCAGGTCCAGGCTGAAGTGTCAGAGTGTGGACACGGATGATGAAAGCAGTCAGGACGTCTATGGCAGGGAGTTAGTGGGCATGCCAAACAGGTAATGGGAGCGGTCATGGTAATTGATTTGTTTTGACTGAGTGCTCTGTATAAGCAGGACAAGACAAGAAGAGGATAGCCAGTGGGATTTTACTGGAATTTCTTTAGCAGTTGAACCCAAAATTAAAGTTTGTCTCGGTCAATTTCATGAGGTCAAGCATGCGAGAAACCAAATGTGAAACAGGCCAAATGACCACATTAATTCCTGAGCCACAGGTCCATCTGGTCTTTGGTTTGATGTGATGGGCCGTGACATCATGTGACTTTGGGCTTGACCATATCCAGTTAGACAGAGGGAACTCAAAAGGCACATGTCCATTTGTGTTAAACTAGTGATGCCAATGAAGGATAAGAGTGCATGAAGGACAGGAAATGGCAGACAGATGGAGAATCTCCACTGGTTCTATGGGAGGCAATTAGGGTCAACAGTTCATCTTTCTGTATTGAGAGTGTGAGGCACATGCTGTACAATGCTACATTTGTGTAATAAAACAGTCACAGTGTCTAGAGCTGAGCCTTAATTCATGAATTGAATTGTTTGAATTGTGACTTTTTTCTGACCACTCCACTCTACCTGCCCGGTGTTTGAAATAACTGTATTCAGCATGCAAAAGCACTAGGTAATGAGTTATACCATAGACCACTAAGCCTTTCTTTGGGTTACCAGCTTCAATGCTTCTATCAACCACACCAGTTGTTGTGAGAATATATTTCTTTAAGACCATGGGGCGTGTGCTCGTCTGATTTTTTACTGACCATGTATATTCATGTCTGTCTTTGTGTGTGTGTGTGTGTGTGTGTGTGTGTGTGTGTGTGTGTGTGTGTGCCTGTGTGTGCCTACATGCGCATTCACTGAAGTAGAGCTGGCCGGCGGCGGAGGACCATCAAGCTGAGCAGAGAGCTGTCTAATCTGGTGGTGCTCACCAACTCTCTGGTCTCGCAGGAGGTTTTGGAAGAGGGTAGGCCTTTACTCTACAATACTGTAAAGTATTGTTTACTCAGATCAGACTCCTGTTTACTCAGATCACTTTATTCAGTTCATAGTGATTCAGACTGCAGCACAATCAACACCGATACTCTGAGTTATCCACATTAACGAAGAAGAAGTTGAATGCGGTTTTATTTACGTTTACTTGCACTGTCACTTGCAAGAGGACTTTGTTGCTTATTTGTTCATATTGCTGCTGTGTGTGTTGTAGGTGGCCCAGGGAATGTGCTGTCATTCAGTGAGACACGGGCCCAGCAGCTGGTCCACCACCGGGCAGAGGAGTTCCTCCGCTTTAACCAGCAGCAGCTCTCCCGCATCTACCCATCAGCCTACCGCATCGACTCCAGCAACTTCAACCCACAGACCTACTGGAATGTGGGCTGCCAGCTAGGTGAGAGACTGAAGAACAGTGGACAACCACACACACACATACACACAGGCACACACACACACACACACACACACACACACACACACACACAAACATTCAGGTTAAAGCACACATACACAATCAACAGATAATTAGCCCCATTAATTATGCATAGTACACATTTATTTTGCTCTAAACGCTCAAGTTGCACAAATGGGCCTCATCAACTTTCAATTATCTGATTGCCTGTAGACTGATGAATGTGGGCTCTCAGTGACAGCTGCTGACCTACTGACCTTATCACAGTGTGTCAGTATGGGGTCCCCACTGCAGGGCCATATGCTCACCCAGACACCATCTGGACTGCACTGTACCACCCTATACGCACACAGCATCACACACACGCTCACATATGAACTCATATGCCATTCACATTAACGCATGTGCTTAGTGAAGACTGGTATGTGCATGCACACCACAGTGGAGACAAAGCTAAGCAGGCAGACAGACAGATACACACACACACACACACACACACATACACACACACACACACAAAAGAAAAAATAGACAGACGAAAGTGGCCTGTCTGATAAAATAAATGGGCTTTGCTATGCTTATCTTTGTTTTCTGCCATTCTGCCTGTTTGTGGTGCTTTCCCAGTCTGTTTGTGGTGTTTAACCAGTCTGGCTTGGTAATAATAATATTAGGACATTTCTTGCAACGTTTTTCCATGTATATCAGCATAAACCTGTCAATAAATAACTTGACCTCCCAGTGGTTGATGTCTCTCCTTGTGTGCTTCAGTGGCTCTGAACTACCAGACAGAGGGGCGTATGATGCAGCTGAATCGAGCCAAGTTCATGGTAAATGGCGGAAGTGGCTATGTGCTGAAGCCTCCACCAATGTGCAAAGGTGACTTTTCTGTCTGCATCAACAAAGTGCTGAAGAAAATACCATAGTGCACAGTGCTGTAAGTTAGGCTACATAAAAGTGTCTGGTAAATGAAGTGTGAACTAGGGAACAAAATAACCAAAGAAGTGTTTGTACAATGTGATCTTATGGGGTATGTATGGTATCAAATGTCAAAATAGCTCAATGGACTCAAGTGTTGGTCTACTTAGACAGAAACCCTACAGAGATATCCCTGTGTCTGTTTGCCTCACAAAAATGTATGAAATGAGTGTGCACAGTGACCCACATCTCTCTTGCCATGCCTCACATAGTATTTTCCTTGAACCTGGTATATACATGGCAAGGAATGCACAGTGTATTTATTGAGAAGTACAGCATTGAAATGAAGTTGGCACCCATGCTTATCTTTCATTGTCCCAGGATCCTTCAATCCATTTTCTGATGACCCGCTTCCAGCGTATCCCAAAAAGCAATTATTACTTAAGATCATCAGTGGACAACAGCTCCCCAAGCCACCTGACTCTATGCTGGGGGACCGGGGAGAGGTAAGTCTTCCCTAGCCCTGTAGAATACCTCCCTGACTCACACAGACCTTCACTACCACACAGAAAGGACTACACCACAGACTTTTGGAACAGAGCATATTGTAGGTTTAGCACATGCATGTTTGGTTCCCTCTTCATCGATCCTCCTAGTTGACCTTTAAGATCTGTGTCTCTGCTATCCTTCTGCCTGTGTTTCAGATCATTGACCCTTTTGTGGAGGTGGAGATCATTGGTCTTCCAGTGGACTGTTGCAAAGAGCAGACACGTGTGGTGGATGACAATGGTAGGAGCGCGTGGAAACTTGTGACTGTCTGGCTGTGCAGCAGATGGTTTTAGTGCCAGTGGGCATGTGCTCAGTTGCCATCACATACACCAGCATATGAATTTATAATATATTACTTAATGTGTAATATCATGCAATTACTGTATGACATCAAGTTGTATACATCAACATACTGGAAAATAACTGTTGCTTGTTTTGAAGGGTTTAATCCAGTGTGGGAGGAGACTCTGTCCTTCACCCTGCACATGCCAGAGATGGCACAGGTGCGATTCCTTGTCTGGGATCACGACCCAATTGGGCGAGACTTTGTTGGCCAGAGAACTGTGGCATTTAGCAGCCTTATGCCAGGTAATTAGTTAATTCCATTAGGTCAAGCATATTAGTTGTAGTCATAATCTAGTCAAATAGCACTTAAATCATAACTGTAGAACATAAATAGAGTTGTTGGATGTGATCCCTTGAAACTAACATTGAAAACGAAATAATATTGAAAAAGAACATAATATGATTTTGTTTTTTTGCTCTGGTAGGTTACAGACATGTTTACCTGGAGGGTCTTACAGAGGCATCTATCTTTGTTCATGTCACAGTGCATGATGTCTATGGAAAGGTAGGAGTTACCCCAGGACATCAGTTTTTTTTTGTTGTTGTTTGTTTGTTTGTTTTTTACCAGGCAGCATAAGTTAAGCTATTAAGTTATCCCAGTTATTTCTGTAAGACACTTACACCTCCAATGAATAGTCATGACTAGTTCAAATGATCTAGAGATGTGTCAGTTTAAGCATCATCCTGTTTACTTTCCAGTGGAGTCCTCTAGTCCTCAACCCCAGCTATACAATAATGCACTTTCTGGGGGCTAATAAGGTATTCTGGGTGTTCAGTGTACTGCATGGTGTCGCATGATCTGTATTATGTACTGTATATTGCTATGTTGAGCATGTGTATTGTTTGTATGTGTTGTGCCTACAGACAGTTAAGAGTGCAATTGCAGTTTATTCATAGTTGATTGACTGTCTTTGTTGATTCGGACCTTTTCTGTCAATTGTTCTTATTTAACTGTCTTTGTATCTGTTTAAAATGTATTCAGTAGTCATATACAGGCAAAAAGGCCTACTGACAATATAATCTTTCAAATCATTTTTTTAAGTTTGACACAGCAGATAGTTTTTCATATTTAACTCTCTTGACAGCCATGTTTTGTATAAAATCTAATTTAAATAACAGAATTTAAAATAAGGATCTACTTTCAAAACATATGCCATAATCATCTAAATGTCGCCTTCCTATTCCTCAAAACAAATATCAAACAAGTATCAGAATTCAGACAAACAAATATCAGAATTTAATTTCCTTAATGAATTTCTGTAACCTGTTCAGGATTACTGCCTCATGTCAAGTGTTAGTGTCTCAGAGATATGTTTAACATCAGTGGTGACATTCTCAAGGTAACACTCAACTTTTTTAAAGAAATGTCAGTGTGACTGCAATTTACTGACACAGAGTGGCAGACTTATTATACGTCCATGTCACTTCTCCATAAACTGATCAATGCACATAAGGTACACAGTATTATGACTATTGACATTTGATGTCTAAAACTACTACTGTCTACTACACTACATTTTTGTGTCCTCCCCTAAAGAGGTGTTGTTCAGCTCAAGGATCACTGCCTTGAACAGGCTGACACTTCTCAGTATCTATTCCCCCAGATGTTACATGATGAATTTATGTTTTTATTTTTAGGTTTATATTTAGGTGTTCTGTCTATTAGCAAACCGAAAATGTGAGTTTATTGATGAAAAGGTTGTTGTGAGGCAATATTGTCAGTGATCCAGTTTGCACTGTACAGTAGCCTTAAAAATGGATGGTGCTGCCATCTCTTGGCAGTTTATGATATGGCACAGGCTCTAGGCTTTGTCACTTACCTAATAATGTCTAGAGTTAGCTGTTTGTACTGGCTGTACTGGCTGAGCAACTAAAAAGTTGAATCATGGTGTTATTGTTGTACCTTTGGATCTTGTGTTTTATGTAAGGCATGCACATTTTGATTGGATCTTTTATTATGTGCTTTTGTAGATATTCTTAAACATGCACACTATGACTGGTAATTGTTTTCTAAATTGCAGGAGACATTTAAAGATACTCGTTTTTTGTCCACCACATAATTGTGTTTTGATTTTATTTCTGTTTGTAATTCTTGTAGAATCGTCAGTTGAAAGGTTTCAGAGGCCTGTTCAATAGGGCTTCAAAGACATCAGTGGACACTGGAATACCCTTACGAAAGCGCTCCCTCAGCGATCACCTCCTGCGCCGCACAGCAAGCGCCCCAGCCAAGGGCCGCAGAAAGACCAAAATGGCTCTTGTTGAGGTGGCAGCGGAAAGGAAGACCAGCACTGCCGATGTCTTGCAGGCACAGGAAGTGCCAATGGACCGTCGCACCAGTCCTCGGGTTTCTCTCCAGCACAGGCCTGTCTCCATGCCCCTGGAGCGGCTGCTGCAGGGCCAACTCAGCCTGACGTCCCCAGGGCAGAGATCAGATCCAATCACAGACACCATCATTGGTGAGTGACACTCCTTACACGTATTCTGCCCACACACACCACACAGAACAGAAATATCAAAGTTAGTCAGATTCTATTTTATTTGGCAACTTATGGGTCCCCGCTAATCACGGTATTATTTTATTGGTAGTGAGCTGAATGTAGTGTGTCTGTAGGCTGAATGCCTCTTTGGCCAATGAAGGATTAACATATTTAGACACGAAATCGAACTTGTGCTGAAAAGCTTTAGTTTAGCTTTTGGCTGAGTTTGAGTGTGTGTCCATTCAAGACATTCAGAAGTGTTCTCTAATTATCTACAGTATGTATGTATAATAATTTTCCCTGTGAGACACACTGGCAGGTTTACACTTTCCTTTCTTAACACCTTAACTCGCTTTTGTCTTGTTCTGTCTCTACTGTTGTGCTTCTCTATAGTAGAAAACTGACTAGGATGCCCAGGCAGGTAAACCAAAAGCCTTACTAAGGTTGTCTCATCCAAAACATTCCAATATTACATCATCCCACTGATGTAATTTCTATTTCTAAAAAGAAATACAAAACATATCTTTCTCTCCAAAGATCTGGATACCATCTGGTCACATCTTTCAGAATCTGTGTTGTATAAATTTGATGTTCTTTCTGCACCTACAAAAATTTCATTCTCAAATCCCTCCACTCACAGTTTGACTTGGTGGTACATCACATTTGTCTTTGTGTTGCGATCGGCTTGTGTCAGCATTGGTGTTTCTAACCCTGAGGAGACTCTGCAGTTGCTGACATTATCTCATTCTCTGCAATGTCTTCCACAGATTTGGTCCACTTTGAGCGCCCCAGATCCATCTCAGTTGATCTCCTCATTGAAACCACACCATCACATTACTCTGACGACCATTCCACCTCAGTGAGCAAAATCCCAGAACCAGACGAAATGAGCAATACTGCATATCTGGTCATTGGAGAAGGAGAAACAAAAGTAGACAACAGACATTCTTCACTAGACTCTGATGCTCACCAAACCACTGGAGAGGAAGTGCCAATTCAATGTAACCCCTCATCTGTCTCAGGCAGCAACTCAGCCTCCCAAACGGAATCCAATGGTCCAGAAAAGACTTTTTCTAGCCCAGTCAATCACAAAACATCACCTTCACCACTTGCAGTGGACCAGTATGATCAGCAGAGTGAGCTATCTCTACAGGACAGCACCATCTCAAGGCTTATTGATGCTGTTTCCCTGGGCAATGAGTATGACACTTGTGGATCCATATCCGCCTTGATTGGTCAGTTTGAACTGACAATGGAACATGGTACACCTAAAACTGAATCAGGACAATCACTCTATGGCCAGTCTCTAATCAATGTCACCCCAAATTCACAGAAAATATCCCACAAACACAATAAAGATAGCGCCCTCAACAGCACATACACATTACGCAGCCCTCTCAAACAAAAACAAGCTTCTCCCAGGAAAGTCAGCCAGAACACTAGCAGTCCCTCCAAAATTCCATTTTACTCAGAACCTTTGCTTCTCTCAAGTCCAGAGACCACTGAAACTGCAGTGTATACTATTATTGATGAGGAAGTACTGTCCCCTATTTCTGGAAGTAACCAAAAGGATGAGGCCATTGGTGTTGAAAAGGTGTTCCAAGAGAATACACGTGATAGAACTTTTGATTCTGTCCCCACTAAACAGGAAGTAGATCTTAACAGCGGGCTTACCTGGGTCGAAGACTTGGAAGATTGCGAAAGAGGCCAACACTCCAACCTCAGAGCAGTGCAAACCTGGAAACCAAATGCTTACAGCACCTATGCTAGTGACAGCCCAAATCCTGACCACTTAATTTTATGTGGGGACTCTGCAGGCAGTAGCCTAATGGAGATAGAACTCAATGTAGATGAGGATCCACTAGAAACAATACATTTGTCTCCACAACATGGTTATAATTGGAATGGCCACAGTCTTGCTGCTGATGTGCATAAAGCCCACTATACTTCTCTGCATGACAGATCCACTCATGGACCCTCAGCTCTTCACAACCCCCCGAACCAGCCCCTACCTTCACACAGACCTGCTTGTCAACCCTCCCAGTATAACCAAACGCGAGGGTCTTCTACTCTGTGCCAAGATAGCTACTCAGTCAGCAGTGCAAGGTTTGACTCTAACCACCACCTTATCAGTGACAGGACTTTCTCTAGAGGATATCAACAGGTCTCTCACAGTGGGTACATGACTAATGGGAGTCAAGGCGTGTCACAGGAAAGAGATGATGGGAGAGCCAGGCCATTTCATAACAGAAACTCAGAATATTTGTCTGTACACCAGAGACACATCTCCAGTGTGGGTAGGGACTTGTATTCACCCATTTCAGACTGTGATATTCCCTACAGTTACGCAGAGAATGACTTTGCCTCAACCAAATATTCTCAGCACACCCAGGACCCAGCATCCTCCCACACAGAGCACAGTTTAGCTCCACCACGGGTAACTAAAGCCCCAAGCCCATGCAAGAGCAAGAGTCTGGGAGACCTGACTTCTGAAGATATCTCCTGCAACTTCCAAAGCAAGTACAAAGTCATTAGTCGCAGCTTTATCACGCCAGCCAGACACAACAGGAGGATGGGCAGCCTAAACCAAAGGCCTCAATCTGCAGACCCCTTGACAGAGCAACTACGCAAACTGGTGACCTTAGAGCAAGAAGAGCGCCACCTGCCATCACTTTCCTATCCAAATCAAACCCAAACCCCAATCCCACCCAAACCTTTGCCAACATCTTTGCCCACTCTGCATCCTTGCCCTGTCAGCAGCACAGCAGAGGCTGTGGACGATCTTGAGGATCCCCCCCCACTTCTGTCCCGTCGGCTGTCCTCCCGAAGTCAGAGCCGAGTGCGGCATATTGCCAGCCGCGCCCGTGAAAAGCAGGAGGCGTTGAAGTCCCGGCCAGCTGCCAGCAGCAACCAGGTAGTCCTGCGACACAAGTCACCTGGCACACAAAATCCAGGGCCTAATAGACACTCCACTGGCTCCTACATTGCAGGGTATTTAGGGCAACTTGAGGACCGAGGTCTGCCTGAGGGGTCCTGTACCTCTGTCCGGTACAGTTATGGGGACCAGTTCTACACAGATAACTCAGCACTGACCAATGATTCCTGTCTTCCCTCAGAACCTGAGGTCTACTTCCTGCTCCGACTATGATTTTCCTCCAATGTGATTTTATGTATTATAATGCCCACTCAGCCTCCTGCTCACTTGTATAAGCTCTTAATGAGAGTTGTCAGCTGTTAATGAAGACAGCATGGTGTAAATGTACAGTACTTGTTTTTATGTGTGAATGTCCTGTCCTTTTGTCTTACTGTGAGGCTTATGTTTTATTGCCCCCCAAGTGATGGAACTCCTTCACAAGTCGTACTGCGCGTAACGCTTGTCATGATCGTGCTCAGACTAACTGCTTTGATTTTGAGTCAAAGGTAATATGGTGAGCAGTATGGTCCTTGTCCTTTGATCTTTTTGTCCTCTAAAAAATATGTATGTGTATGATTATAAATTTGGCTCCGATTTTAATAGAGCTGTACAGTCTTCCTATGTCTTTTGTTCTGTTTGTACATACACATGTTGATCATGTTTTATTTAAAGCACCATGAATTTTCCTTTGGTTTAAATACAGTGTTGACTATGTTAGTAACGCATGTTAACCGTGGACTTGTCAAGCATGACTATGCACCGACTTTTAGATGTTTTCATGCTTTTGCACAGAGTGAATTTTTTAACATACTGGATGCAATACATAGACATGCTTGCTCTCTTTTAGTCCTGAGGTCAATAATGGCAACTAATGAAATACAACATACTCTAAAACTGATTTAAACTTTTATTTTTTTAATTGCTTTGATACCAAAAAGCATAAACCTTGTGTGACTTTTGTTTGTTATTTTTAAAAGAAAACATTGGTTTCAAGCTAGACTAACCTACTAAGATTAACAGATTTTTGGTGTAGAAGTACCAGTATCGGAATCAATTGTTTGTATCTGCACCAAATGGAAAACTGAGCATTTTCCTACCAATGCAATAAAACTGAAAAAATTATGTTTTTTTGTGTAAATCAGTGTTATTTATATTGTCCGCTCCTCCATTTTAATTTACAGGCAGAGATGTTTACATCTTCCATTTAGCAATGAGTCAGCACATATTCAGCTGTTATTCTAACTTCAATGCCCACCTTGGCTTCATATTGTTTTAAAGGCTACTGTAAACAGGTGCAAACACCAAATGTGTTTACCTCTGTCATTAACTGCCCAATTGATGTAACCCAGACTAATCGGTGTCCCCATGCTGCGTCAGTCAACCACACATTCATCGCTAATTATTGGGCAATTATTGCTAACTGTTTGTCTCTTGAGAGGAAAACTCTTTGCTTAGAAATCCTTGTTTTCTCATGTCCTCTCAGGACCCATGTGTGGTCTGAACAAATACCCATACTTCCAGCACTCACACACAGTGAAAAGGGAGACTGGCAGTGAGTCAGGTCTGAGGAGCATCACCCATGCCCAGGTCTTCTTTAGCCCTTCTGCTGCAGGCTTCTGCCACACTGCTGCTGCTCTGGCTGCCTGGAGAGATAGTGGTGGCTGAGATGGTAGAGCAGGAGGAGAGCTGTTTACGCTGGGACCAACCTGAAGAGGTCGATGACCGTGGCCTCTCTCAGGATGGAGATGTAGTCATTGGAGGGCTCTTTGTGGTGCATAACCAACCACCTACTCTAGACCTAAGCTTTATCAGGAAGCCTGGTCTCAAACCTTGCTTTGGGTGAGTGGCACTCTCTTATACACTCAGATACACTTTCTTTCCACCTTTTCAATTTCTTTAATCCATGTTCATGTTTTCCGTGACCTAGTTTGGTATTTGAAAAAGAAGACGTATACAAAGGTGAATGAAGCTGATGTTTACAGTATGAGGCATTGTGGGACCTTGTGTATTTGAAGAGTTTGGTTTCAAAACGCTATAAATCCATTGTTGAATATTCCAGTCATGTTTTTTAATTCTGTATTTCAGTAATTATTAATTAAACTTAAATTATTATTTTCTAATGTAAAAATATAAAAAAACTAAAACAAACCAAACGTAGATCTTCTGATATATCTAAAAAACTAAATGTAAAAAAATAGATTCTGAAAATTCATTAAAATGTGGAATCAAACTCTTAATTTACTGATAAAACATAAAAAACATAGAAAATAAAGAAATATGACATATGTAAAAAATATGAAAAAGCACTTTACCTGAAGGTGTCTAAATGTGACTGACATGAGCCTGTCATAAACATGACATGTATCATAAACATCAATGACACGTCATTCATTTTTGTAATGTCTGGATCTCAGACAGTGTCAGTTTTACATTTCAAAAGCCTCATAAATGTGCATGATACATGTCCTGTCATGCGTATGACAGACTCATGTCACTATTATGCAGACACCTTCAAGTAAGTGTTACCAGGTTATGTTTTAATTAATTGTGTAGAAACCTTAATGATGGGTCCAAATTATTGTGTCTAATGTATCAGTTTTCAGAAGCAACCTTTACGCTGGGCCTATGCTATGATATTTGCTATTGAGGAGATAAACAGGAACCCATACCTCCTCCCAGGAGTGCGACTTGGCTACCAATTATTGGACAACTGTAGCCGTTATCCCTGGACATTAAGATCAGCCATGTCTTTGATCAGCAGAAGAAATCATTCCTGTAAGTCTAGTGGACCAGTGCGGGTAATTATAGGGGATTCATCCTCCACTCAAACTATCATGCTGTCCAGGACCCTCAGTCCTCTGCAGATGCCCCTGGTGAGTCTCAAATATTCTTATTTTTTTGGTTGAGTAAGGCAGTCAAAATAATATGCTGTGAATGGAGCATGATTGTAATGTAGTATATTTTAGTCATACTAAATGTATTTTTTTAATGTATAATACAGTATGTTTTAGTCAATACTTAGTTACTTACTTACTTAGTGCATATTCATAATCTTTAACACTTACAATCCCAAACTGATTGGTTCCTGATACAGTATTTGACACATTCATTTATGTGATTTGAAACCTTTTCTTTACAGATCAGCTATCAAGCCAGCTGTGCCTGTTTAAGTAACAGGCGAGAGTTCCCCAATGTCTTCCGCACAATTCCCAGTGATGTGTATCAGGCACGCACCATGGCCCACCTCGCTGAACATTATGGGTGGACTTGGGTGGGAGCTGTGGTTGTGAATAACGACTATGGACTACTGGCATTGCAAGCCTTCAGAGAGAGGGCCCAAGGCACAGGGATATGCCTGGCTTTTTTTGAAACATTAAACCGAGAGACCTTGGCCCAGGATGTGGATCGGGCTGCTACCAGTGTGCAGATGTCTTCAGCACGTGTGGTGCTGGTGTTTGCCTGGTATACAGATGTGGAGGTCCTGCTGCTGGAGCTCGCCCGCAGGAATGTGACCGGCAGGCAGTTCCTGGCCAGTGAGGCCTGGAGCACCAGCTCTTACATGCTCAATAACCCTGCTCTGAGAACTATTGGCAATGGAGTCCTGGGAGTGGCCATTAGGAGTGCCCCCATCCCAGGACTAGAGACACACTTGCGTCAGCTTCATCCCTCTCGCCACCCCAGAGACGCCCTTCTTAGAGACCTTTGGAGGGAGGAGTTTGGTTGTGACCCTGACCAAGACTCTACTTCTGACTCCTCTTTACCTCCCTGTAGTGGGACTGAGAGCCTGGAAGGGGTGCAGAGCACCTTCACAGATACAACTCATCTCCGGGTGACTTACAATGTCTATTTGGCCGTGTATGCTGCTGCACATGCCTTCCACTCACTCTTGTCATGCAGTCCAGTAGAGAACACTGAGACTGAGAACACGAGCCAGCAGTGCTCCTCTGACTACAATATCAGTCCCGCTGAGGTGAATAGTTTGGCATAAATGAAGATGACCACAGATCATGACATAGTATATCAAGATTAAGCATTATATATTATAATACCCTTCATGCTTATTAAATGGTTGTCAGTGTTTCTGTCATTCACAAAATCACTGAAAGTGATGACAGTATCATTCATGTTGTTAACAAAGCAAGGGTAATACGTCCCACCGTATTTTACTGTATGTAGTTATTGTATTTTACTATACGCCCCCCGTATTTTACTGTATGTAGTTGTTGGTGGCAGTATGGCCTTTAAAGTCAGCATGTGCTCTTTTTAGCTCTTGGAGCACCTTGGACAAGTGAATTTCACCACTCATCTTGGGGAGAATTTCTTCTTCCATGGTGGAGACATCCCAGCTGTGTATGACCTTGTGAACTGGCAGGAGGCCCCCAACGGAGTGCTGAAGTACATCACAGTTGGTCGTGTGGAGGAATCCAAGCTGCATCTGGAGGAGTCAGCCATCAGGTGGGCGACTGGATCGCAGGTAAAAAAAAAAATGTAAGGCTCTGACCTACATTTATATTGCTGTGTGTAATAAACTGAATTGTATTAGACTAATTACATACTGATCTGTCTGGGCATATGTAGGTGCCAGAGTCTGTGTGCAGTGAGTCCTGTCCTACAGGAACTCGAAAAGCAAGACGGAAGGGGGAGCCTGACTGCTGCTTTGACTGCCTTCCCTGTGCAGATGGAGAGATCAGCGAAACAACTGGTGAGGATATCCAATTCACACATCACATCAAAGAGTAATGTATAATCATATCATATGAAACACTGGAGCATGCTTAAAACACTTCCACTTGCTTATTTATTTTACCTAAATAGTTTATACATAATTAGATCTGCACAGCAGAGAATAACAAAGCTTTCCTAGACATGGATTACAAATCACATTATATGACATCAATTATTTTCACGATTTGCACAATTATATATGAGGTGATTTACATGATTATTTGAAATTGTGAAAACATTTTGCATTGTCTTGTATGTATCTTTTAGATTCTCTCACTTGTGACCGCTGCCCTCTGGAGTTCTGGTCCAATGATCAGAGGAACATGTGTGTTCCTCTCACCGTGGAGTTTCTCTCTTTCACTGATGCCATGGGCATCACTCTCACAACTGTTGCTGTATCAGGTGCTGTGATGACAGCGGCTGTAGCTGTAGTGTTCCTGTACAACAGACATACACCTATTGTGAAGGCCAACAACTCTGAGCTCAGCTTCATGCTCCTGATATCACTCAAGCTGTGCTTCTTGTGTTCTCTGCTATTCATGGGTCAGCCCACAGATTGGTCGTGTCGCATTCAACAGGCAGCATTTGGGATCAGTTTTGTCCTGTGCATCTCCTGCATCCTGGTTAAGACTATAGTGGTTCTGGCTGTCTTTCGGTCAGCAAGACCAGGTTCTGATTCTGTGATGAAATGGTTTGGAGCAGGTCAACAAAGAGGCAGTGTTTTTCTCTTTAGCTGTGTGCAGGTAGTGATATGTGCTGTATGGCTCTCTTTAAAACCTCCTCAGCCTCACCGGAATATTGGCCTTAAAGGGTCAAAGATAATTCTAGAATGTACACTGGGCTCAGTGGAAGGATTTGCAATATTGCTAGGCTACATTGGTCTGCTAGCAGCCATTTGCTTCTTATTGGCATTTTTTGCTAGGAAGCTTCCAGATAATTTTAATGAGGCCAAATTCATCACCTTCAGCATGCTCATCTTCTGTGCTGTGTGGATAGCATTTGTCCCTGCCTATGTGAGTTCGCCAGGGAAGTATGCCATTGCAGTGGAGATCTTTGCTATTCTATCATCCAGTTGTGGTCTCCTCCTTTGCATATTTGTTCCAAAATGTTTCATTATATTAATACAACCACATAAGAACACCAAGAAATTCCTCATGGGAAAAACAGAAAAAGCACAGAAATAAATACATTGTTGGAGAAAATTTTAATCAATGGGATGTTGACTTAAATCCCACGCCCTAAATCCCATTAAGTGATAACGCAATGTCCCATGGTTTAATGGTCACTGTAATTAATTTACTGTCCTACAAAACCATCTGATGTAATGCTCCTTTATTATTTTATCCTTCTCTACACAATTTCTCATTATTAAAGAAATAACCAATGATTAAAGTAGCCAAACACTTGGTGGTGTACTGCATTCTTAGATGCTCCTTTCTTCCTCTCTTTTCATCAAGAAAGAAACTTCCTTGCTCTGTCTTTCCAGTATTGCAATGCTGCCACCCTCAGGATATTATGAGCAGGACAATTCTATAAACAGCGATTTACTGAAAACCTCATATTATCATTATTATTTTTATTGTTATTCACACACAATTATCCATAATTTATTATTCATTATACTTTTGAGCCTCATTTTTCTTTTTTGAAGTGGTTAAAAAACAAAAGAATTCTCATGACACACACACATATTAGTGCTGAGGTTCCTAACCTTTAGACTGCTGAGAGCCAAATTCAATTCTGAAAATTTTCCACGGCCCACCCAAACTTTTAGCCTATTTCCCTATGTTAATAATTGAGACAAGAATGAAATTAAGTATTTCTTCATTTATTGAATGTAATTTTGAACAATGTTTTTTCAAATATATTTCAAATATAGCTCCATGAGCTGAAAACATAGGCCATAGTGCATAATTTTCCACCTAACAACCACTGCTTCATGATAGAGTTTAAATGCTAACCCAATAATACCAATCCAACCTCGTGTGGCAAATGTCAGCAGCCTTTTTAGTAATGCTTCATGATATTTTTATTATTAATTTATTTATTTTATGGAATGAAAGACCTCCCATGGCCTGTAAATGTAAAGCTGATGCAGATTTTGAATTGTAAAGGTAGTTATGATATGCCACAATTTAAATGTGTTAGAAATTCTCAATGTATTGGTTGATTGGTCTGAGACTTTAAATCAGCTATTGCAATGGCAGTGACAAAAGCCCAAAATGCTGACACAAGAGGAATGTTTTTTGTTTCACTTGCCTTGGATATATTATTTATTAACAGTTCATCAGGCTCATTTCAGGTTATGTGTAAGTGAACTGTAACATGGTGAGACACACAGACACACCCATCTATGGCCATCTCTCCCTTTAGGTAGTGCAAAGGCAAAAGTCTAGAGCTTCACCAATTGTTGGGTAGGGAAAGGTCAAAGTTCAGCAAATGTGGCTTGTTGGATCACTGTTACATTTTATGGATTCACATGCATGCTGATATATACATGCATACACACACATAGACACAAACAAACTTGCTCATATAGACACCCACCAATCCATTAAACTCACTCACAGAAACACATACAGACACAAAGACAAATATACCTCTAGATTTAGATGGCAGTGCTTTTGCCTTGGAAATAGCATTGCAGTTGTTAAAAGCTGGGAACAGACCACCCGATTATTAAACCAGTTTTGGCAATCAAAGGTAATCTGAGGTAATGAACTGTAGCTGTGGTGTTTAGTCATGAATAATGTGTGTTTGGGTGACAGATTTGAAATGCTCCATTTTTTTTCCAATGTTGAAGCAATTCCAGCTGTATCAAACGTGCTTGATGTCTTGACCAGTCCACTTGATAGTCTCTGTGGTACATTAAATAGCCAAAAACTCAATCAGTTAGCTTTGCACTCATAACAGACTTTTAATCACATGTCAGTTGTCTTACCCTGGGCACTGTCAGCTTTATCATGTATTTTATTTACTGCTATATATAAATGTATGGTCTCTTTTAGTCTGATGCCTTTATCATCAGTCAGATCAGCATCTATCCATACTGAGGGGTGAATGCATGTACATACTGCATACAGATGCACACAATAGGATAACTGTAGATTTATTTAACCAGAAAATCTGCCCGACTGGACTGGATGAACCTACCCCTCAGCAACAGCCTGCTAAATTTGATCTATCCAGTATCAGATGACACATTGAAAAGGCACAACCCTCTCTATAAAACAGCTAAGAACAAAGAAAGCAGGAGCAGACATGCAGGTCTTTCTAATTCTCCTTCTGCTGGCCCTGACAGTGTCAGCAGGCACTCTGCTCTCTCCCACCCTCACCTCCAGCTCTGATACTCCTGACCTCTGCTGGCAGCGGGAGCAGTTTAATTTGACTGGGATCCACCAGGATGGAGATGTGATGATAGGGGGACTGTTTGAGATACACATGTTTGCTTTATTCTCAAAAATGTCTTTCAGGACAAAGCCAAAGCAGTTCCATTGTTATGGGTGAGTTTAGAGACAGCAGGCCAAGTATTAGAGGAAAATGTAACCCATGAAAACAAATGTGTAAAGTGAAAAGTCATTTAATGAGAAAAGTGTCTTGTGAACTGATGCTATTGTGTAGCATCTGAGAGCTCCATCAATACCTCTGCTGATCTTCTTCTTTGTATTGAATTAGGGAACAAATTTTACCTAGATATAATACCTCAAAAATATATTTTCATCAGATTTGCAGTTCACCTTTCATTTTACTTAGAAACCTTCTGTGATTATAATAATATTCAAGTGGGCCAACAATGTGTAGTTTATTATCTAATGTGTTGTTTATTTTCTATTTTGATTGTAAGGTTTAATTTTGATGGTTTCAAAAGAGCAGTATAATTATAAATGACAAATGTAAGGGTTTTATGAACACCCATTTTCATGTGATGTTAAAAGTAACTAAGTAGCCTAATTATTATTTGTTGTCAGGTTTAATGTGGATGGTTTCCAAAGAGCAATGACAATGGCTTTTGCTGTGCAAGAAATCAACAGAAACCCAAATTTGCTCCCTAATTTAAAGTTTGGATATCACATTTTTGACAATTGTATGAGGCTGGATGTGGCATTCAAAGCTGCCACTGCTCTTGTCAGCGGGACAGAAAAGTCTTTTTCGTCATGGAATTGCACTGGACTGCCTCCTGTGATAGGCATTGTGGGAGATCCTTCATCCTCTCACTCCATTGCCATATCCAGTGTGCTGGGACGGTTCCGTGTTCCCCTGGTATGTAGGAGTGATTCTCAGCTATCTGTCTCATTATCTTGTGGTTTCCTTAGCATCCTAACAATGTCAAAGTCTGGTTACCATGTCAATATGAAAGGAAGTTATGCTGAAAAATATAGATCAAATAGGCCAGATGAGATTTCTGTCTTCCTTAATATCTAAAAATATATAGCTGTTACATTTCTGATTGTAGAAATAGATTTGTGTGTACTAACACTTGTCTTCACTTCATGACAGTTTATACAAATTCCAAGTAACTTATGAAGCATTAAGGTGACAAACAACTGCATAAAAAAGGATGCAGCTTTATCCACTTGCAATGCAGTTTCATACATTATTAAGATATTAAGCACTTAATGTTGTAATTTTTTTTATCTTTCAGGTCAGTTTCTTTGCCACCTGTTCCTGCTTAAGTGACAGACAGCGCTACCCCTCTTTCTTCAGAACTATACCCAGTGATGCCTTCCAAGTGAGAGCTATAATTCAGATATTAAAGCACTTCCAATGGACATGGGTGGGTCTCATCTACAGTGATGATGACTATGGCCAACATGCAGCTCAGTCTTTTCATGAGGATGTCACTACATTTGGTGGTTGTGTAGCATTTTCAAAAGTACTGCCCAAAGACAATGATATTGTGGAGATCAGAAAAATCATGCAGGTGATTAAGACATCCACCGCTCAAGTGATTGTGGTTTTTTCAACTGGGTCATACATTATACCCCTAATGGATGAAGTAGTTCAACAGAATGTAACAAGACAGTGGATTGCCAGTGAGGCATGGTCCACCGCTAGTACTTTTCTTATCCCACGCATGCTTCCTTTCCTTAGAGGCACTCTGGGTATGGCTATCCGGCGCGGGGAGATTGAGGGACTGAAAGAGTTTCTGTTAAGTGTCCATCCCGAAAACAACACTGCCACAATGGTGAGGAATTTCTGGCAAGAAATTTTCAGCTGCACGTTCGACTCAGAAGAGGCCTTTGCTGTCACTAAGGGAAGAGTCTGTACAGGACAGGAGGACCTGAGCAAAGCTGACTCAACATTCACTGATGTGTCTGACCTCAGACCTTCCTATAATGTCTATAAAGCAGTCTATGCCCTGGCCCATTCTCTCCATAACCTAATAAGCTGTGTCCCTGGGCAAGGGCCCTTTAAAGGGAACAGCTGTGCCAGTGTCCATGATATGCAACCCTGGCAGGTACAGAACAATGTGTGAATATGTTCTGAAATAGCTTGTGACATACAGAGCATTCACTGAAGCACGTCCATTAACTAAGAATCAAATGAAAGAATAGGAACACCGTTCTCCAATGAATTGCTTTTATCTTGTTTTTCTCATCCTTTTTGTATTAGCTGCTTCACTACCTACGGTCGGTGAACTTCACAACAGGTTTTGGGGATCAAGTGTCTTTTGATGAGAATGGTGATGCCTTGGCCATCTATGACATCTTGAACTGGCATGGGATGCCAGATGGGACAATGAAGACCAGAACAGTGGGGGTTGTGGATGAATCACAACCAGCTGAGAAAGTGCTCAGTCTAGATGAGGACAAAATCTTCTGGAACTTTGAATCAAAAAAAGTAATTTTTGTAACATCTTTTAAATTGTAAGTGAACATATACATATTTATAGATTAGGTAAGTAGACTTTGTTGTCATTAAATTGATTCTCATCATAAATTATTCAAGAAATGAGTCAAACACTTAATCACTTAAATGCTTAAGAACAATTAAATCAATTCAAAGAGACAAAAATAAACGTCACAGCGGCTCACAGTCACAGGCAGAAACCTAAAAGCTACAGCATTTGTTGTATTGAATGTGCATAGGGAGATTCAAAAGCACAACTGTTATAGCCAACAAAGCTGTTAGGCACAATATAAAAACATGGGGTTGGAATATCATACATGAAGAATCTTGTAAATGTTACATGATGCTTTGCCCCACAGCCTCCAAGGTCAGTGTGTAGTGAGTCCTGTCCCCCTGGAACTAGAAAAGCCAGAAGGAAAGGACTACCTGTCTGCTGCTTTGACTGTCTCCCTTGTGCTGATGGAGAGATCAGTAAAACTACAGGTACAATATGACAGAAAACAATATACTGAAATTAAAATGACTTAAATTTTCAAACCAAAGACGCAGAATGATTTTTTTCCTAGCATCTTCAGCATAACTACCTAAACTCTCTATAAAAATGAACTGAGACAAAACACTCATCATCAGCACTGTTTTTGCTATACAAAAGTTCAGAGAGAACTGAGAGTTTAAAATAGGCTATCACAAATTGTCAACACTGTTACTAATTGGTAAACTGATTGTCGCTAATGGCCTATGAGCAGTGTTCATTGTACAAAGTTAGAAGTTGTGCAAGCCTTGTGTGGAGTGATGGCAGGCTTTACACATGAATAACAGGACGTGTGACAGAACACAACTTACTGGTGATAGGAAGTTGTGGGTCCCAAGAACCACTGCCATAGATTCCGTAAAGAATTCAAAATGGAGTACCATTTTGGATACATACGTATTCCTCAATATCAGACTAATAGTCTCTTTATTCAATTTTCCCTTTTCTTCATTTAACTTCTATCTCCCCAATATTTTGTCTTTTAGATTCTCTTGAATGCTTCAGATGTCCAAGGGAGTTTTGGTCAAACTTTGCAAAAGATCAGTGTGTCCCGAAGGAGATTGAGTTTCTCTCCTATGAAGAGCCTTTGGGTATCTCCTTGACAACAGTGTCTGTTCTTGGGGCATGTATTGCTGCTCTGGTGCTGGGAATATTTGTTTACCACCGTCATACTCCTGTAGTGAGAGCCAACAACTCTGAATTGAGTTTCCTGATTCTACTTTCACTAAAACTCTGTTTCCTGTGTGCATTGCTGTTCATTGGTCAACCCAGGCTTTGGACCTGTCAGCTCCGCCATGCAGCATTTGGTATCAGCTTTGTTCTCTGTGTCTCTAGCATTCTGGTCAAGACAATGGTTGTGATTGCAGTTTTTAAGGCCTCAAGACCCGAAGGTCAGGGAGCCATTAAGTGGTTTGGGGCAGCCCAGCAAAGAGGCATTATTATCATCCTAACTTCTCTCCAAGTGGCCATCTGTGTGACCTGGCTTACCACAGCCTCTCCTACACCCCACAAAAACACTCACTACCAAACCTCCAAGATTGTGTTTGAATGTGCGGTTGGCTCCATAGCAGGGTTTGCAACATTATTGGGGTACATAGGCCTTCTGGCAGCCATTAGCTTTCTGTTAGCATTCTTAGCAAGAAACCTCCCAGATAATTTCAATGAAGCCAAGTTCATTACCTTTAGCATGCTTATCTTTTGTGCTGTATGGATTGCATTTGTTCCTGCCTATATCAGCTCTCCTGGTAAATATGCAGATGTTGTAGAGATCTTTGCAATCCTGGCCTCTAGCTTTGGCCTGCTCATGGCCATTTTTGCTCCAAAGTGCTACATAATTCTCCTGCACCCAGAGAGAAACACAAAAAAAGCACTCATGGGGCGAGCCCCTAAATGACAGGCCTGTCCATGGAGCCCGATGGAGATTTTTCCCCTTTCAGTCACAATATATATCTTTTTAAACACGATGATAGGATGATGATGGTACAATGTCTTACCAGTCTTATGGTGCCTAATAGTATAATTTTCAAATTATTAACCACGTTTAGTACATTAATTCAACACAAAATTCACCTTCATCTATGATATGTCTGTGTATGTGTGTGGGTTGGGGGGTGGGGGTATTGCTGGGGCCTATACATGGGAATCAATTTCTTTCTCCATTTTGCCTTCTCATGAAATCATGATCCGATTTGGATTCTTCATAAGTAACATATAACAAATTATGGTTAATACATGGATGGGGTTAATAGTGCTGTGAATACAATTACTGTATACTGCAAATCTTGACATGGGAATTACTTTTAGTTAGTGCACAAATCTCCCACCTCACAACTGGCACAATCATGCCACTCCTGTGTGACTGCAACAAAGACCATCCCACGCAGTCCAACCTCAGGACTTAAACCGACCTCACAGCAATCACAGACTGGGAGTCGAGCATGCTAGTGAGTGAGCTAAAACCCTAGAGTGCTATAGATATTGTTATACTTTCTTTGCATGTCCTTTGGTTTGAAAAATGCTCCACAGATGTTCCAAAAGCTGATGTATAGAATGCTGCATAACCTTTTTCTGCTTGTCTACCTTGATGATGTGTTGATTACAAGAACTTCTGAGAAAGAACATTGGCAGTCAGTTTCCTCTTCAACTACAAGCTATGCATTTTTCAGGAACTGTATGCTACTAAATGATATAAACCTTGTTCAAATAAAAATATTATTTGTGATATGTAGTGTGGATTGCCCTAATGTGGGACATTCTTTTGCATTTTGGACAGTAGTGTATTGCAATGTTAAGCTTGCTAACATTGTAAATCCACACGTACATTTGGAACCCTGACGCTGAACACCCCCCCCCCCCCCCCACCACCACCACCACCACCACCACACCACACCACACCACACCACACCCACACACACACACACACACACACACATTGTAATTGAAATTTTGTATTGACTTAACATATTAAACTTGGTCAATAATTTGAAAATGACAATATTAGGCACCATAAGACTGGTAGGACATTTGCATTCTTTGGATTTTGGACAGTAACATATTTCAATGTTAAGCTTGCCAACATTTTAAATCCACATAGTATACAATGTGCATCTTTCAAATGTGGGACAGTCTCTTTTGTAATTTGGAACACTGTAAAGTCTAAGACCTACACCACATCCTTACATTTATGATAGTAGACTAAAACCTTCTCTAGCAGACCTCTATAGACCTGTTAAATCCAGGTCTATAGATAAAACATGGAAAATTGAGCACCATCACACAAATCTTTGAATCTTATTAGTCATCAATTATCATGTAACCAGAAAAATCACAGGCCTTGAACTGCAATGATAAAAGCTAATGCTAGTGTACAGTGGCCTGGGTCAGTTTACTTAATGATAAAGACACAAACCAGGCATAGCCTATTTGAAAACCCTGCAAGAAAAGAACAAACAAATCTTGGATTGATTCACATACAAGGATAGAACTGCAGTTAAAAGACCACATGGCCTATTCTTTACACACCAAATGACTGTAGCATGGCTTGGATTCAATTGGTTTCATAAAGTCTGAATACATGAACAAGTTTTAAACTGGAGTTAAGGGACTTTTAGTCCTGTAATGATTTAGGTCTTTTGATTATCAAACACATTCAATCAGAACTATCAAGGCTTTAAATATTGTTACAGATGTTTAATCTTTGTTGACAAAGATCTTATAGCCAGCACAAACTTTACCTAAACTTTATAAACACTACCAAAAAAAGAATATAAACCACATCTTTGATTGGTGGAGATCACCAAAGGCAATTAAATGAAATGGTTTAACTCATTGAAATGTCTTAATGCAAATAATGGCCCATCACAAAAGTCCTGTTTTACCCATGCAATCACGTGTAAAACTCATAAACTCGTTTTATTCTTTTATTGCCTTTTTGGTGACTTTGGTGATATGGGTTACTGATTATGGACATTTTTAGATATTATTGACAGGGAAAATTTTTAACATTGCCATCAGTGTTCTGATTTTAATTGCACACAGTAGCTCAGGGCAAGGTTTCCTTGCTCTTGTAACGAGACCTAACGAGAGTCTTTGGCTGCCACCCTCAGGTTGTTATTGTTAATGTTTTGTATGGTATGGTATCGAATGGTAATGTTTTCTAATGAACAATTCACTGTAAAACCTGGTCATACTTAAATTTACTTTAACTAGCCTAATGCATACATATAAACCTTTTTGTGTGATGTTTGTTATGTGATTGCACTAATCTTACCATAAATACTGTAAAATGTACCAGCCCCACTGTAGATCTGTTCAACCTTTCTAGATCCATCAAAATAAACTAAATGAACCCTCCCCTCTCAAACAATGGCCATTCTGTTCAGTTTGATCCATCTCATATATCATAACACACTGAAAAAGCACAACCCTCTCTATAAAACTTAGGACAAAGAAAGGGAGGCAGACAGAAAGCAGACATGCAGGTCTTTCTAATTCTCCTTCTGCTGGCCCTGACAGTGTCAACAGGCACTCTGCTCTCTCCCACCCTCACCTCCAGCTCTGATACTTCTGACTTCTGCCAACTACGGGAACAGTTCAGTCTGCCTGGGATGCACCAGGATGGAGACGTGATGATAGGGGGACTGTTTGAGATACATCTATTTGCTTTTTTTCCAGAAATGTCTTTCAAGACTAAACCTGAGAAGCTCCGATGTCATGAGTGAGTCGAGAAGCTGCAGGCCAATAGTAGGGGAAGAGTTAACAAGCTGAAGATATCTTTCATTTAAATTGTGTATCCACAAATCTGTACTATTGTTCAACAAAATAATAAGAGCAGTATAATTATAAATGATAAATATAAGAGGGTTTATTTTCATATGATGTTAAAAGTGACTAGGTAGCCTAATTAACATGTGCTTTATTATTTGTTGTCAGGTTTAATGTGGATGGTTTCCAAAGAGCAATGACAATGGTTTTTGCTGTGCAAGAGATCAACAGAAACCCAAACCTTCTCCCTAATATCAAGTTAGGCTATCAAATATCTGACAATTGCATGCGGTTGGATGTGGCATTCCGAGCTGCAACAGCTCTTATCAGTGGAACTGAGTTGTTTTTGTCTGTGCAGAATTGCACTGGTTTACCGCCGGTGTTTGGCATTGTGGGGGATTCTGTGTCCTCTCACTCAATCGCCATATCCAGTGTACTGGGACTGTTCCGTCTTCCCATGGTATGTAGCAGCAATAAGAGGGACTGTTCAAGCATATCCTTAACAAGCAATGTTACAAGAATATTGATTGATGTTCATGTTTGGCTACCATGTCACAGCTGATAGTGTAGCATGTACATAAAATGAGCCATACATCAGGTGTCTCTTATCCCTGTTATCTCTAATACATTTGCAAATTTTCAAACTGATCTGTCATGGAACTATGTTTACATTGCTGAAAAGAAAACAGACAGCTATCATAATACTGCATGTCATAGCCATTGCACACAAAGCACCACAATGTTGTTATTTACTCTGGCCTCTCAAATTCATACATGGACAAGGGTGTCTGAATAGTGCTAGGCTTTTATGAATGTTTCAACCTGAATCTTTTAAAGATCTTCGGTGGAAATGCCTTGATATTGTAGGTGATAAAGACATGTTGTGAAATGGGTAGTAAAAAACACTTCTCTCTCTCTTCTTTTGTTTGTGTAGTGTCACCACTAGCATTCACCAACATTGACCACTTTGGACAGGTCAATGTTATTGAATCATTAAAGAAGAGAACAGACACTAATCTTTAGTTACACTAAGCTATTGTATGTACTATTAACTGTTTTGTATATTATCAAGTTTGTAATTATAAACAACAACTTTGTGGTCAGATAACATTTAACAATGCTTTTTGTCTTTTAGGTAAGCTACTTTGCTACCTGTTCCTGCTTAAGTGACAGACAGCGCTACCCCTCTTTCTTCAGGACTATTCCTAGTGATGCCTTCCAAGTCAGAGCTATGATTCAGATATTAAAGCACTTCAAATGGACATGGGTTGGTGTTATCTATGATGATGATGACTATGGCCGACATGCTGCTAAATCTTTCCATGAGGATGTCACTACATTTGGTGGCTGTGTGGCATTCTCAGCAATACTGCCCAAAGAAGATGATGTTGTGGCTATCAGAAAAATCATGCAGACAATTAAGACATCCACCTCTCAAGTGATTGTGGTCTTTTCAACTGCCTCAAATCTACAGCCACTCATGGATGAAGTAGTTCGACAGAATGTAATTAGACAGTGGATTGCCAGTGAGGGCTGGTCCACTTCCAATGCTTTTCTTACCCCACGCATGCTTCCTTTCCTCAGAGGCACTCTAGGTATGGCTATCCGGCGCGGGGAGATTGAGGGACTGGGAGAGTTTCTGTTGAGTGTCCATCCCAAAAACAACACTGCCACAATGGTGAGGAATTTCTGGCAAGAGATTTTCAGCTGTAGGTTTGACTCAGAAAAGGCCTTTGCTGTAGCTGAGGGAAGAGTCTGTACAGGTCAGGAGGACCTGAGCAAAGCTGACTCAACATTCACTGATGTGTCTGACCTTAGACCTTCCTATAATGTCTATAAAGCAGTTTATGCCCTGGCACATTCTCTCCATAACCTAATAAGCTGTGTCCCTGGGCAAGGGCCCTTTAAAGGGAATAGCTGTGCCAGTCTCCATGATATGCAACCCTGGCAGGTACATACTGTATACTGTGTAAATATTTTTTTAAAACTTGAAATATGCAACGTCCAGTGACACATTTCTGTTTGTGCTTCCACTGTCTTACTTGAAACAGCTGCTTCACTATGTACAGTCAGTGAACTTCACAACAAGTTTTGGAGATCATGTTTCTTTTGATGAGAATGGTGACGCCTTGGCCATTTATGACATCTTGAACTGGCATGGGATGCCAGATGGGACAATGACGACCAGAACAGTGGGGGTTGTGGATGAATCACAGCCTGTTGAGAAAGTGCTAAGTCTAGATGAGGATATAATCTTCTGGAACTTTGAATCAAAAAAAGTAATCCGGATAACCCCCTGTTATCCAGAAATAGCAACAGAGTGTGAATAATGCAAAAGTTATTATAATAACTACATAAATAAATAAGTACATTAAAATGCTTTCCCTGGATAGTGAATGCAAAAGCAAATATGTAGTGTATTGACTCCGAAAATATGATTCAGAAAAGCACACACCACACGTCAGTTACATGTTCCTCATATTTATACTGGGGGGCTATAAGTCACTTTTTATCATATTTTTTATTTCAATTACATTTGAAAACTATAACCATAATTTTATATCAAAATTGTAACCATAATATGTTGCTTTTCAACCACAGCCTCCAAAGTCTGTGTGTAGTGAACCTTGCCCTCCTGGAACAAGGAAAGCCATAAGGGAAGGACGCCCTATCTGCTGCTATGACTGTCTTCCATGTGCTGATGGAGAGATCAGTAACACTACAGGTAAAACATCACAAAGACTGTCCTGTTGCTTTGTTGAATACAGAGATGGTGAACCTGAAAAGGCATAAAAACTGACTGTTCTCTATTGTTTGACCATGTATTACTCTTACAAGAGTACCCGCCCTCCAAACTCTTCTCTTAATATCACGTCTAAACAAACTTTACTTTTGGTCAGTTAGAGTTAAAGCAGAACCAGGCAAGCCGGTGGAGCTCCCTCTACAGGCACAGATTTTTTTGAAAAAAAAAAAAAAAAGCAACAACATTGTACATTCTCACCAATCAATGTGGATTTGTTTGTAAACCAAAGAATAGGAAGCAGCAATGTTTATTCTTGTACTGTTATGTTGGCTGACAAGGTAATAAACGCGTTTTTGTTTCACTGTGCTTTGCACATCCGACTATACAGATAATGAGCATGTAAATATGCACTTATTTGTCCCAACAGACTATGAAAACTAGGCATGCTAGGCTACCAGATCCCAAAATTTTGACTATCAGAATATAAATCTCCCCCCACCGGTTTCATTCAAGTGCAGTGCTTTTCATCTGCAACACATTGTCAGATGAGAATAGCGTGACTCATGCTGCTGAGGCTTGTCTTACATTTCACAGTATTAAAACAGAGATGAAGACAATTGTTGCTGTTGCGATGTACATATTGCAAAATTTCTGGTGGGAAATGTGTTATACCTCCCCAATGTTTTGTCTTTTAGATTCTCTTGAATGCTTCAGATGTCCAAAGGAGTTCTGGTCGAACCTGGTGAAAGATCAGTGTGTCCCCAAAAAGATTGAGTTTCTCTCCTATGAAGAGGCTTTGGGTATCTCCTTGACAACAGTGTCTATCCTTGGGGCATGTATTGCTACTCTGGTGCTGGGAATATTTGTTTACCACCGTCATACTCCTGTGGTGCGAGCCAACAACTCTGAACTGAGTTTCTTGATTCTACTTTCACTAAAACTCTGTTTCCTGTGTGCACTGCTGTTCATTGGTCAACCCAGGCTTTGGACCTGTCAGCTTCGCCATGCAGCATTTGGTATCAGCTTTGTCCTCTGTGTCTCTAGCATTCTGGTCAAGACAATGGTTGTGATTGCAGTTTTTAAGGCCTCAAGACCTGAAGGTCAGGGGACCATGAAATGGTTTGGGGCTGCCCAGCAAAGAGGAACTGTTGTCATCCTAACTTCTCTTCAAGTGGCCATCTGTGTAATTTGGCTCTTCACGGCCTCTCCTACACCTCACAAAAACACTCACTACCAGAGCTCCAAGATTGTGTTTGAATGTGCAGTTGGCTCCATAGCAGGATTTGCAACACTATTGGGGTACATAGGCCTTCTGGCAGCCATTAGCTTTCTCTTAGCATTCTTAGCAAGAAACCTCCCAGATAATTTCAATGAAGCCAAGTTCATTACCTTTAGCATGCTTATCTTCTGTGCTGTGTGGATTGCTTTTGTTCCTGCTTATGTCAGTTCCCCTGGTAAATATGCAGATGCAGTGGAGATCTTTGCAATCCTGGCCTCTAGCTTTGGCCTGCTCATGGCAATTTTTGCTCCAAAGTGCTACATAATTCTTCTACACCCTGAGAGAAACACAAAAAAAGCACTCATGGGTCGAGCCTCTTGATGACATATCTGCCCCTCCATAGACCCCAATTCTCTTTCTCACTTTCAGTCATGAGATATTTTTTAATTTAGCACATTACAGTTTTGTCACTTCACAAAGTTGCCACACTCACGTTATGCTTTGTAATTCTACCTTCCACTCTAATCATTTACATCCACGTCCTTTCTCATGTACCACTGAATTACAATGCATGAAATAAAACACACTCTGTAAGTCTACTAGGCCTATGTTTTATCTTAATTTAAAAGGAAAGGTATCCAGACTGAAACAAATTTCAAATCACAGCCTCTTCTCCAGTGTGGGGTGAGCTATTTGTTAGTCACAGAGCACCACTGAAGGAGCTTTGTGCACAAACAATGGCTGCGCTGAGGGGGTCAATATTAAGCATGACTGACATATCTCTTAAAGTCTCTTGTCATTTGACTGAATGTGAAAAAGACAATCATAGAAACAAGGAACGCATGTCCTATCGCACTTGAATCTACTTTAATGAAGACTGTAACTTCTTAGACAATAATATTTTGATAATGTTCATTTTTTTCCATTAAATGTTTGGAAGCATGGAGGACCAAGCCTGCCAAAGTGAAATCCAATGAAATGAAATGCATAAAATACTGAAATATTTAAATAAATGATGATTATAATTTACACACCTAAAACATTTTTTGTAGGCATTCCATATCCCATAACAAATGCAAAAGCACAGAATAAATAGCAACGCAGGCATTAACTTATATTTCATTACTAATAAATGTTAAAAGGATCCCCGGCTAGTAAGACTTGTCGACTTTATAATATTGACGGTGGTATCAGCTATATAACCATGATTTTAAAACACTCAAAATGTCCTTTCACTCTTAAACTGCCCTATTTCTTTTACATGTTGTGCTTTCTGGGACCAGCTCAACCTAGACTGGTCAACTGTCCAAGCTGTTGCTGCACAGAGACAACATAGATACTGTTCCACTCTTGTTTCCTCACTTTTCTGATTGTCTTCCTTAATGTAATTGAAGTGTATCCGCATTTTCCTCTTGATTAATGCCTCGCTTGGGTTAAAACTGCAAAAGAACAAAAGTTCATTTTGCCGTAGTCTCTGACTTAAGCAGGTGATGTCACTTTTTACCTAGACTGCATTGAGACATAAATGCAATGTCAATTTATGAGCTCAATGAGGGTATTTTCTAAAAGTTTTAATAAAAACGAAAGCTTTTTTGAGTGCTTAATATAGCTGGCTCCAATGTCAAACTTATGAGGCCAGCATGTATTACTAGTCAGGATTGACTGTGACCAATTTCACAGGAGGCCCATTCCAGAGCCGACTCTCCTTCCTGGGAGCCTTGTGACTGACCCCCTCTCATAATGGCACTGTCAAAATGGACCCACCCAAAGCTGCGCCCATGAACATTTAACATTAATAATATTAACACTACATCTGACTCCTACCTATGGCTTGACTACTGTATCATATTGTGGGGCAATATTCTGGAATTTGTCCAAATATGGACAAATAGTAGACTATCATGGTAACTACTGACTGCAGTTTTGCATTTCCCCCGGCATATGTTTCATAAGCGTTATTAACAAGCAATGGACAGACATTTACCCCTCCATCTAACCTAACTGTATCCAACTGTATGTAAGTATAGCTTAACAGGTATTTACTGACAAATCTGTTACATTTCAGTAAGGCAGGTACAGGCAGGCAGGAACAAAGGATGGAAAGGATGGAGAGTATTGAGGGCTTTCAGAGAATGAAGACTACCCCGCCCCCCAACACACAGACAGACACACACACACACACACACACACACACACACACACAGACACACACCCTCAGGAACATCTTTTCTCTTCTTTATTACATCAGGGCCAGAGTACTATTTCTTTAGGCCTAAATCCTTGATTTATTTCTTCCCTTATTGTTTGCTGTCCTAATAAAGACACTTCATTCTTCAGCAATCAAGTGAGCTACAGTTTTTATATATGTCATATATTATATAGGCTTCTGTTTATTGTTATACATCATCTAGATATATTTTAATAGCAGATTAATACAGACATCAGTACTACTGATATGGAAAGCACATTACAGCTTGGTTGGGGAAAACCGTTCCTCTCATAGAGAACACTCATTGTTTAGAAAACAGGTGCCATAAACTAAATCCCATATCAAAAGAAGTTTTCTGTTATCTACAATGATTGAGTAACTATATGGTAATGGTAACACAATTCTGCAAAGTCACAATTTGTTGTCTCTCAATCCCATGTATATAGCCTGACTAATAATCAAGATAACTTATCTGCACTTTCCCACTCATCTGAGCAGAGACATTTTCACGTACATGTACAAAAATATAGTGAGGTTTGAAGTTGCTTAACAACCCTACTTGCTTAACAAACCTAATTATTATGCTATTTATAGTAAGTTATTATGTTATATGTGTCATAACATTCATACATTTGCATCAGTGCCTGAACCATAAATGGGCAGAGGCCCAAGGTTCGAGTCCGACCTGCAGTCATTTCCATTTCCATTTATTTCCATTTCAGTATTCAGGTAGATGGGAGCAGAATCATCAATCACCCTTTAGGCCAACATTAGTGCCTTGCATTTGATGCGAGCGGCTAAGGGTAGCCAGTGGAAGTCAATGAACAGAGGTGTGACATGCGCCCTTTTTGGCTGGTTAAAAACCAGACGTGCTGCTGCATTCTGGATCATATGTAGCGGTCTCACAGCACAGGCTGGAAGACCTTATAGGAAGGCATTGCAGTAGTCAAGGCGAGAGATAACCAAGGTCTGTACCAGGAGCTGGGTTGCATGTTGGGTTAGGTACGGCCTGATCTTCCTTATGCTGAATAAGGAAAAACGGCTACAGAGGCAACGTGATCCGCAAAGGTCAGTTGGTCATCGATCATAACACCTAGGTTTCTTACCACCTTGTAGGGAGTCGATTTTGATGCTGATGTTGTGATGTATGGTTTGTTTGGCTAGTAGGACCAGCAGGTCAGTTTTGGAGAGATTTAGTTGGAGGTGATGGTGTTGACACCGTAGAGTCGCCAGGAGGTAAGGACAGATAGAGCTGGGTATCATTAGCATAGCAGTGATAAAAGAAGCCATGGGAGTGGATGATCGAGCCCAGCGAGGTGGTATACAAGTCGAAGAGAAGGGGCCCCAGCACAGATCCTTGGGGTACTCCTGTCGCGAGTTGGTGAAGTGCCAATGTCTGTCCTAGCCATGACATGTTGAATGACCATCCAGTAAGACAGGATTCAAACCAGGTGTGCGCCAGGTGTGGGAAAATGCATAGTTGGTGGAGAGTGCAGCAGGAGTGGCATTGTTCTCTGGTTTGATCCAGGATTTGGTGAGAGCCAAAATGTCCAGAGAAAGATGGTTCGCATTAGCCGAAATGAAGTCTGCTTTATTCACTGCAGACTGACAGTGAATGATGAGGCGTGATGTCCAGAGCGGAGGTTTGCAGGGTTCCTTTTCCGTTTGTAGTAGCGAAATCTGCGATGGCTAGAGACAAGTGGAATGGGGTCCCTCCAATCCTCATTCCATCTCTTTGCCATTCACTTCCTGTCTCTGTTCGCTGTCCCACGACAAAAAAGGCAAAAAGCAAAAGGAAAAAAGTAAAATGTCTATGCTCTAATCGAAAACAAAAATTAGAGAGTGCCTTCCTTTGTAATAACAGTGAAAATCAACCAATACATTTATTACTTTGCATTAGCTTGGTTCAACCTCTCTAAGTCCCACAATTATCAGACCCTCCAAGACTTTGCAATGTTGCGATCGCAACTATTCATGCAAATTCAGACCATCCCTGTGAAGTCATCACGGCCTTACAATTTTGACCAATCACCGCAACTTTTCTGCTTTATAAATAATTATAGGCTTTATAAATAATTCAAACTGTACTGTGTCTATCTTTCAACAATATTTTAAAATCAGTTCTTCATCAGCAGGCTGTAGGCTACTTTGTAGGCAGTCATGAGAAGTTTGCTAACAGAATACAAACTGACTACTCAGAAACCTTGTAAATAGTTCAACGAGGTTGATGAAATGCACAGTGTCTCTTTTAATAGTAATGTTAACAAACGGAAAGCATGACAGGATTTTTCTACACTTTACCGCACATTCGAATGGTACATAGTGCCGCTTAAAACAATCCGGTGAAGTGTGCTATTTGAACACAGACACTGGAATCTGAACACTCCAAGAAAACGAGTTCTTGCAATTTCACGACTCAACGCCCCCTAGCGTTGTGGTAGTGAATTGCTTCACATACATATTTTGTACCGCTGACTAGTGTCAGCCTATTAGCAATTCAGAGTTTAAAAAGTGAAGACGCAAGTTACTGTACTCTTGCTTGAGGAGTGACAGACCTTCCACTGCACGCATCTCTCACACTCCTTCTCTCTCCGTGCGTGGTAGCCTATTCCACAGTTTTACAAGTTAAATAAATAGATAAAGGAGGATATGTAGCAGTGCTGCACGTTCTACTTATAGGCTACTACGTCCATGAACAATTCGACAAAATTCTTCTTGACCGAGCCCCTTTTTCATAGTAAACGCACTCTTCGTGAGCACCCTTTTCCTCATCTGGTACCACCAGTCCAACCAGCAGTATCATTACATTTTTTTAGTTTGTGTAGGCTACATCTTGTCCCTGTTTTCAAATATTAAATCCTTTTCCGCAGTTTTGACAGTTTTGCTCAGTTTTTAATGTGAACTTCAATGTGAATTTTAAAGTCAAGCTATTATGCTTATTAGCAGGGCTTTCTAATTTATTAGATGACAAGGACTTAAATCAGAATTGTTTAATGCTTATATCCATAGCCTTCTCAGTGTAATCAGTTAAATTCAATATGATGATGATGATGATGATGATACAACAACCACCCCTTTCCCATGTTAAAAACAAAAACAACAACAAAAAAAAAACACAATTTTCACCTGCTCCTGCAACTTTCTTGTAACAAAATGCCAAAAAAATTATGAACTGAACCTGGACTGTCTCCTCTCAAATGAATGGCCAACTTGGCCAATTTGACATATCTAATGTCAGACCACACACTCAAAAAGCACAACGCTCTTTCTATAAAACAGAGAGCAGACATACAGACATGCACACAGACATAAAGCAGACATGCAGGTCTCTCCAATTGTCCTTCTGCTGGCTCTAACAGTGTTAGCAGGCACTCTACTCTCTCCCACCATCACGTTATGTATGTGCATATATGTAAACAATATGATAAGGGTGTATGTTTGACATATATTGGTGTTGTCAGGTTTAACCTCCATGGATTCAAACAAGCAATGACAATGAATTTTGCTGTGCAAGAGATCAACAGAAATCCAAACCTGCTCCCTAATATAAAGTTAGGCTATCAAATGTATGACAACTGCGTGAGGCTGGATGTGGCATTCAGAGCTGCCACAACTCTTGTTAGCGGAACAGAAAAGTATTTTTCCATGCTCAATTGCACTGGGGTAGCTCCTGTGTTGGACATTGTTGGGGATCCTTTCTCCTCTCACTCAATTGCCATGTCCAGTGTACTGGGACTCTTTCATCTTCCAATGGTATTTACCTGGATATTATGTGGTTAGCAGGTCAACATTAAATCTTGCCTAACTCTATTTATACTGATGAAATAAAAACAGGCAGAGTCAGAACAGAACAGGACAGGGCAGTAAAATTGTATGCGTTATTTGCTTGTTTTGTGCTAGCCTCTCAAAGTAAGTAGTGGCAGTAAAAGTGGTAGTAAAAAATATGTCTGTAGAAGAGGCCAGGTAATTTAGAATATGATAGTCGACTACGCCACCTGAGGGGGGTGCGCCTCAGGCCGTTATGACACTAACTCCTTAAGCCCAATAGACCCACAGGTTCGTACACTCTCAGGCAAGAGGTATGAGTTCCACAGATATAATTTATTAATTTAAGACAGATAGTAAATAACACATACCATCAATCAAGTGAGTCTTCCATACACCATACACGCTCAAACACAGCTGGACAACCCCCGCCCCCCAGTATCAATGAAGACAAGACAAACTAGCAGGGAGGCTGCAACACCCACACAAATACACACACGTCGCTACGCTAGATGGCCAATAGCCAATACTAAGAATAGGGAGAAAAGGGCAGAACTGCGGCTTACCACGGCAAGCAGAGAGACAGAAGAGGAGGTCCCAAGGATACACACCACTCGTGAAAAGATAAACAAAACAAAACAAAAAAACACCCGTCGTGCAACACAGCAAGGAAAGTGAAGGGCTCCACCACTGCAAGATCTGCCTGCCGATCGCGTAGGCCCAGCTGCATCTGTCCAAAATATACAATGAACAAGGCTAAGACACGGAGTAGGGCGCAATGGTGTTTCAACACACTAGCAGTCAATACACATTAAAGACTACAAATTACTTATCTTAAGCAAAGTTGGGTACTATGATGCTCCAGCTCGTGTAGGAGATGCAGCCATCCTGGTTGTGTGGGTAAGGGTAACGGATAAATGAGCACACACATGTACGCTCGTCCCAGCACAAGGGTCCGCCCTGGCACGCACGCGCACATACACACATGCGCACACACAACATACAACAGTAATCACTTAGACCAACAATTCCCAAAAGTAGCTAGTCCCCCCACTACAGCTATGCTGCAATTTGAGGAATGACCTTCTAAATACCCAGTAAAACCAACGCAAAAAAAAGGAATACAACTCAAATTAAGCAAAACAATAAAGAGAATGGGACATGCACATTGCCAGCTATGCTATAACCCAAACAACATACACTCATCAAATGGAGACATGCATGGTCAACAGTCTTGCACTGAAACCTGCTCGCAATTCAATTCAATTCAATTTAGTTTTATTTATACAGCGCCTTTTACAATAGTATTGTCTCATGGCACTTCACAGAGGTAGCACCCAAGAGCAACAGAGGCAAGGAAAAACTCCCTTATGTTCAGGAAGAAACCTTGGGCAGATCCACGACTCGAGGGGCTAACCCAACTGCCAGGGGTCATGCAGAAAAATTACAATCAGTAGTACTATGACAGACTACAAGTTGCTTATGGTGTTAGCTAAGGTTCATAATAGTTCATAATACAGTATTATCCCACTTTACATTACATGGTAATTAGTCTATAGGTGGTTGTCAGGAATTATGGCTAGACAGTGTAGCAGCAGCCAGACATAATGACAATCAGACAGAACACAACTCAACCTCCATATAGTTACGAGACAAAGGAAATGGAGCTGCAGTCCAACTCCAACAGAACAGCAGCCTGGAATGACGTGGAGCTGGCCCTGATGGCTGACCCATACCTGTCTATATGTTAAGAAATTTGCAGTACGCCCGGTAGTTAAGCTGTACCCGCACCACCAATCCGGACCAGCCCCAGAGGAATTGCCTGTGAAATTACTTCACCTGCTACATGTCTTTCTATTTTTGTTCCTAAAGCTAGGAGTGTTTCAAAATATCCACTGATTAAAAATGAGTTTGTGAGTGTCCAAAGTAACCGGAATCATATTATTAGCCTGATAAAGTCCATAAATTGTATAATCAATCATGTTGGTGATATTGTCATGCATAGTTTAAGGAGTTAAGGTGTCACAAAACAGACAGGACGGACCACGATGGCATCAAGTTGCAAATAGTCTTTATTAAAGGATTGGGGAAGGGGAAGTGAGACTGCTCCGAGAGTGCACCCTCGGCGTGGGGATGCAGGAACCGCGCAGAGCTGAGAAGGGCTGGCAGAGAAACTCGTGGTCGGACAGGCGTCGGGTCAGATTGCCGGGGCAGAGGAGTAAAGCATTGGTCGAGGACAGGCGGCGAGTCGGGAACCGGGGCAGGAGAGCAGGCGTCGGTCACAGGCAGGCGGCGGGCCAGTAGCCGGGGCTGGAGCGCAGAGCGTCAGTCGAAGGCAGACAACGGGTCGGAAACCAGGGCAGGTGAGCAGAGTGTAGGTCGTGGGCAGGCAACGGGTCAGTAACCAGGGCAGGCGAGCAGAGGCGTAGGTCATGGGCGGCCCGGGTTCGGCACAGGCAGGTGATCATGCAGAGAACAGAGACAAAACAGAAACAGAAACAGACCGGGGACCAGACAGGGAAACAAGAAACTGGCAGGAGGCCGGTGACAAAACAGGAACAGACACGGGAGTCAGGATTAAAGCGCTTACCGTTGGCTATAAAGCGTACTGGTTCGCTAATGCTCTGACAAGGAGTGGCTGAAACAGAGGGGAAAAAATACTCACAGACATTAGGGGAAAACAAGACACAGCTGGGGAGAACAATAGGGAACAATCAGGGGGAAGCAGGTGGAGTCTTAACCAGTGATTAGCAGAGAACAAGGAAATGAGAAAAAGTGATTGGAGTCAATTAAGCTTGTTAACGGCAGAGACAGGAGGAAACAGGAGGAAAAAGAGATAGACAGGACAGGGTGGTGACATAAGGTTTCTCACCCTGTTAGGTAAGCTTCTTTGCCACCTGTTCCTGCTTAAGTGGCAGACAGCGCTACCACTCTTTCTTCAGGACTATTCCCAGTGATGCCTTCCAAGTGAGAGCTATGATTCAGATATTAAAGCACTTCAAATGGACATGGGTGGGTCTCATCTACAGTGATGATGACTATGGCCGACATGCTGCTCAGTCTTTTCATGAGGATGTCACTACATTTGGTGGTTGTGTTGCATTCTCAGAAATACTGCCCAAAGACAATGATATTGTGGAGATCAGAAAGATCATGCAAGTGACATCTACATCACGTGTGATTGTGGTCTTTTCAACGGGGTCATACCTGTTACCTCTCATGGATGAGGTAGTTCATCAGAATGTGTCACAGCAGTGGATTGCCAGTGAGGCCTGGTCCACTTCTATTGCGTTTCTTGTCCCTCATCTCCTCCCTGTCCTTAGAGACACACTGGGCATTGCCATCCGGCATGGAGAGATTGAAGGACTAAAGGACTTTCTATTAGGCGTTCGCCCTGACAGCAACACATTCAGTATGGTGAGAAGATTCTGGTAGGAAATATTCAGCTGCAGGTTTAACCCAGTAGAGACCTTGACTGTAGCTGAGGGAAGAGTCTGTACAGGACAAGAGGGCCTGAACAAAGCTGACTCTGCCTACAGTGATGTGTCTGACCTCAGACCTTCCTATAATGTCTATAAAGCAGTCTATGCCCTGGCACATTCTCTCCATAACCTAATAAGCTGTGTCCCTGGGCAAGGGCCCTTTAAAGGGAATAGCTGTGCCAGCATCCATGATATGCAACCTTGGCAGGTACAAATAAATGTGTTCTAAAACAGGTTTTCAGGAGCTACACTAAATCATATACTAGGGCTTGGCAGTCATTATTCTCCAAATGTTTAATTGGTTTAATCTTGTATTTCCCATCCTGTTTGTATCAGTTGCTTTACTACCTGCAATCGGTGAACTTCACAACAGGTTTTGGGGATCAAGTGTCTTTTGATGAGAATGGTGATGCCTTGGCCATCTATGACATCTTGAACTGGCATGGGATGCCAGATGGGACAATGAAGACCAGAACAGTGGGGGTTGTGGATGAATCACAACCAGCTGAGAAAGTGCTCAGTCTAGATGAGGACAAAATCTTCTGGAATCTTCTGAAAAAAAGTAACTTTTAAGGTAAACTAAGCTATACTATCATACAACCATACCTAATCCTGTCATCAAACTTACAAATCATTATATTTGATTATACCATGAATAATGTAAATATTGTATCTTGCTTTCAACCACTGCAGCCTCCAAGGTCAGTGTGTAGTGAGTCCTGTCCCCCTGGAACTAGAAAAGCCAGAAGGAAAGGACTACCGGTCTGCTGCTTTGATTGTCTGAAAATTCCTCACCCTTCTAAAGTCTGAAGTCTGAGGCCATGTTTACATGCAGCCAGGTATTTATGAAAACTGATCTATTCTTCTCCATATTAAATAATAATTCTGTTCACACGCTCAAAAAGAGCAATGGGAGGCTGTCAAAAACAAGTAAAAAAATAGATGGCCTGAAAACCGAAGAGGGACCGCCATGTCACAATGCAAAAACTCCCCATCTATAAGTAGTGTCTAAAGTGTTTTCATAGCTCTCCACTTTGGCCAGAATTTTCAAAAGTGTCTGGTTTCAGTGATTGACACCTCCGTTTACGTGTAGATAATAGGCGCAATTGAATAAATAAATATTGATTTTTATTAGTGCTGTCAATCAATTTAAAAAATGAATTAAATTACTCACAATAGTATATTTAAGTTAATCACAGTTAAAGTTCCAGAATCTCCTTTATTTTTTTTTGTGAAGACAGAATGTCACACAAGCTCCTGGTTAGTGCAGGCTTCAGCAATGTGGCACTTCTCGGTTTCCTTCATACCCAATGTGAAAGAGTGTAGTTGCCACAGGCTGTCTATAATGACAGGGGTGCCCATCCTTTTTCAGCTTGCGGGCTACTTTTAAAATGACGGGGTTGAAAATATCGGCCACATGATTTTTTCAACAAACCCCCCACCACTCGAAACCCAAGCTTGCAAATTCGACACACTCCCCCTTCCTTCAAATCTACCGCAGTTTGGCCTTTTCCTTGTACTCTCATTCAACGTATCTGCCATATTATGGTATTATTATTATTACAAACTCTGTCATGCCCGGACAAAGCTCTTGAAATTTTAACAAGAACTTGAAACTAGGCTACTGTAGGCCATCTCACATCGGGACGGAGCAGAGTTGCAGTAAACCGTCAGATGAACACGGACAGCTGTCTTTCACCTGTCTTGCACATATTGAAGACTCCATCTACTGCAAGTTAGGCAGTAGTTTGCAGCAGCTGCAGACTGTCTGTGCTGACCGCATGTCAAAGCCTTGTGAGGATTGTGACATATGCATCTGCATGATTCATTTGCGTTTAAAAAAAATCATACTTTTAAAAAATTTTACATTAATCACATGCATTAATTAATCCCATCTATGTGTAAACAGGGCCTGAGAAGCACTGCAGTGAAACTGCTATAGCAAAATCTGTGCACTTCATACACTGATGTTTGACTCATTCAGTCATTCTATTCCCTTTTCCTTGATTTCATCTCTGCATATCAACTTCTCGTATTTTTATGATTCCCTTGAATGCTTCAGATGCCCGAAGGAGTTCTGGTCAAGCCTGAAGAAAGACCGTTGTGTCCCCAAGGAGATTGAGTTTCTCTCCTATGAAGAGGCTTTAGGCATCTCCTTGACAACAGCATCTCTGCTCGGGGCATGTATCTCTGCTGTGGTCCTGGCAATATTTGTTTACCACCGTCATACTCAAACTCTGTTTCCTGTGTGCACTGCTGTTCATTGGTCAGCCCAGGCTTTGGACCTGTCAGCTTCGCCATGCAGCATTTGGTATCAGCTTTGTCCTCTGTGTCTCTAGCATTCTGGTCAAGACAATGGTTGTGATTGCAGTTTTAAAGGCCTCAAGACCTGAAGGTCAGGGAGCCATTAAGTGGTTTGGGGCAGCCCAGCAAAGAGGCATTATTATCATCATAACTTCTCTCCAAGTGGCCATCTGTGTAATTTGACTCTCTATTGCTTCTCCTACACCCCACAAAAACACTCAATACCAGAGCTCCAAGACTGTGTTTGAATGTGCAGTTGGTTCCATAGCAGGGTTTGCTGCATTGTGAGACTACATTGGCCTTCTGGCAGCCATTAGCTTTCTCTTAGCTTTCTTAGCGAGAAACCTCCCAGATAATTTCAATGAAGCCAAGTTCATTACCTTCAGCATGCTCATCTTATGTGGTGTGTGGATTGCTTTTGTTCCAGCCTATGTCAGTTCCCCTGGTAAATATGCAGATGTTGTAGAGATCTTTGCAATCCTGGCCTCTAGCTTTGGCCTGCTCATGGCCATTTTTGCCCCTAAGTGTTACATCATTCTCCTGCACCCAGAGAGAAACATAAAAAAAAGCACTGATGGGCCGGACCCCTAAATGATACACCATACAAGTACCCAACACCACTGTTCCTTCACAGAATTGATACAATTATCACACTCCTGACTAAACATGAAAGGCAAAGGCAATGCTTTGTAATTCTACATTGTGTACACTTATGTTTACATGGCTATTCATGTGCAAAAAAATAAACATCTTATCCATTACAGTCACCTGTGTTGCCCCAAGTAAAAATATGTGTTAAAGTGTGCTTCAAGATGTAGACTAACTGGTCATTTAAGCCAAATCTTGTTAGCCAAATCTAATAACATCTTTCAACCCACAACTCAACTTTATTAACCTGTCATCAGGCACTTGGCTTGACATATGACTTCTGTATAGGGGGAAGTCCATTTCCATGTTTCACACTAATGGTGTATATAGCCTACTGCACATCATTGTTTATTTTAAATGCACCATTTAATGCACTAAATAGTTTATTTTTTTCAAACTGAGAATCTGTTTAGCAACACCATACACCATGGGACATTTCACACCGATGAGGGAGGGGTGTATTGTAGCAAACCTGGGCAGGCAGTGGGAAGAGTTCATGGGGGGGCTTCATTCACAAACTAAACAGAGCAAGCAGGCAACTCTAACTCATGCTCATCTTACCCAGATTTATCTCTAGCCTAACTACCTTGGAATACCTATCAGGCCTAGGACAGGCAGTAGGAGCAAAAACTGTACTGTATTGTTGCTGGTGGCTTGTGCCACTCGCCTACTATCCTGTGCACTGTTCCATCTACTGTCCCCTGTCCTGCCCTGCACCACTCATGTACTGTCCAAGGGCACTTGCCAATTGGTACAAAACTACCCCTAAACTTAACCCCTAGGACAGTGGTAAATGAGTGCCACAAGACAGTCTGAGTGGCACAGGACAGTGCACAGGACAGCAGGCCAGTGGCACGGGGTAGTGCACAAGACAGTAGGCCAGTGCACAGGACAGTGAGTGAGTGGCACAAGCCACCAGCAACAGTACAGTACAGTCACAGTAGGTTCATCACGTGATACCGTGGGCAAGTGCAATGGGAGAGTACGCAAGAGTCACAAGAAAGTATGAGTTGTGCAGGATAGTGTATGGGACAGTAGGCCAGTTGTGCAGGACAGTGCACGGGACAGTAAGCCAGTCATGAGGACCTAGACCTACATGAGGTATAGTGTGCACCAAGAGAGAAAGTAGTGTGATGAAGACTATGTCATCAAGGACCATTGCAGACTGTTTATGAAGTAGGGCTGCGTTAGAGAAAGGGTTTTTAATGGACGGAGGGCTGACATTGAAGGGGAGACGTGCCAGTGGGAGAAGCAGGTTGCTACTTAAGCTGGATGAACCTATAATTTATTAATGCGGGCAGAGCTCAATCCACAATAAAAATAAAACTACATTTTCCACAAAACTAAAACTCACAGCATCATTCAGACTTAACTCTTTTGTCGCTTGCTGATGTTAAATGAAGCACTACAGATCACATTTAGCTATTTCCGATTCATTGCGCCTTGCAATGTCTTTTGCAAACATCCGCTTATAGGCTATTTATGCACATATGTATGCCCAAATTACACATTTGCTTTCTGATGTGTGAGCCTGGCCTAATTAACTATCTTCCTCTGTCCACAATTATCTTTGCTGAGTGTCATCCCTGCCTCATTCCGGCGGACTCCTCTCACCCTCCCCTCCTGAGTGGACTACAACCAACACTACGGGAGGCCCATGTCAGGACCGACTCCCCATCACTGAGGACCTTCCTGGATGCCGATGCTAGGCCTGACTCCCCTTTCTTGAGGCCTTGTGATTGACCCCCCCTCACAATGGCGCTGTGAAAATGGACCCTTACTGTTACCCCCATGACCCATCTCACTCCTTTGAGTTTGTCACTATGTCTGGGTGCTGCTACATTGTCCAGCCATAATTCCTGATAACCACCTATAGACTGACTACCATGTAATGTAAAAGTGGGATAATACTCTATTATGAACTATTATGAACCTTAGCTAAAACCATAGGCAACTTATAGTGTGTCATGGTTACTACTGATTGTGATTTTTCTGCATGACCCCTGGCAGTTGGGTTAGCCCCTTGAGTCGTGGATCTGCCCAAGGTTTCTTCCCACCATACTGTTTTACTGTATGTAGTTATTGTATATTACTATACGTCCCACAGTATTTTACTCTATGTAGTTGTTGTATATTACTATACATCCCCCTGTATTTTACTGTATGTAGTTATTGGATTTTACTATACGTCCCTGTGAGAAGGTGATTCTTCCCCCTTCTCACCGTGACGCTGGAAACTTACCCTCAACTGTCCAGTTTTGCCTCACCTGTACCCGGGGTGACCACTCGCCCCCTCACAGTCCCACAGTATTTTACTGTACTCCTTTGCATATTTGCTCCAAAATGTTTCATTATATTAATACAACCACATAAGAACACCAAGAAATTCCTCATGGGAAAAACAGAAAAAGCACAGAAATAAATACATTGTTGGAGAAAATTTTAATCAATGGGATGTTGACTTAAATCCCACGCCCTAAATCCCATTAAGTGATAACGCAATGTCCAATGATTTAATGGTCACTGTAATTAATTTACTGTCCTACAAAAGCATCTGATGTAATGCTCCTTTATTATTTTATCCTTCTCTACACAATTTCTCATTATTAAAGAAATAACCAATGATTAAAGTAGCCAAACACTTGTCATTTCAGAGAGTTGCATATCAGAACACCATTATAGTAATACAATATCGAGATTACTTTGAACAAACCTTCAGATGTTACTGAAATAACATATCAAAATCTGATGGTGTACTGCATTCTTAGATGCTCCCTCCTTCCTCTCTTTTGATCAAGAAAGAAACGTCCTTGCTCTGTCTTTCCAGTATTGCAATGCTGCCACCCTCAGGATATTATGAGCAGGACAATTCTGTAACAGCGATTTACTGAAAAGCTCATATTATTATCATTATTATTTTTATTGTTATTCATTCACAATTATACATAATTTATTATTCATTATACTTTTGAGCCTCATTTTCCTTTTTCAAAGTGGTTAAAAAAAGAAAAGAATTCTCATGACACACACACATATTAGTGCTGAGGTTCCTAACCTTTAGACTGCTGAGAGCCAAATTCAATTCTGAAAATTTTCCACGGCCCACCCAAACTTTAGCCTATTTCCCTATGTTAATAATTGAGACAAGAATGAAATTAAGTATTTTTTCATTTATTGAATGTAATTTTGAACAATGTTTTTTCAAATATTTTTCAAATATAGCTCCATGAGCTGAAAACATAGGCCATAGTGCATAATTTAACAATTTAACACTGTAAATGTAAAGCTGATGCAGATTTTGAATTGGAAAGGTAGTTATGATATGCCACAATTTAAATGTGTTAGAAATTCTCAATGTATTGGTTGATTGGTCTGACACTTTAAATCAGCTATTGCAATGGCAGTGACAAAAGCCCAAAATGCTGACAAAAGAGGAATGTTTTTTGTTTCACTTGCCTTGGATATATTATTTATTAACAGTTCATCAGGCTCATTTCAGGTTATGTGTAAGTGAACTGTAACATGGTGAGACACACAGACACACCCATCTATGGCCATCTCTCCCTTTAGGTAGTGCAAAGGCAAAAGTCTAGAGCTTCACCAATTGTTGGGTAGGGAAAGGTCAAAGTTCAGCAAATGTGGCTTGTTGGATCACTGTTACATTTTATGGATTCACATTCATGCTGATATATACATGCATACACACACATAGACACAAACAAACTTGCTCATATAGACACCCACCAATCCATTAAACTCACTCACAGAAACACATACAGACACACAAACACAAACATACCTCTGGATTTAGATGGCAGTGCTTTTGCCTTGGAAATAGCATTGCAGTTGTTAAAAGCTGGGAACAGACCACCAGATTATAAACCCAGTTTTGGCAGTCATAGGTAATCTGAGGTAATCAACAGTAGCTGTGGTGTTTAGTCATGATAGTCGATAGTCTCTGTGGTACATTAAATAGACAAAAACTCAGTTAGCTTTGCACTCCTAACAGACTTTTAATCACATGTCAGTTGTCTTACCCTGGGCACTGTCAGCTTTATCATGTATTTTATTTACTGCTATATATAAATGTATGGTCTCTTTCTTTTTGTCTGATGCCTTTATCATCAGTCAGATCCGCATCTATCCATACTGAGGGGTGAATGCATGTACATACTGCATACAGATGCTCACAATAGGACAACTGTAGATTTATTCAACCGGAAAATCTGCCCAACTGGATTGAATGAACCTACCCCTCTCAAACAGCCTGCTAAATTTGATCTATCCAGTATCAGATGACACATTGAAAAGGCACAACCCTCTCTATAAAACAGCTAAGAACAAAGAAAGCAGGAGCAGACATGCAGGTCTTTCTAATTCTCCTTCTGCTGGCCCTGACAGTGTCAGCAGGCACTCTGCTCTCTCCCACCCTTACCTCCAGCTCTGATACTCCTGACCTCTGCTGGCAGCGGGAGCAGTTTAATTTGACTGGGATCCACCAGGATGGAGATGTGATGATAGGGGGACTGTTTGAGATACACATGTTTGCTTTGTTCTCAAAAATGTCTTTCAGGACAAAGCCAAAGCAGTTCCATTGTTATGGGTGAGTTTAGAGACAGCAGGCCAAGTATTAGAGGAAAATGTAACCCATAAAAACAAATGTGTAAAGTGAAAAGTCATTTAATGAGAAAAGTGTCTTGTGAACTGATGCTATTGTGTAGCATCTGAGAGCTCCATCAATATTTCTGCTGATCTTACTCTTTGTATTGAATTAGGGAACAAATTTTACCTAGATATAATACCTCAAAAATATATTTTCATCAGATTTGCAGTTCACCTTTCATTTTACTTTGGAACCTCCTGTGATTATAATAATATTCAAGTGGGCCAACAATGTGTAGTTTATTATCTAATGTGTGGTTTATTTTCTATTTTGATTGTAAGGTTTAATTTTGATGGTTTCAAAAGAGCAGTATAATTATAAATGACAAATGTAAGGGTTTTATGACCACCCATTTTCATGTGATGTTAAAAGTGACTAAGCAGCCTAATTAACATGTGCTTTATTATTTGTTGTCAGGTTTAATGTGGATGGTTTCCAAAGAGCAATGACAATGGCTTTTGCTGTGCAAGAGATCAACAGAAACCCAAATTTGCAAATTTGCTTTAAAGTTAGGATATCACATTTTTGACAATTGCATGAGGCTGGATGTGGCATTCAAAGCTGCCACTGCTCTTGTCAGCGGGACAGAAAAGTCTTTTTCGTCATGGAATTGCACTGGACTGCCTCCTGTGATAGGCATTGTGGGAGATCCTTCATCCTCTCACTCCATTGCCATATCCAGTGTGCTGGGACGGTTCCGTGTTCCCCTGGTATGTAGGAGCGATTCTCAGCTATCTGTCTCATTATCTTGTGGTTTCCTTAGCATCCTAACAATGTCAAAGTCTGGTTACCATGTCAATATGAAAGGAAGTTATGATGAAAAATATAGATCAAATAGGCCAGATGAGATTTCTGTCTTCCTTAATATCTAAAAATATATAGCTGTTACATTTCTGCTATTAGATTTGTGTGTACTAACACTTGTCTTCACTTCATGACTGTTTATACAAAGTCCAAATAACTTATGAAGCATTACGTTGACAAACAACTTCATAAAACAGGAAAGAGCTTTATCCACTTGCAATGCAGTTTAATACATGGATATTAAGCACTTAATGTTGTAATTTTTTTATCTTTCAGGTCAGTTTCTTTGCCACCTGTTCCTGCTTAAGTGACAGACAGCGCTACCCCTCTTTCTTCAGAACTATACCCAGTGATGCCTTCCAAGTGAGAGCTATGATTCAGATATTGAAGCACTTCAAATGGACATGGGTGGGAATAATCTATAATTATGATGACTATGGCCAACATGCAGCTCAGTCTTTTCATGAGGATGTCACTACATTTAGTGGTTGTGTGGCATGAAATCAGAAATACTGCCCAAAGACAATGATATTGTGGAGATCAGAAAGATCATGCAGGTGATTAAGAAGATCCCAGATCCCAGATCCCAGATCACAGATCCCCCTACCTATTCCGGAGACCCGGAGGCATGTGGTGGGTTCCTTCTGCAATGCACTCTCGCCCTAGAGATGGACCCGCGCCACTTCCCCACCGAATGTGGCAAGGTGGCGTACATCATCTCGTTCTTGGACGGCCGGGCCCTACAGTGGGCCGAGAGTGTCTGGCAGCAGGCGGACCCACCATTCAATCGGTAGAAGCCTTTGTCAAACATTTCCGGGAGGTTTTTCAAGCCCCGGTAGGCGATTCCTCGGTCCAAGAGCAGCTGCACCACCTAAAGCAGGGGAAGAGCCGCATATCGGAGTACGCCCTGCGCTTCCGAACCCTCGCCGCAGCCAGTGGGTGGAATGAGCCGGCACTCATCACCACCTTCCGCCTCGCCCTGGAACCCGCCCTGCGCCTACACGTGGCGGCCTACGATGACTTGATGGGCTTGGAACGATTCATTCAGCTTGCCATCCGGGTGGCACATCGGAGAGAGGGATGCCTGCAGACACTCCCCAGTGCCACTCCGCTAGCTACCTGACCCGTACCACCCGACCCTCCGCCCGAGACGCCCATGCCGGTCGACTCTGTCAAGCTCAACCCCACCGTACGATGCAGGCAGTTCGAACAAGGGCTGTGCCTGTATTGAGGAGCCCCGGGTCATCACATTCGCGCATGCCCTGTTTGTCCGCCTCGCATCCTGGTGAGTGAAGTCTGTTTGCAACCGTCTGTTCTGTCACCCTTGTTGCTACCCATAACCCTCACTGTTGCAGGTGTCTCCTTCACAGCTCGGGCCCTCCTCGACTCGGGCTCCGCAGGGAACTTCCTAGCGGGGTCGGTTTGCCGGCGCCTGAGACTCCAGTGTCGGGACTGCCCCCGCCCCTACACTGTGCACTCCATCGTGGGCCGACCCATCACCCGCCGGATCATCCAGCATGCCGTGGGTCCCCTCACTCTCCAAGTGGGACTCTGCCACAAGGAGAGTATCAATCTTTTGGTCCTCGAGGAGGCCATGGTGGATATCATACTGGGTCGCCCATGGCTAGTTCAACATGCCTAGGTCCCGGCACGGTCACACTCCCCTGGTGCTGGGAGCCACCTCGGTTGAAAGCCCGCACTCTGCACGCAGCACTACTATTCCCCACGAGTATCGTCACTTCGCCGAGGAGTTCTGTCCCACACGTGCTGCACAACTACCCCCACACCGACCTTGGGACTGTGCCACTGACCTGCTGCCGGGAGAACCAGTGCCTAGGGGTAGAGTCTACCCGCTGTCCCTGCCCGAACAGAAAGCTATGGAGGAGTATGTCCAGGAGGCCCTGCACCAAGGATACATCCGCCCGTCCGTCTCCCCAGCTGCTTCCAGCTTCTTCTTTGTGGCCATTAGCCTGACCTTGGGGTATCATCCGCAGTCGAATGGACAAACGGAGCGGAAGATCCAGGAGATCGGGAGATTCCTCCACACCTTCTGCTCACAGCACCAAGCCACGTGGAGTCAATACCTGCCCTGGGCCGAGTACGCGCAGAACTCCTTGCGCCAACGCGCCACAGGACTCATGCCATTCCAGTGCATTCCAGTGCACACCCCTTTTCCCCTGGCACTCTGAGCCCACCGACGTGGTCAACGTGGAGGACTGGTATCAAGAGAGCGGGAGGGTCTGGGACACCGCACACCACCAGCTTCAGAGGGCAGTCCATCGTTTCCAACACCACGCGGATGCCCGGAGAAGACCCACACCCCCCTACGTGGTGGGCCAGAAGGTCTGGCTCTCCACCCGGGACATCCGCCTCCGACTGCCCTCTAGGAAGCTCAGCCCCTGGTTTATCGGTCCCTTCGAGATCACGCAGCAGGTTAACCCAGTCACGTTTAAGTTACGTCTGCCCCCTCACTACCGCATTCACCCCACCTTCCACGTTTCCCTACTCAAACCCTATCATGCACCTCACTGTGTTTCTCCTTTTCCCCCAGCATCTGATGCACGACCGGATCTGCCTTTGCCGCTCCTGTTGGACGACGGCCCAGCCTATTCAGTCGATTCCATTCTCGATTCCAGGCGCCGGAGGGGCCGCCTGGAGTACGTGGTAGATTGGGAGGGGTACGGTCCGGATGCTCTGCGTGGAACGCTGTGAGCAGGTTGGGATCCAAGAAGTCCTCCCTCGGGACCCATGAGCGCTCATCTTGGATCCCAACCTGCTCACGGCGTTCCACACAGAGCATCTGGACCGTCCCGCAACCCGAGGTCGAGGTCATCCCAGGCGGCGTATCTGGCGCCCTGGCCGTCGTACCCCAGGAGCGGCCCCTGAAGGGGGGGGTGATGTCAGGTCTGCATCGGATCTGGCCACGGTCACGCCCCCTCACTCTACCTCACAGACTCTCAGTCCCTCTCCCCGTTCCCATTCACTTCCTTGTGCATGATCATCTTCACCTGAGTTCTAATTGGTGTCACCTGGTCTCCACTCCATTTAAGCCTCCTCCCCGGTTTCCCTGATGTCTGGCCTCGTCATTACCTTCCTGGATTTACTCCGTGTCTGTTGTGCTTACTCTGTCTCCCGCGAACCCTGTGTCACACACCCCGCGAGCCTGGACTCCCCAGTCGGTGTAGTTGTTCCCTGTGTCTCACCGTTACACATGACTGTGCTTTGAGTTTGTTACATTGTTCTTCTGAGTGTTAGTATCTCCCTGTTTCTTCTGAGCTTTATAGTTTTCCGTTTCCTCCGCTATAGTAGCTGACGTGACTTTCGTTGTGTTCTGTTTTGTTTGTTTAAATAAACCTCCTTTGTTTAAATCAGTTCCTGTCTTGTCTGTGCCTGACAGACACAGAATGATTTTTTTCCTAGCATCTTCAGCATAACTACCTAAATTCAAAAAGAAATCTTACATTTGCTCTACAATAACAATTGTAAAATCTGCATACTTTATGTGTTTGAGTGAATCAATGGGTCACTCTATTACCTTTCACAATTTAATTCATTTGTATCTTCTTACTCTGTCTTTTAGGCTCTGTAGAATGTCATAGATTAGTGTTTCTTAACTGGTGAGCTGATCTGGGTGAGTTGCGGAGCTTATAGTTGATACAAACAAAAAGTTACGATCTAATGCCGGAACTTTGTTTTAGGCTATGGATAGACAACGAGGGGGCAAAGCATGACGTTACGCATCATTTCAGTATCTTGGATATCCAGCATGATCTTTCAGTGGCTGTCTAGCCTACTGTGAAGCATTGGTAGTATTTTAATGATCCCTATCCATTTGGACCTGACAAAACATGCGTTAATCTTCAAACTGAAATTTAAACTGGGCTATGAAAGTTAAATATCCCTCCCTCCTGCTCCCTCAGTCATAGACACACACTTCACACACGCGTATAAATTTAAGGCATAGCCTTGTAGATGTATACATTTCCTTCACATTTCATATCGCTCCTCTCTATAACAATGAACTGAGACAAAACACTCATTATCAGCACTGTTTTTGCTATACAAAAGTTCAGATGGTGTAATAAACTGAGAGTTTAAAATAGGCTATCACAAATTGTCAACACTGTTACTAATCGGTAAACCGATTGTCGCTAATGGCCTATGAGCAGTGTTCATTGTACAAAGTTTGAAGTTGTGCAAGCCTTATGTGGAGTGATGGCAGGCTTTACACATAAATAACAGGACGTGTGACAGAATACAACTTACTGGCGATAGGAAATAGTGGGTCCCAAGAACCACTGCCATAGATTCCGTAAAGAATTCAAAATGGAGTACCATTTTGGATACATACGTATTTCTCAATATCAGACTAACGGTCTCTTTATTCAATTGTCCCTTTTCTTCATTTACCTTCTACCTCCCCAATATTTTGTCTTTTAGATTCTCTTGAATGCTTCAGATGTCCAAGGGTTTTGGTCAAACCTTGCAAAAGATCACTGTGTTCCGAAGGAGATTGAATTTCTCTTTGAATTTTTAAACACGATAGGATGATGATGGTACAATATAAAAGTCTTACCAGTCTTATGGTGCCTAATATTATAATTTTCAAATTATTAACAAAGTTTAGTACATTAATTCAATACAAAATTCACCTTAATCTATGATATGTGTGTGTATGTGTGTGGGTTGGGGAGTGGGGGTATTGCCGGGGCCTATACATGGGAATCAGTCTTTCTCCATTTTGCCTTCTAGTGAAATCATGATCTGATTTGAATTCTTCATAAGTAACCAATATAACAAACTATGGTTAATACATGTATGGGGTTAATAGTGCTGTGAATACTATTACTGTATACTGCAAATCTTGACATGGGAATTACTTTTAGTTAGTGCACAAATCTCCCATCTCACAACTGGCACAATCATGTCACTCCTATGTGACTGCAACAAAGACCATCCCACGCAGTCCAACCTCGGACTTAAACCGACCTCACAGCAACCACAGACTGGGAGTCGAGCATGCTAGTGAATGAGCTAAAACCCTAGAGTGCTATAGACACAGTTATACTAGAATAGAAAAGTATAAATAGAAAAATATTATTTGTGATAAGTAGTGTGGATTGCCCTAATGTGGGACTTTCTTTTGCATTTTGGACAATAGTATATTGCAATGTTAAGCTTGCCAACATTTTAAATCCACACATAGTACATACATTTGGAACCCTAAAGCTGAACCCCCCCCTGACATTTATATTCTTTTGCATTTTGGACAGTAGGATATTGCAATGTTAAGCTTGCCAACATTTTAAATCCACATAGTATACAATGTGCATCTTTCAAATGTGGGACAGTCTCTTTTGTAATTTGGAACACTGTAAAGTCTAAGACCTACACCACATCCTTACATTTGTGATAGTAGCCTAAAACCTTCTCTAGCAGCACTTCAGTGCATGTTCCTGTTAAATCCAGGTCTACAGATAAAACATGGAAAATTGAGCACCATCACACAAATCTTTGAATCTTTGAATCTTATTAGTCATCAATTATCATGTAACCAGAAAAATCACAGGCCTTGAACTGCAATGATAAAAGCTAATGCTAGTGTACAGTGGCCTGGGTCAGTTTACTTAATGATAAAGACACAAACCAGGCATAGCCTATTTGAAAACCCTGCAAGAAAAGAACAAACAAATCTTGGATTGATTCACATACAAGGATAGAACTGCAGTTAAAAGACCACATGGCCTATTCTTTACACACCAAATGACTGTAGCATGGCTTGGATTCAATTGGTTTCATAAAGTCTGAATACATGAACAAGTTTTAAACTGGAGTTAAGGGACTTTTAGTCCTGTAATGATTTAGGTCTTTTGATTATCAAACACATTCAATCAGAACTATCAAGGCTTTAAATATTGTTACAGATGTTAAATCTTTGTTGACAAAGATCTTATAGCCAGCACAAACTTTACCTAAACTTTATCAACACTACCAAAAAAAGAGTATAAACCACATCTTTGATTGGTGGAGATCACCAAAGGCAATTAAATGAAATGGTTTAACTCAGTGAAATGTCTTAATGCAAGACACAAAAGTCCTGTTTTACCCATGCAATCACATGTAAAACTCATAAACTCGTTTTATTCTTTTATTGCCTTTTTGGTGACTTTGGTGATATGGGTTACTGATTCTGGACATTTTTAGATTTTATTGACAGGGAATATTTTTAACATTGCCATCAGTGTTCTGATTTTAATGGCACACAGTAGCTCAGGACAAGGTTTCCTTGCTCTTGTAACGAAACCTAACGAGAGTCTTTGGCTGCCACCCTCAGGTTGTTATTGTTAATGTTTTGTATGGTATGGTATCGAATGGTAATGTTTTGTAATGAACAATTCGCTGGAAAACCTGGTCATACTTAAATTTACTTTAACTAGCCTAATGCATACATATAAACCTTTTTGTGTGATGTTTGTTATGTGATTGCACTAATCTTACCATAAATACTGTAAAATGTACCAGCCCCACTGCAGATCTGTTCAACCTTTCTAGATCCATCAAAATAAACTAAATGAACCCTCCCCTCTCAAACAATGGCCAACCTGTTCAGTTTGATCCATCTCATATCAGATAACACACTGAAAAAGCACAACCCTCTCTATAAAACTTAGGACAAAGAAAGGGAGGCAGACAGAAAGCAGACATGCAGGTCTCTCCAAGTCTCCTTCTGCTGGCCCTGACAGTGTCAACAGGCACTCTGCTCTCTCCCACCCTCACCTCCAGCTCTGATACTTCTGACTTCTGCCAACTACGGGAACAGTTCAGTCTGCCTGGGATGCACCAGGATGGAGACGTGATGATAGGGGGACTGTTTGAGATACATATATTTGCTTTTTTTCCAGAAATGTCTTTCAAGACTAAACCTGAGCAGCTCCGATGTCATGAGTGAGTCGAGATGCTGCAGGGGAAGAGTTAACAAGCTGAAGATATCTTTCATTTAAATTGTGTATCCACAAATCTGTACTATTGTTCAACAAAATAATAAGAGCAGTATATTATAAATGATAAATATAAGAGGGTTTATGAACACCCATTTTCATATGATGTTAAAAGTAACTAAGTAGCCTAATTAAAATGTGCTTTATTATTTGTTGTCAGGTTTAATGTGGATGGTTTCCAAAGAGCAATGACAATGGTTTTTGCTGTGCAAGAGATCAACAGAAACCCAAACCTTCTCCCTAATATCAAGTTAGGCTATCGAATATCTGACAATTGCATGCGGTTGGATGTGGCATTCCGAGCTGCAACAGCTCTTATCAGTGGAACTGAGTTGTCTTTGTCTGTACAGAATTGCACTGGTTTACCGCCTGTGTTTGGCATTGTGGGGGATCCTGTGTCCTCTCACTCAATCGCCATATCCAGTGTACTGGGACTGTTCCGTCTTCCCATGGTATGTAGCAGCAATAAAAGGGACTGTTCAAGCATATCCTTAACAAGCAATGTTACAAGAATATTGATTGATGTTCATGTTTGGCTACCATGTCACAGCTGATAGTGTAGCATGTACATAAAATGAGCCATACATCAGGTGTCTCTTATCCCTGTTATCTCTAATACATTTGCAAATTTTCAAACTGATCTGTTGTGGAACTGTGTTTACATTGCTGAAAAGAAAACAGACAGCTATCATAATACTGCATGTCACAGCCATGGCACACAAAACACTACAATGTTTTTATTTACTCTGGCCTCTCAAATTCATACATGGACAAGGGTGTTTGAATAGTGCTAGGCTTTTATGAATGTTTCAACCTGAATCTTTTAAAGATCTTCGGTGGAAATGCCTTGATATTGTAGGTGATAAAGACATGTTGTGAAATGGGTAGTAAAAAACACTTCTCTCTCTCTTCTTTTGTTTGTGTAGTGTCACCACTAGCATTCACCAACATTGACCACTTTGGACAGGTCAATGTTGATGAATCATTAAAGAAGAGAACAGACACTAATCTTTAGTTACACTAAGCTATTGTATGTACTATTAACTGTTTTGTATTTTATCAAGTTTGTAATTATAAACAACAACTTTGTGGTCAGATAACATTTAACAATGCTTTTCGATTGTCTTTTAGGTCAGCTTCTTTGCCACCTGTTCCTGCTTAAGTGACAGACAGCGCTACCCCTCTTTCTTCAGGACTATTCCTAGTGATGCCTTCCAAGTCAGAGCTATGATTCAGATATTGAAGTACTTCGGATGGACATGGGTGGGTCTTATCTATGATGATGATGACTATGGCCGACATGCTGCTAAATCTTTCCATGAGGATGTCACTACATTTGGTGGCTGTGTGGCATTCTCAGCAATACTGCCCAAAGAAGATGATGTTGTGGCTATCAGAAAAATCATGCGGACAATTAAGACATCCACCTCTCAAGTGATTGTGGTCTTTTCAACTGGCTCAAATCTACAGCCCCTCATGGATGAAGTAGTTCGACAGAATGTAATTAGACAGTGGATTGCCAGTGAGGCCTGGTCCACTTCCAATGCTTTTCTTACCCCGCGAATGCTTCCTTTCCTCAGAGGCACTCTGGGTATGGCTATCCGGCGCGGGGAGATTGAGGGACTGGGAGAGTTTCTGTTGAGTGTCCATCCCAAAAACAACACTGCCACAATGGTGAGGAATTTCTGGCAGCAGATTTTCAGCTGCACATTTGACTCAGAAGAGGCCTTTGCTGTAGCTGAGGGAAGAGTCTGTACAGGTCAGGAGGACCTGAGCAAAGCTGACTCAACATTCACTGATGTGTCTGACCTCAGGCCTTCTTATAATGTCTATAAAGCAGTCTATGCCCTGGCCCATTCTCTCCATAACCTAATAAGCTGTGTCCCTGGGCAAGGGCCCTTTAAAGGGAATAGCTGTGCCAGTCTCCATGATATGCAACCCTGGCAGGTACATACTGTATAAATGTGTAAATTTTTTTTTAAATGTACAACGTCAAGTGACACATTTCTGTTTGTGCTTCCACTGTCTTACTTGAAACAGCTGGTTCACTATGTACAGTCAGTGAACTTCACAACAAGTTTTGGAGATCATGTTTCTTTTGATGACAATGGTGATGCCTTGGCCATCTATGACATCTTGAACTGGCATGGGATGCCAGATGGGACAATGACGACCAGAACAGTGGGGGTTGTGGATGAATCACAGCCTGTTGAGAAAGTGCTCAGTCTAGATGAGGAAAAAATCTTCTGGAACTTTGAATCAAAAAAAGTAATCTAACCCCCTGTTATCCAGAAATAGCAACAGAGTGTGAATAATGCAAAATTTATTATAATAACTACATAAAGAAATTACATTAAAATGCTTTAAAATGTAATCAAATCAAAATGCTTTCCCTGGATAGTGAATGCAAAAGTAAACATGTAGTGTATTGACTCCAAAAATATGATTCAGAAAAGCACACACCACACGTCAGTTACATGTTCCTTACTAGTTTACATTGTAACTTATGTCATATTTATACTGGGGGGCTATAAGTCACTTTTTATCATATTTTTTATTTCAATTACATTTGAAAACTATAACCATAATTTTATATAAAAATTGTAACCATAATATGTTGCTTTTCAACCACAGCCTCCAAAGTCTGTGTGTAGTGAACCTTGCCCTCCTGGAACAAGGAAAGCCATAAGGGAAGGACGCCCTATCTGCTGCTATGACTGTCTTCCATGTGCTGATGGAGAGATCAGTAACACTACAGGTAAAACATCACAAAGACTGTCCTGTTGCTTTGTTGAATACAGAGATGGTGAACCTGAAAAGGCATAAAAACTGACTGTTCTCTATTGTTTGACCATGTATTACTCTTACAAGAGTACCCTCCCTCCAAACTCTTCTCTTAATATCACATCTAAACAAACTTTACTTTTGGTCAGTTAGAGTTAAAGCAGAACCAGGCAAGCCGGTGGAGCTCCCCCTACAGGCACAGATTTTTTTGAAAAAAAAAAAAAAAAAAGCACAACATTGTACATTCTCACCAATAAATGTGGATTTGCTTGTAAACCAAAGAATAGGAAGCAGCAATGTTTATTGTTGTAGCGTTATGTTGGCTGACAAGGTAATAAACGCCTTTTCGGTTTTCATTCTTCATTCAGTTTCAGTTTCGTCACCAGCTTGTCGTTTAAGATCCTGCAAGTATAAAAACCGCGGAATCTACATTAGAGGTGGCCGAGAGAGCCTTCATTCACCCTGTAATGAGCCATTTAATCCTGGAAGTCATTAGGAAGGTGGTAAATTAACTTAATGTTAATGTTGCCTGGTGTGCCTTTAGTATGCAATGTGATCTAGGCCAGTAGAATATAATTTTGTTTAACATATCAAAAACAATCTAGGCCTATCAACACTGCTGTTCAGGACAGGTACAGGGCACTGTGTTTTGCACATCTGACTAAACAGATAATGAGCATGTAAATATGCACTTATTTGTCCCAACAGACTATGAAAACTAGGCATGCTCGGCTACCAGATCCCAAAATTTTTACTATCAGAATATAAATCTCCCCCCACCGGTTTTATTCAAGTGCACTGCCTTTCATCTGCAACACACTGTCAGATGAGAATAGTGTGACTCATGCTGCTGAGGCTTATCTTACATTTCACAGTATTAAAACAGAGATGAAGACAATTGTTGCTGTTGCGATGTACATATTGCAAAATTGCTGGTGGGAAATGTGTTATACCTCCCCAATTTTGTCTTTTAGATTCTCTTGAATGCTTCAGATGTCCAAAGGAGTTCTGGTCGAACCTGGTGAAAGATCAGTGTGTCCCCAAAGAGATTGAGTTTCTCTCCTATGAAGAGGCTTTGGGTATCTCCTTGACAACAGTGTCTATCCTTGGGGCATGTATTGCTGCTCTGGTGCTCGCAATATTTGTTCATCACCGTCATACTCCTGTGGTGCGAGCCAACAACTCTGAACTGAGTTTCCTGATTCTACTTTCACTAAAACTCTGTTTCCTGTGTGCACTGCTGTTCATTGGTCAGCCCAGGCTTTGGACCTGTCAGCTTCGCCATGCAGCATTTGGTATCAGCTTTGTCCTCTGTGTCTCTAGCATTCTGGTCAAGACAATGGTTGTGATTGCAGTTTTTAAGGCCTCAAGACCTGAAGGTCGGGGGGCCATGAAATGGTTTGGGGCAGCCCAGCAAAGAGGAACTGTTGTCATCCTAACTTCTCTTCAAGTGGCCATCTGTGTAATTTGGCTCTCCACGGCCTCTCCTACACCTCACAAAAACACTCACTACCAGAGCTCCAAGATTGTGTTTGAATGTGCAGTTGGCTCCATAGCAGGATTTGCAACACTATTGGGGTACATAGGCCTTCTGGCAGCCATTAGCTTTCTCTTAGCATTCTTAGCAAGAAACCTCCCAGATAATTTCAATGAAGCCAAGTTCATTACCTTTAGCATGCTTATCTTCTGTGCTGTGTGGATTGCTTTTGTTCCTGCTTATGTCAGTTCCCCTGGTAAATATGCAGATGCAGTGGAGATCTTTGCAATCCTGGCCTCTAGCTTTGGCCTGCTCATGGCAATATTTGCTCCAAAGTGCTACATAATTCTTCTACACCCTGAGAGAAACACAAAAAAAGCACTCATGGGGCGAGCCTCTTAATGACATATCTGCCCCTCCATAGACCCCAATTCTCTTTCTCACTTTCAGTCATGAGATATTTTTTAATTTAGCACATTACAGTTTTGTCACTTCACAAAGTTACCACACTCACGTTATGCTTTGTAATTCTACCTTCCACTCTAATCATTTACATCCATGTCCTTTCTCATGTACCACTGAATTACAATGCATGAAATAAAACACATTCTCTACTCTACGACACTACGAAGTCTACTAGGCCTATGTTTTATCTTAATTTAAAAGGAAAGGTATCCAGACTGAAACAAATTTCAAATCACAGCCTCTTCTCCAGTATGGGGTGAGCTATTTGTTAGTCACAGAGCACCACTGAAGGAGATTTGTGCACAAACAATGGCTGCGCTGAGGGGGTCAATATTAAGCATGACTGACATATCTCTTAAAGTCTCTTGTCATTTGACTGAATGTGAAAAAGACAATCATAGAAACAAGGAACGCATGTCCTATTTTTTTCCATTTTTGGAAGCATGGTGGACCAAGCCTGTGAAAGTGAAATGCAATGAAATGAAATGAAATGCATAAAATACTGGAATATTTAAATAAATGATGATTATAATTCACATACCTAAAAAAATGTTGTAGGCATTCCATATCCCATAACAAATAGCACAGAATAGATAGCAAAGTAGGCATTAACTTATATTTCATTACTAATGAATGTTAAAAGGATCCCCGGCTAGTTGACTTTATAATATTGACGGTGGTATCAGCTATATAAGCATGATTTTAAAACACTCAAAATGTCCTTTCACTCTTAAACTGCCCTATTTCTTTTACATGTTGTGCTTTCTGGAACCAGCTCAACCTAGACTGGTCACACTATAGATACTGTTCCACTCTTGTTTCCTTAAGACACTCTTGTTTATGAGGCCAACATGTATTACTAGTCAGGATTGACTGTGACCAATTTCACGGGAGGCCCATTCCAGAGCCGACCCTTTTCCTGGGAGCCTTGTGACTGACCCCCTCTCATAATGGCACTGTCAAAATGGACCCACCCAATGCTGCCCCCATGAACATTAACATTAATAATATTAACATTACATCTGACTCCTACCTATGGCTTGACTACTTTATCATGTTGTGGGGCAATATTCTGGAATTTGTCCAAATATGGACAAATAGTAGACTATCATGGTAACTACTGACTGCAGTTTTGCATTTCCCCCGGCATATGTTTCATAAGCGTTATTAACAAGCAATGGACAGACATTTACCCCTCCATCTAACCTAACTGTATCCAACTGTATGTAAGTATAGCTTAACAGGTATTTACTGACAAATCTGTTACATTTCAGTAAGGCAGGTACAGGCAGGCAGGAACAAAGGATGGAGAGGATAGGGAGTATTGAGAGCTTTCAGAGAATGCCCTAGAGACTACCCTGCCCCCATCACACAGACACACACACACACACACACACACACACACACCCTCAGGAACATCTTGCGTCTTCTTTATTACATCAGGGCCAGAGTACTATTTCTTTAGGCCTAAACCCTTGATTTATTTCTTCCCTTATTGTTTGTTGTCCTAATAAAGACAGTACATTACAGTCTTGTTTCAATCATATTTATATATGCCATATATTATATAGGCTTCTGTTTATTGTTATACATCATGTAGATATATTTTAATAGCAGATTAATACAGACATCAGCACTACTGATATGGACAGCACATTACAGCTTGGTTGGGGAAAACCGTTCCTCTTATAGAGAACGCTCATTGAGAGGCGCTCAAACAGGTGCCATAAACTAAATCCCATATCAAAAGAAGTTTTCTGTTATGGACAATGATTGTGTAACTAAATAGTAATGGTAACACAGTTCTGCTAAATCACAATTTGTTGTCTCTCAATCCCATGTATATAGCCTGACTAATAATCAAGATAACTTATCTGCACTTTCCCACTCATCTGAGCAGAGACATTTTCATGTACATGTACAAAAATATAGTGAGGTTTGAAGCTGCTTAACAACCCTACTTGCTTAACAAACCTAATTATTATGTTATACATGGTAAGTTATTATGTTATATGTGTCATAACATTCATACATTTGCATCAGTGCCTGAACCATAAATGGGCAGAGGCCCAAGGTCTGAGTCCGACCTGCAGTCATTTCCATTTATTTATTTCCATTTCCATTTCCATTTCTGCATTTAGCAGACACTTTTATCCAAAGCGACTTACAAAAGAGGATAACATTCAAGCTACAACATAATGAAAAAACTAACGCAGAGTGCATATTGCTAACATAAAATTTGCAGTATTTTAAGTTGAAAGGGCAAGAGATTACGTGTTAGGAGGTTAAGTGCATTCATAGTATTCAGAATTAAAGCCAGGAGATATTCTTGGAAGAGCTGGGTCTTCAAGAGTTTCTTGAAGGCAGAGAGGGTATCTGTTGATCTGGTAGTGCTTGAAAGGTCAAGGTGGGTTGCATGTTGGGTTAGGTACGGCCTGATCTTCCTTATGCTGAATAGGAAAAAAGGCACGACCGAGCTACAGAGGCAATGTGATCCGCAAAGGTCAGTTAGTAATTGATCATGACACCTAGGTTTCTTGCCACCTTGGGAGCAACAGATAGGGAGTCGATATTGATGCTGATGTTGTGATGTATGGTTTGTTTGGCTGGTAGGACCAGCAGGTCAGTTTTGGAGAGATTTAGTTGGAGGTGATGGTGTTGACACCATGGAGTCGCCAGGAGGAAAGGACAGATAGAGCTGGGTATCATCAGCATAGTGGTGATAAAAGAAGCCATGGAAATGGAGGTGGTATACAAGTCGAAGAGAAGGGGCCCCAGCACAGATCCTTGGGGTACTCCTGTGGCAAGTTGGTGAAGTGCTGATGTCTGTCCTAGCCATGGCATGTTGAATGACCATCCAGTAAGATAGGATTCAAACCAGGAGTGCGCCAGGTGTGGAAAAATGCATAGTTGGTGGACAGTGCAGCAGGAGTGGCATTGTTCTCTGAGCCAAAATGTCCAGAGAAAGATGGTTTGCATAAGCCGAAATGAAGTCTGCTTTGTTCACTGCAGACTGACAGTGGATGATGAGGTGTGATGTCCAGAGCGGAGGTTTGCAGGGTTCCTTTTCCGTTTGTAGAAGTGAAATCTGCGATGGCAGGAGACAACTGGAATGGGATCCCTCCCATGCTCATTCCATCTCTTTGCCATTCACTTCCTGTCTCTGTTCGCTGTCCCACGACAAAAAAGGCAAAAAGCAAAAGGAAAAAATGTAAAATGTCTATGCTCTAATAGAAAAGAAAGATTAGAGAGTGTCTTCCTTTGTTATAACAGTGAAAATCAACCTATACATTTATTACTTTGCATTAGCCTGGTTCAACCTCACTAAGTCCCACAATTATCAGACCCTCCAAGACTCGCAACTATTCACGCAAATTCAGCCAATCCCTGTGAAGTCATCGCAGCCTTGCAATTTTGACCAATTACGACAACTTTTCTGCTTTATAAACAATTATAGCCTTTATAAGTTATAGCTTTATAAATAATTCAAACTGTACTGTGTCTATCTTTCAACAATATTTTAAAATCAGTACTTCATCAGCAGGCTGTAGGCTACTTTGTAGGCAGTCATGAGAAGTTGGCTAACAGAATACAAACTGACTACTCAGAAACCTTGTAAATAGTTCAACGAGGTTGATGAAATGTACAGTGTCTCTTTTAATAGTAATGTTAACAAACAGAAAGCATGACAGGAATTTTCTACACTTGACCGCACGTTCGTACATAGTGCAACTCAAAACAACCTGGTGAAGTGTGTTACGTGAACACGGACACAGGAATCTGAAGCTAAACAGTCCAAGAAAACGACTTCATGCAATTTCGCGACTCAACGCCCCCTAGTGTTGTGGTAGTGAATTGCTTCACATACATACTTTGTACCGCTGACTAGTGTTAGCCTATTAGCAATTCAGAGTTTAAAAAGTGAAGACGCAAGTTACTGTACTCTTGCTTGAGGAGTGACAGACCTCGCTTCCACTGCGCGCATCTCTCGCACTCCCTCTCTCTCCGTGCGTGATAACCTATTCCACAGTTTTACAAGTTAAATAAATAGATAAAGGAGGATATGTAGCGGTGCTGCAAGGTTATCTTATAGGCTACTACGTCCATGAACAATTCGACAAAATTCTTCTTGACCAAGCCCCTTTTTATAGTAAACTCACTTTCTGTGAGCACCCTTTTCCTCATCTGGTACCACTAGTCCAACCAGCAGTATCATTACATTTTTTTAGTTTGTGTAGGCTACATCTTGTCCCTGTTTTCAAATATTAAATCCTTTCCCGCAGTTTTGACAGTTTTGCTCAGTTTTTAATGTGAACTTCAATGTGAATTCTAAAGTTGGGCTATAATGCTTATTAGCAGGGCTTTCTAATTTATTAGATGACAAGGACTTTTAAATTAGAATTTGTTAATGCTTAAATCCATAGCCTTCTCAGTGTAATCAATTAAGTCCAATATGATGATGATGATACAACAACCACCCCTTTCCCGTGTAAAAAAAAAAACAAAAACAAAAAAACCCGCAATTTTTACCTGTTCCTGCAACTTTCTTGTAAGAAACTGCCAAAAAAAACATTTCAAATTTTGCTGCAGCTTACAAAACCTGTCGCAAAATCTGACATTTTCAATCGCAACAATCACAAAAAAATTCTGAGGGAACTGAATAATGAACTGAAACTGGACTGTCTCCTCTCAAATGAATGGCCAACTATTTGACATATCTAATGTCAGACCACACACTCAAAAGGCACAACCCTCTCTCTATAAAACAGAGAGCAGACATACAGACATGCACACAGACAAAGACCAGACATGCAGCTCTCTCCAATTGTCCTTCTGCTGGCTCTCACAATGTTAGCAGGCACTCTGCTCTCTCCGACCATCACCTCCAGCTCTGATACTCCTGACCTCTGTTGGCAACGGGAGCAGTTCACTCTGACTGGGATGTACCAGGATGGAGATGTGATCATTGGGGGATTATTTGAGATCCATTTGCTTTCTTTGTTTGCAGAGATGTCTTTCAAAACAAAACCAAAGCAGCCCCAGTGTCACAAGTGAGTTGAGAAGATGTGGGTTTGCAGGTTCCAGTATTAGAAAAAAAATATATAACCCACCTGAAGATATCCAAGTTATGTATGTGCATATATGTAAACAATATGTTAAGGGTGTATGTTTGACATATATTGGTGTTGTTAGGTTTAACCTCCATGGATTCAAACAAGCAATGACAATGAATTTTGCTGTGCAAGAGATCAACAGAAATCCAAACCTGCTCCCTAATATAAAGTTAGGCTATCAAATGTATGACAACTGCGTGAGGCTGGATGTGGCATTCAGAGCTGCCACAACTCTTGTAAGCGGAACAGAAAAGTATTTTTCCATGCTCAATTGCACTGGGGTAGCTCCTGTGTTGGGCATTGTTGGGGATCCTTTCTCCTCTCACTCAATTGCCATATCCAGTGTACTGGGACTTTTTCATCTTCCAATGGTAAGTACCTGGATATTATGTGGTCAGCAGGTCAACATTAAATGAAATGCAAATGCAGCTCTTGCCTAACTCTATTTATACTGATGAAATAAAAACAGGCAGAGCCAGAACAGAACAGGACAGGGCAGTAGAACTGTATGCGTTATTTGCTTGTTTTGCACTAGCCTCTCAAAGTAAGTAGTGGTAGTAAAAGTGGTAGTAAAAAGTTTGTGAGTGTCCAAAGTAACCTGAATCATATTATTAGCCTCATAAAGTCCATAAGTTGTATAATCAATCATGTTGGGGATATTGTCATGCATAGTTTAAGGAGTTAATGTTTCTCACTCTGTTAGGTAAGCTTCTTTGCCACCTGTTCCTGCTTAAGTGACAGACAGCGCTACCCCTCTTTCTTCAGGACTATTCCCAGTGATGCCTTCCAAGTGAGAGCTATGATTCAGATATTAAAGCACTTCAAATGGACATGGGTGGGTCTCATCTACAGTGATGATGACTATGGCCGATATGCTGCTCAGTCTTTCCATGAGGATGTCACTACATATGGTGGCTGTGTAGCGTTCTCAGAAATACTGCCCAAAGACAATGATATTGTGGAGATCAGAAGGATTATGAAGGTCATTGAATCATCCACATCCCGAGTGATTGTGGTCTTTTCAGCAGAGGCATATCTACTGCCGTTCATGGATGAAGTAGTTCATCAGAATATTACAAGACAGTGGATTGCCAGTGAGGCATGGTCCACTTCTAATGACTTTCTTCTCCCACGCCTGCTCCCCTTCCTCAGAGGCACTCTGGGCATTGCTATCCGGCGTGGAGAAATTGAGGGACTGAAAGAGTTTCTGTTGAGTGTCCATCCTGACAACAAGACTTACAGTATGGCGACAAAGTTCTGGCAGGAGATGTTCAGTTGCAGATTTGACCCAGAAGAGGCTATAGCTGTAGCTGAGGGAAGAGTCTGTACAGGACAGGAGGATTTGAGGAAAGCTGACTCTGCCTACAGTGATGTGTCTGACCTCAGACCTTCCTATAATGTCTATAAAGCTGTCTATGCCCTGGCCCATTCTCTCCATAACCTAATAAGCTGTGTCCCTGGGCAAGGGCCCTTTAAAGGGAATAGCTGTGCCAGTCTCCATGATATGCAACCCTGGCAGGTACAGATAAATGAGTGAATATTATGAACAATACACCATGCAACATTCAGTGAAATGTTTACAAAAGTAGGACCTGTCTTTCATTTGTTTTTTTTTTACCCACCTTGTTTGTATTAGATGCTTCACTACCTGCAGTCAGTGAACTTCACAACAGGTTTTGGGGATCAAGTGTCTTTTGACAAGAATGGCGATGTCTTGCCCATATATGATATTTTGAACTGGCATGCGATGCCAGATAAAACAATCAAGGCCAGAACTGTGGGTGTTGTTGATGAATCACAATCAACTGGGAAAATGCTCACTCTTCATGAGGACGAAATCGTCTGGAACTTTGAATCAAACAAAGTATGATCCACGTATGTGCAAGATTTAGTCTGAGAGTTTAAAAATATGTAGAAATGGTATTAGAATGTGAATAATGTCAACCAATGCAAATCAGATGTATTAATAGGCTTATACAAAAAAATAGTTTCTTGTGTACAGAGTAATGTTACTCCGAAAAAACATAACAAGGCAGCAATTTTGTGTATATCATACATTCTATTTTTATTGTATCTTCAAGGAATTTGCACTGTTATACTTTATGTTGCTTTCAATTAAAGCCTCCAAAGTCAGTGTGTAGTGAGTCCTGTCCCCCTGGAACTAGAAAAGCCAGAAGGAAAGGACTACCTGTTTGCTGCTTTGACTGTCTCCCTTGTGCCGATGGAGAAATTAGTAACATTACAGGTAAAATCTGAGTAAAAAAGTGTACTAAAATCCTAAAATCCTACTGTGCACTAATATCTGTATTACTACACAGTAAAGTACTGTGTTTTTAGTCCAGTGACAAAACATGCTCTCATTTTTGTCTTTAAGAAAAGATCATAAATCTTTTCACTTATCTTTATTTTTTCTCTTATGGAAGGAGAAACAAAACAGAATGTAGGGCAACAGGGCAATGTCTCAGATCTTTAAACTCCTAGGAAAATGTCTATTACCAATTAAAGTAAATACCCAGCATAAAGTAACCCTTATCCCTGTTCCTCCAACTCATTGAAGAAGAGGAACAATAAAATTTTATACAAGGACCAAATAGCACAAACATAAACTAATAAGGGTTGCAGGGTTTCAGTGACTTACTAGGCTTGAAATAAATGAAAAGAGCTTTAATACCAAGGATTGTCTGTGACAGTCTCTAGTTTTTACTTTTCACTAAATTTATCCTCCAATTTTTTGTCTTATAGATTCCCTTAAATGCTTCAGATGCCCCAAGGAGTTCTGGTCAAGCTTAGAGAAAGACCGTTGTGTCCCCAAGGAGATTGAGTTTCTCTCCTATGAAGAAGCTTTGGGCATCTCCTTGACCACAGTGTCTCTCTTTGGGACATGTATTGCTGCTGTGGTCCTGGCAATATTTGTTTACCACCGTCATACTCCTGTAGTGCGAGCCAACAACTCTGAACTGAGTTTCCTGATTCTGCTTTCACTTATGCTCTGTTTCCTGTGTGCATTGCTGTTTATTGGTCAGCCCAGGCTTTGGACCTGTCAGCTTCGCCATGCAGCATTTGGTATCAGCTTTGTCCTCTGTGTCTCTAGCATTCTGGTCAAGACAATGGTTGTAATTGCAGTTTTTAAGGCCTCAAGACCTGAAGGTCGGGGAGCCATGAAATGGTTTGGGGCAGCCCAGCAAAGAGGCACAGTCCTCATCCTAACTTCTCTTCAAGTGGCCATCTGTGTAATTTGGCTCTCCACGGCCTCTCCTACACCTCACAAAAACACTCACTACCAGAGCTCCAAGATTGTGTTTGAATGTGCAGTTGGCTCAGTAGCAGGTTTTGCTGCATTATTGGGGTACATAGGCCTTCTAGCAGCTATTAGCTTTCTGTTAGCATTCTTAGCAAGAAACCTCCCAGATAATTTCAATGAAGCCAAGTTCATTACCTTCAGCATGCTAATTTTCTGTGCTGTGTGGATTGCATTTGTTCCTGCTTATGTCAGTTCCCCTGGTAAATATGCAGACGCAGTGGAGATCTTTGCAATCTTGGCCTCTAGCTTTGGCCTACTCATGGCCATTTTTGCTCCAAAGTGCTACATCATTCTCCTGCATCCAGAGAGAAACACTAAAAAGGTACTGATGGGCAGAGCCTCTAAATGACATGCCTGTCTGATGTAGCATTATGTATGCTGTTTTCCACTTTCTGTCAAACACAAACATCTCAGTCTTGACTAAACATGACAACCATGTGTCACTGAAGTTCAATGCATAAAATAATAATTTTAATATTTTAATTTTTTTATTCATTTAAGTTGGTGTTGTGCATTCATACATCAGTCACATGAAGCATTTCATGGCCCTTTTCATGTCAAACCAGTTGTGGTGTACTTCTGACAGCACTGGGGACATGACTCAAATCCTCAAGAAGTTAAATAGATTTCTTTGCTTTTTTACAGCAATAAATGAATATAGGCTTATTATCAAGGTGTATTTTTTCTAAAATGAAGTTTTGTGTCATATGCCCCATGCCCCCAAAATGATTTAGTAAAGTGTTTTGTTTCGTTGCTCTGAGTCAAAATGGAGAAATCTTTCCAAACATTTTGGTTTTGCCTGTGCATGTTTTCTGTATTCTGTAAAGTTAATTGTGGTGGAATTCTGTCTCAGTGCTAACAAGTTCATAAAAATGCAGATGTATGTAGAGGGCCTTTGTCTGTCTATAATTAAGCATAAAAAATGGAGACTGTAAGAGTATGTGTGTTCGAGTGAGTGGAGGGAAGACACAGGCTTCCAAGTTGTTAGACGCCTGTTTTATTAATACAATACAGGCTGCCAGCAGGTTTAGGTGACAAACATAACAGATACTTAACAACACAATGAATGACACAGAAAAAAAATGAACACAGACAATGTCTATATAGATAAACAACATAAGATAGGCAAACAACATACATACTTATACTATGGCAGAGACATACCCTGACTAAAAACCCTGTCGGCAATAAATAACACTGGTCAGAATCAAATGACATAAAGAAATTAATTATCAAATAGATTCAATATTTTAACCTGTACATAGCATCTGCACATCTTTAGCATTCATGTGGTAACAAGAGAACATTGCTACACACAAGCAATAATGAATAAAGAAAACATAATACAAAACACCCTTGACTCAATGAGCGCTTCCAATGGCCTTGGCACCCTCCTGAGCACATGGTACTCGGTGTGTGATGAGATCTGCGTCATGTGCAGTACGCTGCCCTTAAAACGCCACATTTACCAAGGAAAAAACACATACCACCAACAGAAGAACTTACAATGGACACAATGATTGTTTTGAACATGGATGAGAGCAGTGAAAGGCTGAGGAGGTGAGGAGTTACCCCCACCTCTAAAACTTATTCCTCCAGGAGTACAAAGACGTCTTTCGGTAGTGTTGTAGTACTCGAGTCCAGTCTCAGACTCCAGTCCAGTCTCGAGACTATTTTCTGCTTTCTTGGTCTCGTCTCGGACTTGACTCTTTAAAGACTCTACCTTGACTCGGTCTCGGCCCACAGTGGGAAGAGAAGGACTCATAATTTCAGAGCGAGTCCTTGAGACCAACAGATTTTTTTATGTTCAAGTTAACAAATGTATCCAATTATCCATCATTACAAATGAATTACAAGTAAAACATAGGGAATGCTGATGATGATGCTGAAAATTACATCTCGTGATGCTATGCAAAGATTCTGTGTTCAGAATGACTTCTGTTGCTGGTGTGATTACAGAGCAGAGACAAGATGGATAATACAATGTTCAAAAGTATTTGTGTAATGGAGGGAAACAAATGAATTACCATCCAATAAACTACAGAGACATTTTGATATGGGTTCATTGATGCCGCCTCTTGGATTGGATTTATTCTTATTCTTATTTATTCTACTTATTTATTATGGAGTCCATCAGGGTTATCAGTAAAAACATTTACATTTATATTAAATTTATGCATTTAACAGACGGTTTTATCCCTTTTATTCCCAGTCCAGCTTAGTCTGTAGGCCTAACTGCTGACTGTTAACTGGGGGGATAAAATTATGGTTAAGAAAACTGACTTGTTTTTATGGTCTTGGTCTCAACTCCTGAAAGACTCGGTCTTGCTTCCTCAAAGACTCAGTCTTGACTGCATTTAAAAAATAAAGGTCTCAGTCCTTCATTTACATTTATGCATTTAGCAGACACTTTTATCCAAAGTGACTTACAACTTGTCAACTATCAATTGTTCAGGGCCAGTCTCCCCTAGAGCAACTTAGGGTTCAGTGCCTTGCTTAAGGGCACAACGGTGGCAGCTAGGATTCAAACCCACAACTTTTCAGGCTACTTGCACGCTAGACAGGTTCCTTAACCACTACGCTACCACCTGTCTGGAGTCGGTCAGTCGGTCTCGACAAAAGCGGTCTCGTCCCCATAACTACGTTTCAGTGTTCAAACTCCTCGAGGTAGATAGCTGAGACACTGGGAAAGGAGGGGCAGGCTTGTCAGCAGAGATGGAAGATTATTCAAGACAAGTATGTGAAGGCAAAGAGGAAGGCCAAAGGGAGGGCTCCTATCCTAAGAAGTCTCGAATGGCTTTCTACACATTTGAAACATCGGGAGACAGAAACGAATATGCCACCACCGGTAAGTCAATTGCCCAAACCTTTCAATTTAACAACGTTGCTGTTAATGCTTTGAGCTTTTCATTATTCCTTGTGCCTTTGGTCTGATAGGCTACTTCATTTTGTTTCAGGACGAGAGTCAAGTGACCCTCGACCTGGTTGAAGTGGCCCTCGATTCAACCCAGAATTAACTGCATGATGAGCATTTCACTGTTTTGCTGCCTGAACCCGAGCCATCCAAAACAGTAGCGATGCTGGGAGACCTTCGCCAGACAAACCACCTGTGAAGGGTTTCACCTCTTCCACTTCTGTTTGATCCATGAACCCTGGAAGACCAACAGGAGGCCAGGTAAAACAAGCATGCTTGTGAATACAATAAGTAACTTTCAGACAGTTCAGATTCTCAAATTACAATGTTAATTGCCTACACTATGAAATCCCCAAACTTCTGATGTTACACATTGCAAACAGACAGTCTTACATTATACCATAAATGGGTTTTACTCCATACACAGTTTGCCCCACATCCCAGCGCTACCAAACTTTCATACACCATTCAACTAAACTGAAATTATTACCAGTGTTGGGAGTAACAAATTACATGTAACGTAATTACGTAATTTAATTAAAAATTAAAGTAACTTGTTATGAATTCCATTAATATGAAAAAAATGTGATTAAATTACAATTACTTTCAGAAATATTCAAGGTTTACAAGTTTAGTTACATCTGAATATCTTCTGCAGAAACAGTTGCATTTGTTTAGTAATATTTTTGTTGCTCTGCCATTTTTTTCATCTTCTTTCTTCATTTTTTTCATCCTCCGTTCTCAGCTGAAAATCTGGTTTGGTTGACCAGGGGGTCTTAGATTGCCAGTGCTACCAATTAACTTGCTACTCTCTATTCATAAGAAGTTATCTAGCTAACCCAGCTAGCTAAAGACGTCTTTTACACAGGCAAGCCACACTTTCAATTATGAACCTTTGACAGACAATGTCTCACTATTCTTCCTCTTCCGCTAAGAATAAGTTTAGGTCTAAACTTTGCAATGCAGCCTTGCCACTAATAACAACCCACTATTGTCTTTCGTAGACTGTTTGGCTACTCCATGACAATTAGTGTAGTGTTGGGATGCGCACAATCACTCATGAATAGACAACTGCTATTACAACAAATTTCAAAATTTGATAATGGTTGATAGTTGGGAATATTCTTTCAAAATTTAGAAAAGTAATCAAAAAAGTAATAAAATGTAATATTTACATTACTTTGTCAAAGCAGTATCAAGCAAGCCTTACATTTTTTACCTCCAGAGCTCCCCCTACTGGCGCTGATAAAAAAAAGTTGTACAACATTGTACATTGTCACCAATCCATGTGGGTTTGTTTGAAAACCAAAGAAAAGGAACCAGTGATGATCATTTTCAAAGTTATGTTGACTGACAGGGTAATAAACGCGATTTTGGTTTCATTCAGTTTCAGTTTCGTTTTCACTGGCTTGTGGTTTCATACTGCAAGTGCTTGTAACTGTGCATAGAGGGGTTGCCGAGAGCCTTTATTCACCCTATAATGAGCCATTTAATCATCAAAGTGACTACAAAGTTGGTAAAGCAACCTTAAAACAGTACAAATTTTGTCTTGTGTGTGTTTAAAGTAATTGAGATAGTTCTATTTCTACACTACTATTACATTTTAAATAGGGTAACTTGTAATTGTAACAACAACAACATGTAAATTCAGACATTATATCAGTTTATATGTGTTAATATTCCACTGCCATTGTTTGTAATGGTCAGGAATACACTAGGTAATTTGACAGATTTGACAGATTTGACCAAAGTATGGTGAATATGAAATTGAGGTGGTTCTCACAGAGGTGGAACATCAGAAAAATATTTTGCTTGAGGGCCTGACTAGTGGCATCACAAATAAAAGAAGTAATCAGTCTATCAGCAAACTGGACTCATCATCAAAGCTGTGGATGCATCGCCCTGGGTCTCGAACTTGATGGCAGCAAAAAAGAAGTCTGGGGCCTTGCATGTGTTGACCTACATGCTGTGAATAAGGCAGTGATCCTGGAAAAGATTCCCCTGCCTACCTCAACAGCTGCAGAGCTTGCACCTATTTTAGGGATGACTGCCTACTAGCTGAAATTCCTCCCTTATTACTCTGCAACCACTACTCCACTACAGCAACTGTTGCACAAGGAGGAGCCATGGGTGTGGTCACAGGGGTGCTCTGATGCTGTACGCACGCTCAAGAAGTTTTGGCCCACTTTGACACCTTGGTGACCTGCGATTTGTCGGCCATGGCCATCAGAGCGGTGCTGTCACAGGTTCAACAGAGCATAGAGAAGCCAATCTTCGCCTTACAGGCACTCAGTCCAACAGCCTCCTGACCGATTCTCCACTCTCTGCATATTGCCCCCCAGCCCATCAGCAACGACCACACCACAACAGTTCTCAGGACCGGACCCATGTAATTGCTTCTGGCGAGCCATTCTCTACTGACTACACTCTACTGTGCTAAAGCTTGCCAGCATTCAGGTGAGATGGTGAGCCCCTTGTGTCTGTCTAAGCATGTCCAGGTCGCCGTCAGCCGTCTGTCTGAGAGATGGACGATGTTTTCAACCATGTTCAGTGTGACATGCCCCTGAACCGTGCACAAGATAAGGCGGAGCGCCTGCATGCCCTTTCAAAGAGTCTGACCAACGCTGCAGTGGGAGCACAGGGCCTGGGAGGGTGATCAACACAACAGGTGAACGTGCCTCAGAGCCGTGCATAAGCACACATGCACATGGGATCTGTCCCTCACTCCAGGAGGAGCTGAGGGCTCATGGGGGCAATCAATGCCATGGTGCGGGTTGGCCAGACTTTGCGTGTGATTGACAGACCTTGGCCTTCTTCGGTAGTGGTGGGATCAAAGCCGAGTCAGGAGCACTTGTCGGCATCACGATGAGGAAGAAGGGTGCTGGGAGGGTGAGGGTTCAGTGAAATAGTACACCCAGAGGCGATATACCAAAAGATAGCATTTAAGCGCTTGACTGAAAGACAACAGTGAACTACCATGCTAAAATCAACCAGAAAGGAACAAGACAGTAAGAGAGGAGACATGTTTCCTACCAGTGATCAAGTGGTGGTGTGACTGGAGGCGGCCAGAGCTGGTGTTTTTCTTGGAAACACTGTCTACTTTTATACTATGGCCCAATATTCAATTTAACTTACCATCTTCCAATCAGGAGGGAGGAGCCTACCCATTTAAACTGTTATAGTCAGACTAATAGGATGTTGGACCAATGACATGGAACATGGTCTCACATCTGTACAACAAGGCTGATAGGGCAACAGCTCTAAGGCAGTTTGATGTTTTGGGCAAAGACACATTTTTCCAGTTGACCAAAGGCAGAACAAGCTTTGCTGAACTTTACTGCAACTGCAAGGAAGCAGTAGATGTACTGTACTGCCCAGATTTTAGTGTTTACCAAAAGTTGGTTCTACACAGGTAGAACAAGGGGCTGGTTGACATAGCACTTTTCACTTTTTTGAATCTTTATTTGCAAGATTACACCTGACCTTAGATCTTTAATTGTTTTTTGAAGCATTAGTTGCGATAACTACAAAGACTTAACCATGTCAACATGTGTACAATTTGGCAACAGAAACACTCTTTCATAGGAACCTTTATGGGTTTTGCTAATTTTAAGTTTTGATTTCCTGCTAATTATCTTTGATTTCCTATTTACTCATCTGATTTTTTTTAACTTATGTATTAGGCCCTGATGTAGCTTGGCCTTGCCCTCCTAGCACTTCCGCTTGATTATCATCTACAGTGCTAGTCTAGATTTGATCCCATTGAGCTCATTGTCTCAGGAGGCATTTTAATTTGTCCAACCAGCAAACAGAGGGAGGTGTTGTGAATGCAGAGATAGAATGCTATCTGTAAAGGCAAGCTATCAGTCAGGGGCTTAGCCAATCTTTTTAAATTTAAACACCTAAAACAAGCAATTGAATCTCACTCCCAAATGTCCAGACCCTCTACAAAACAAAAGTGTTGAATGAGGGTCTGGTTTTATTACCAGGCTAGCCTTTATGCTGTCTCCTTGAATGAAATGAAAAAGACATTGTTTGATTGCCACCCTCAGGATATCATGAAAAACCACATGCCCCCCCCCCCCCATTAGTTCTGTATAAACCTTGGAATGTATAAATGGTATAACTAAAAATGCACCTAATAACATTTTTAATTTTTGATCTTTACTCATGTTCGCCTAAGGCCAACCATAGCTTTGTTCCGTAAGAACAACTAAATCCATCCCTTCTCAAATTCAAGGATTAAAGGATGTTTATTGTCACATACATAGAAATTGGTTTAATGGTGTAATGAAATTTAATCTGTTCTTATCCTGCACATAAATGAAAGGGAGATGGGGGGAGGTGCAAAGTGTGAAGGGCATTCTGTGCTCTGAGATTGTGTGGGTGGGCAAATGTATAGTATGTCAGGTACATTTGGGGGGGGGGGCCTAATTTGTCAAGTGGCATTGTAGTATGTCAGTGTGGTAGAGAGTAGGGCTTATGTGCACATGAGAGGGGTCTACATAGGCACTGGAATGGCACAACCCTCTCTATAAAACTGAGAGTGAAGAGAGGGTGCCAGACAGAGAGCAGGCATGCAGGTCTCTCCAATTCTCCTTCTGCTGGCCCTGACAGTGTCAGTAGGCACTCTGCTCTCTCCCACTCTCACCTCCAGCTCTGATACTCCTGACCTCTGCTGGCAGCGGGAGCAGTTCAATCTGACTGGAATCCACCAGGATGGAGATGTGATGATAGGGGGACTGTTTGAGGTCCATTTGATTGCTTTATTTCCAGAGATGTCTTTCAGGACAAAACCAGAGCAGCTCTGGTGTCATCAGTGAGTTGAGAAGCTACAGGCCAAGTAATAAGAAACAAATGTAAACCAGCTGAATATATCTTTATTTAAGACCATATGTGTATAGTGTGTATATATGCTTGTGTGCATTGTGTATACATATGCGTATCTTTGTTAAATGTATTGTGACCAAAAAAATGGCCAAACGCATGATAACTGTTACATAGTGCATAGTATATGACAATAATTCTTTATTAATAAATCTTTCAGATATCATTGTTAGTGGAGATGTTTGGAGCCCAATTAATAGCAAATGCATCGCTATGAAAGTGTCGGCACTGGTACAATGTTATCTCTTGGTCTATCCAGATTTAACTTCCATGGATTCAAACAAGCCCTGGCAATGGTTTTTGCTGTGCAAGAGATCAACAGAAACCCAAACTTGCTCCCTAATATCAAATTAGGCTTCCAAATGTTTGACAACTGTGTGAGGCTGGATGTGGCAATCCGAGCGGCGACAGCTCTTGTCAGTGGAACTGAAAAGTCTTTTTCTTTCCGGAATTGTACTGGCTCACCTCCTGTGATAGGCATTGTGGGGGATCCTGTATCATCTCACTCAATTGCCATATCCAGTGTACTGGGACTGTTCCGCCTCCCCATGGTATGTAGCAGCAAGAAAAAAAGTATATTTGTCGGCAATGTGTTGATGTCAGTATCAAAGCAGATACAGCTGAAAGTGCAAAGTGTAAATAAAACAGACAGATGTCTTCCTTAGTTTCCCAGATGTTTGCAAAGATTCAAATTTTACTTCTGAAAAATTGTGATCATGTTGATGAAATGGAAACAGCTATCCAACCACGACATGATACTATTTTTAGTTTTTAGTTTAACCATGGCCTTGCAAAATAATATGAAACTAAGATTCAGTCAACGTACAAGGACAATGCTGTTTACACAAGAACACGATGACAAATGCTTTTATTATATTATTCAAAAAAATTACCAAAATTAAAAAACTGCTCTCTCTCTCTCTCTCTCTCTCTCTCTTACCATTTGTTAGTGTCTATTGTCTCTAACTGAATTCTTTGTAGAACACTGATCAAAAGCTTGACAAAGTTTTCACTGGAAATGGTGAACCAATATAATGCAGTGGCATTATGATTAGTGAGCTTTGTGATTTAGTTCAGTCAGCTTATAAGTAACCTACAGTAATGTAGGTTTGTTATATCAATTCACACATGGTTTTATCTTGATACACATACATACAGTATATAGATGCATGCTTTTCACTGCTCTTTTTGTTTTAGGTAAGCTTCTTTGCCACCTGTTCCTGCTTAAGTGACAGACAGCGCTACCCCTCTTTCTTCAGGACTATTCCTAGTGATGCCTTCCAAGTGAGAGCTATGATTCAGATATTAAAGCACTTCCAATGGACATGGGTGGGTCTCATCTACAGTGATGATGACTATGGCCAACATGCTGCTCAGTCTTTTCATGAGGATGTCACTACATTTGGTGGTTGTGTTGCGTTCTCTGAGATTCTGCCTAAAGACAACAATATTGAGGAGATACAAAGGATTGTGCAAGTGATTCATGAATCCACTTCACAAGTGATTGTGGCCTTTTCTGCAAAATCCTACCTACTGCCCCTCATGGATGAAGTAGTTCGTCAAAATGTAACAAAACAGTGGATTGCCAGTGAGGCATGGGCCACTTCTACAGTTTTCCTTATCCCACGCCTGCTCCCCTTCCTCAGAGGTACTCTGGGCATTGCTATCCGACGTGGAGAGATTGAGGGAATGGGAGAGTTTCTGTTGAGTATTCGTCCTGACCGTGATCCTAACAGTATGCTGAGACAGTTCTGGGAGCAGATGTTCAGCTGCAGGTTTGACCCTGAAGAGGCCTTAGCTATAACCGAGGGCAGAATCTGTACAGGACAAGAGGACCTGAGCAAAGCTGACTCAACATTCACTGATGTGTCTAACCTCAGACCTTCCTATAATGTCTATAAAGCTGTCTATGCCCTGGCACATTCTCTCCATAACCTAATAAGCTGTGTCCCTGGGCAAGGGCCCTTTAAAGGGAATAGCTGTGCCAGTCTCCATGATATGCAACCCTGGCAGGTACAGATTAATGTGTAATCTCCTAAAATTATCTGTGAAATACAGAATGTCCACTGTATTAGCAGGACCTGATATTCACCATTTGTTCACCATTGCACCCTTGTCTCTCCCATTGTGTTTGTTTCAGTTATTTCACTATCTACAGTCAGTAAACTTCACAACAAGATTTGGGGATCAAGTGTCTTTTGATGAGAATGGTGATGCATTGGCCATCTATGACATCTTGAACTGGCAAGTGATGTCAAATGGTATAATGAAGACCCGAACAGTGGGTGTCGTTGATGAATCACAGCCAGCTGAGAAAGTGCTCAGTCTAGATGAAGAGAAAATCTTCTGGAACTTTGAATCCAAAACAGTAATCTAACCTTCTTTTATACTGAATTTATAACATGAATGAATGCTTAAAGGTAGAGATAGAGTTTGTTGTCAATGCACACATAAACCTAAGAACAAACCCAAAAAAAAGGTCATTCATTATGTTTTAGGAAAAAATGTAAACATTTTCTATGTTCTGTGTTGCTCTCTACTACAGCCTCCAAGGTCAGTGTGTAGTGAGTCCTGTCCCCCTGGAACTAGACAAGCCAGAAGGAAAGGACTACCTGTCTGCTGCTTTGACTGTCTCCCTTGTGCTGATGGAGAGATAAGTAACACTACAGGTAAACTATTACAGAAAAAAACAATGTGCCTAACTGGAGCTGCAGTACACCTGGCAAAAGATATGAACCATTGTATTGGGTGACCCACAATGTTTTTTTCCAACTTTCACAACCCGTAGTTCAAGCAGCAGAAATGTAATATTTCATGGAATGTTTAACAGCATCAGTAATGAGACATCTTTCAGTATCTGTATTCAATTTCCATTTAGATTCTCTTGAATGCTTCAGATGTCCAAAGGAGTTCTGGTCAAGTCTGGAGAAAGACCGTTGTGTCCCCAAAGAGATTGAGTTTCTCTCCTATGAAGAAGCTTTGGGTATCTCCTTGACAACAGTGTCTATCCTTGGGGCTTGTATTGCTGCTCTGGTGCTGGCAATATTTGTTTACCACCGTCATACTCCTGTAGTGAGAGCCAACAACTCTGAACTGAGTTTCCTTATTCTACTTTCACTAAAACTCTGTTTCCTGTGTGCATTGCTGTTCATTGGTCAACCCAGACTTTGGACCTGTCAGCTCCGCCATGCAGCATTTGGTATCAGCTTTGTTCTCTGTGTCTCTAGCATTCTGGTCAAGACAATGGTTGTGATTGCAGTTTTTAAGGCCTCAAGACCTGAAGGTCAGGGGGCCATGAAATGGTTTGGGGCAGCCCAGCAAAGAGGAACTGTCCTCATCCTAACTTCTCTTCAAGTGGCCATCTGTGTAATTTGGCTCTCCACTGCCTCTCCTACACCTCACAAAAACACTCACTACCAGAGTTCCAAGATTGTATTTGAATGTGCAGTTGGCTCCATAGCAGGGTTTGCAACATTATTGGGATACATAGGTCTTCTGGCAGCCATTAGCTTTCTGTTAGCTTTCTTAGCAAGAAACCTCCCAGATAATTTCAATGAAGCCAAGTTCATTACCTTTAGCATGCTTATCTTCTGTGCTGTGTGGATTGCATTTGTCCCTGCTTATGTCAGTTCCCCTGGTAAATATGCAGATGCAGTGGAAATCTTTGCAATCCTGGCTTCTAGCTTTGGCCTGCTCATGGCCATTTTTGCCCCTAAGTGCTACATCATTCTCCTGCACCCAGAGAGAAATACGAAAAAAGCACTGATGGGCAGAGCCACTACATGATTCACTTGTCTAAACCAGTGTGCTCTTGCACTTCCAGGCATGAGGTAATTTTTAATTTAGTACACAACTCTAAGGTTGGCCCTAACAATTAATTATCTCAATCGTACCTAAACATAACCAATAAAGATAATGCTTTGAAATGAATCTGTCATGCTGGTGTAAACGCACATTTGCATGCCTTATCATGTATTATTGAAGTTCAAGGCCTGAAATAAAACACCTTTTCATCAATTATGTCTGCCATATAAATGGTTTATGTCACTTATGCGTTTGAAGTTTCAACACAAATACAACTGGACTCTAAACCGAAAATTGTATGCCAAGGCTGTCTGTCTTATTTTAGACTTTGGTCTTGAGTGCTCCTTTCTGTAAAGCGCCTTGAGACAATACTATTATAAAAGGCGCTGTATAAATATAATTGAATTCGCCAATACTGATGACTGACAGTTCACTGCATGTCTTTGTAAGAAGCACTATTTTTAAGCTAGAGAACAAGGAAGTGGCTGGAGTTTTAAGAAGTAGCTCAGTAGTTAATAAGTTAAAAGATGTCCGTTCCCAGTCTTGCAACTGTGCAATAGGAAGGATAACTTAATGAAGTAATTTCTATGCAAGGTACACAGGCCATCAACATTTATATAGATACATTAGCAAGATACAGGAACAAAGATGCACAAGGTGATATAAGGTAAAATGTAAGATATAGCTATCAGTCTAGAGGTGGTGGTAGCGCAGCAGTAAAGGAACCTGACTAGTATGCAAGTAGCCTGTAAAGTTGTGGGTTCAAATCCCAGCTGCCACTGTTAACCCTAAGTTGCTCTAGGGGAAACTGGCCCTGAACAAGTGGTAGTTGACAAAATGTTAGTTGCTTTGGATGAAAGTGTCTGATAAATGAAAATCAGTCTTAAAGATGTGGCAGCTGTTGGGTGATTATAGCAAAAGAATTTCTTTTGATTTTTGACTGATTTTTTTTCAGTGAGCAGGTGTGTGTGTGTGTGTGTGTGTGTGTGTGTGTGTAATAGTGAAGTAGAGTGAACATGTGTGTTGCAGCATGAAGCTTACTAAATGCTAAAACCGACCATGAGCTTTTCTAGGCCTATCTGACACAGATTGTTTTGCTGTCTACAATGTTCACGTAAAATCTAGGTAGCTGAATGACTAAGAAGAGCCAGAGAGACTGCTGAGAGGAGCCTGTTCTAGTGTCTTCACATCTTTCTCAAATTTCTTGCTTGTCACACTGATGCGACAAGCCTAATATTTTAATGTGTCAGCCTCTTTTAAATTGGCTACATATTTCAATTCAATTCAATTCAGTTTTATTTATACAGCGCCTTTTACAATAGTATTGTCTCATGGCGCTTCACAGAAGGAGCACCCAAGAGCAACAGGGGCAAGGAAAAACTCCCTTATGTTCAGTTAATCTAGGAAGAAACCTTGAGCAGATCCACGACTCAAGGGGCTAACCCAACTGCCAGGGGTCATGGAGAAAAATTACAATCAGTAGTAACCATGACAGACTATAAGTTGCCTATGGTTTAGCTAAGGTTCATAATAGTTCATAATAGAGTATTATCCCACTTTTACATTACATGGTAATCAGTCTATAGGTGGTTATCAGGAATTATGGCTGGACAATGTAGCAGCGGCCAGGCATAGTGACAAACTCGAAGGAGTGAGATGGGTCATGGGGGTAACAGTAAGGGTCCATTTGACAGCGCCATTGTGAGGGGGGGTCAATCACGAAGCCTCAGGAAGGGGAGTCGGGCCCAGCATCGGCGTCCAGGAAGGTCCTCTGTGATGGGGAGTCGGTTCTGACATGGGCCTCCCGTAGTGTTGGTTGTAGTCCACTCAGGAGGGGAGGGTGAGAGGAGTCCGCCAGAATGAGGCAGGGATGACACTCAGCAAAGATAATTGTGGACAGAGGAAAATAGTGAATTAGGCCAGGCTCACACATCAGAAAGCAAATGTGTAATTTGGGCATACATACATGTGTATAAAATATATATATATATACATATAAATATTGAGAGAGAGCTGAAGGAGAGAGAGAGGGAGTTGTACGGCATGACACATGAAGGTTGTGCGGCGGCGCTAGGCTATAGCAGCATAACTAAGGTATGATGCATGGTAAACCAGCACCACTGCAGGGATGGTCAGTGGCTGCCATGCCAGGGCTTCAGAGAGCCTTGCTCTTGGTCAAGGGGAGGATGATGGGGAAGATGTGGGCTCCCATTCTTCCCATACTCTCCCATGCCAGCTAGATGTCAGTCAGCCCCACCATAAAGATGGCCTTGCATCTGGGGCTGGACCTAGCATCTAACACAATGACTCTTTAGGGTGCATTTTTCAAAAGGAGCTCTCAGGCATGAGCCTTTCGTGTTCCACCATCAGCCCCATACATTGAGGACGTGCAGAGATGCTGGGCAAACCCCTGATGCTTTTCACACTACCCAAGCAACTTTAGTGCTTTCTAATATGCATTATGTATCTTATGGCCTTGATTGTATGCCCAACATAGAGCCATCGGTTGAAGCCCTGGTGCTGTTGCCTGGAGAAGCACTCAGGCCAGATGTACATTGTCCCTTACCACAGTGTTACATTTGTCCTGTGCAGAGAGGAGGTGGCGCAGATCAGCAACATCACAACAACCTGATCAATAACCTGTCCCTCAATGTGAACAAAAAAAGAACTAGACCTTGAGGCAAACACACCCCACTGTGTATAATCAACCTTCCAGCTGAGATTGTTCAGGACACAAAGTTTTTGGGTGTCCACATCCCAGACAACCTCACCAGGACCAAGAACACCACATACATCACAAAGAAATCCCAGCAATGCCTCTATTTTCTGCAGAAGCTGCAGAGGTTCCATCCCCCTTCCCCCATCCTGACAACCTTCTACAGGGAGACTGTTGAGAACATCCTCAGCAGCGGCATCATAGTGTGGTTTTGTTAACTGCACTGCTGCACAACAAAAGACCCTGCAGAGGATTGTGAGGATGACTGAAAAGAGGTCACTGGGACCTCTCTGCCCTCGCTTTCTGACATCTACAGTACCCACTGTCTGCACAAAGCCACAAGGATTGTTAAGGACACAACACACTTCTCCTTACTGCCATCAGGTACCGCAGTATAACTGCCTGCACCTCCAGCATAGGGAGGAGCTTCTTCCCTCAAGCTGTCAGTCTGTTGAACAACAAAATATGACATGTTGTATTCACACTGAACTGAAATGCACTCCTGCACTTTTTCTATGCTGCTAAATGTTATATATTCTACCTCCACCACACTGTGAACCTAACTTACAACAATCAGTGCTCTGCTGCAAGTCTACTTATACCTTTTAGTCTACCGGCCTTTTTGTCTGTCGCACTTTATGTATATCTGTAACGTGTGTGCACTAAAGGTAGCCTGTCTCAAATGTCTTGTTATATATCTTAAATGTAGCTCCACTTGAACTCATAGTGAAGCTTGGGAGTAGCTCTGTAAAGGGTCAAAGAAAATGTAAATAAATCTCATAATGTAGTCACAAAATGCATTAAACCTGTTAAAATCTATGAAATCAAATTCAAACAAATTGGCCTGTCTTTCAGGAACAAAATGATCCCGGTTTTACTGCTCATTGGTGAGAATTGATGTTGGTTCTGCACACCAGATCACTGCGCTGTACGTGTGTAAGATGGTAAAGGATGTAACACTTATCTCCAGGACTATCAGTAATACTGATGTAAAAAACTAGCTCTCAGTCACATTGATTTTGGTAAGGTAGCTCTTGGAGGAAAAAATGTTGGGGACCCCTGCTCATTTGACTTAAAACCCATTTAACTTTGTTTCAGGTGTATCGGTAACTCCATGTTGCACCTAATGCCAGCATTTTCTAATTTGCACCCAGAACAGCTCAATAGACTGAGACCATCAGCAACGACAGCAGTGGCTCCAGTTGTGTCAAGCGTGCTCTTAGCCAAGAGTACAACGTGCTTAAAGATTTTGTTGCCCGAACCCCAGCCAACCCCCTCACACTGACCAGTGAAATCCAGAAATCAGAAGGGGCGTAGGGGTATGCAATGAATCAACACTGACATTCAGGCTTTTCTTACACACAACAGTGGATTTTATTCCACTTATTTCATCATACCAAAAAAGGATGGTGGACTTCAGCCCACACTGGACTTAAGACCTACATTATATTTCAAGTCCTCCGATTCCATGTTATACACTGTCAGGGTAATTAATTGCTAATTAATCGCTAGCAGGGTTGGCATAATATAGCTTATGTTTTTTCTCAGATTCAAGATATAATTTAGATTTATTTAATATAGATAGAAATACATTTTTGAAAATACCATATATGGCGCAAAATGCAAGCCTCTTGCTATTTGGGCTAACTGTCAATTCTGTCAGCTTGTAATAATACACAGTTAGGGAATGCACAAAATATTTACATCACTGGTATCAAACAACCACTGCATGTTCACACCATGAGTTACTAAAGCTGTAAATTTGTAAAAGATGCTCAAAAGTATCCATGTCAAAGGATTTATGTTGTGACTACTACTTGTGCACTGGTTAAAAACTTTGTTTTGGACGACCTGGCTACATAGCAAATTTGAATGCCGTCTGTTGTTCATTAAGCTGTTCCACCGTTGCCGAGATACTAACAGCTAACTTAATAATTAGATAGACTTTTGGACATTGAAGGCAGCATGAAGGATACATCTACAGTGCCCTCCACAATTATTGTCACCCCTGGTGAAGCTGGCTAAAAAGACGTGTAAAGCCCAAAAAAAAAATCTATCAGTAATTGTCCTTAGCCTGGTAATAAAGCCAGACCCTAACTCTACCCTTTCGTTTCTTACAGATAGTCTGGACACCCAGTAGTGAGATTTGATTACTTGAGGTGTTTAAGTTTAAAAAGACTGGATCAGCCCCTGACTGATAGCTTGCCTTGACTGATAGCATTCTAGATCTGCATTCACAATGCCTCCCTCTTTTCGCTGACTGGACAGATTATGATGCCTCCTGAGACAATGAGCTCTATGGGATCAAGTCCAGACTAGCACTGTAGGGAGACGATAATCAAGCGGAAGTGCTAGGACGGCAGGGCCAGGCTAAATTGTCCCTGAGCACATAATGAAAACATTGAGGAAAAATACAACTGTCATGATCTCATCCTGCGCGGGTAACCTTCCACTACACTGCACCCACTCAATCACCTGCCATGCCCACTCTGCTCACTCTGTCTCTACTGCTCCTCTCGTTAATGTCTCAATCATTGCCTCCACCTGCTCCTTGTTCCACCCTCTGTATTTAAACCCTCAGTTTCCAACTAGTCCCTGTCAGACCGTCTTTGTGCCATGGTGTTACTGAGCTGGGTTTTTCTGTTAATCTGTTTTCCTGATATCGACCAGGACCGACCTGGCTATCCCTGCTCTTCTGCCCTGGAGAACCTGACCTGCCACCTGTCTCTCTACTTGAGTCCCGGCTATCCCTGCTCTTCTGCCCCAGAGAACCTGACCTGCCCCTTATCTCTCTATCTGAGTCTTGCCCGTGTGTTCCCGGTCCTGCCACCTCCATGAGGGTGTCCCGCCTGTACCCGTCTACGCCAGGCTACCAACGCGTGGACAACCCAGTCCCCTGTGTGATCCACGAAGTCACAGCCTGCCTCATGCAGACGTCAGCCTGGGTCACCCACTCCCTCCCCCCTGTTCTTGAACTCAATAAATTGTCCTAGTTTGCGCTTGGGTCGTCTGTCCCACACCGTTACAGTACGGTCTGACCAACATGGACCCAGCACACTGTGCTATGTCCACACCTCTGGACAGTCGAGAGCGGCTGGAGGAGACTGCTCCTCCGTATTCGGAGTTGCTAGCAGCAGCGCTAGCTATGAACCAGAGCCTCCTGGGTCATTTGGCCCAGATGCAGCAGCCCCTGGTCCAGTTGGTGTTACCAACCCCAGCTCCAATTCCACCTGCTTCCGTCCCGTCTCCACCACCTGCTTCCAACAATCCCGAGCCCCGACTCGGAGGTCTGGAGAGGTATGGTGGGGTTCCAGAGTCGTGTCAGGCCTTCCTCATGAACTGTGAGCTGATGTTCGCCCTGCAGCCCCGCACATTCTCCTCTGAGCAAGCAAGGGTTGCCTACGCCATCATTCACCTCACTGGCAGAGCTCGGCTTTGGGGAACGGCGGAGTGGGACCGTCAATCCCCAGCCTGTGACGCAAGGTTTTTGACCTGGGTTCGTCCTGTTCTGAGGCATCCTGAGAATTGATGAGCATACGGCAGGGCTTCCGGTCGGTGGCTGAGTTCTCCATCGACTTCCGCATCCTGGCCAGCCGCAGCTCCTGGAACATGCCTGCCCTGGTGGACGCCTTCGTCAATGGCCTGGCAGATCATATCAAAGACAAGCTGGTCTCCTTCAACGTCCCATCCACACTAGATGGAGCTGTTCAGCTGGCAGTCCGCATCGACTGGCGGATCCAGGCTCGCCAGAGGGAGAGATCCAGCTGAACGTCGCCCCCTCTAACACACGTCCATCGTTGTGAGGGTCTGCCAGCCCAGCCACCGCCGTCCTTGTATTCCTGTCTGCCGGGTTACCCTGAGCCCAGGGAGATCGGTCGATCTGCACTCTCTCCAGAGGAACGGCAGAGACGAATCGGAGCTGATCTACGCCTTTACTGTGGCGGGGGGGCACCGTGTGGCCAGTTGCCCAGCTAAAGCCAGAAGCTCTGCAGCGGTAGGGAGGGTGCTGGTGAGTACAACGAAGATCTGACCCCCCCAGTGCAAGAAGCCCCTCATGCCTGTACTTCTGTCCGTCTCTGGTGAAACTGTCACGCTGTCTGCCCTGGTGGACTTGGGAGTGGAAGCAAATGTCATGGACCCGGAGCTTGCCCGCCAGCTAGGAGTCAGTCGAGTCCCGCTGTCCTAACCTGTCCCTGCGCAGGCCCTGGACGAGCAAGATCTGGGGACGGTCACCCACCAGACCACTCCCTTGGTCATGCTCATCTCAGGGAACCACCAGGAGACAGTCCAGTTCCACCTCCTGCCCTCACCCGGCACCCCTCTCGTTCTCAGTTACCCATGGCTTCGACAACACAATCCCCACTTCAACTTGGAGACCGGAGTAATCCATGAGTGGGGCCATGGTTGCCATCTATCCTGCTTAACCCTCTATGGTACAATGTTGCCATTTGGCAACAAACCCATTAAATTCCTTCTACACAAACAATTTACTTCCCCTTTTATGATGTGGTGCATTGAAAGAGGGCTGGGGTCCTATGAGAACCAATAGTAGTGTTTAAATTTGTCACATGATTTTTTGGAGGGAATTGGAAGCCCCTTTCTGCAGACCCCCTCACATTAAGGAGCCTTGCCATTTTGCTCTGAAAACATCACGTGAAAAAGTATTTATTTGGACATTTTCGACTTTTAAACAAATACATACACATGAATAAGTAAAGTAAGTTCACTATTATGTTGTTTATTGCACTGTTTTTAATCATTTAATTATGTTAAACTGTTGAAATGTGTAAGTTGCCATACGGCAACACTGTACCATTACATTCACATGTATGCATTTAGCAGACGCTTTTATCCAAAGTGATTTAGAACAAGAAAGACTAACATTTAAGGCATTTCTAAAAAATATTATAGCCATTATTGTAACCATTATTGTTTTACACATTTTTCTTCCATTTACTGAATGAACACAACTATTTTTTATGGTTCCTCATTGAAGACAGCCAAACTAGCCCTGCCTGTAGATGGTAGTGAGGACGAATTAGGCTTTAGTGATGATGAAAATGAGCAGCTTGCCACCCTGCAAGGACAGCATGAGGATAGTGCAGATAGTGAGAATGCTGAAGATGAGTCAGAGAATGAGGACAGTGGAGACAGTGAGGGTGAAAGTGCAGTGACAGGTATTTCCAGTAAAATGCAGTGCTATATAACTATTTCTCTTTGGTGGCCTATGTTCTTTGTCATTGTCCTATGTGTATGCCCTAGAATGCTCAAATGTTTTGTCTTTGATGCTGTACAAATAAATTGAAATTGAATTTTATTTTGTATTGCATTAAATTGGTAGATTTAGAACATACTAAAGATATTTATTTGCTTTACTAGGTCCACCTCCAACACAGGAAGCACCAAAAAAGGCAAAATGGCTGGTGTGGAAGAACATCAGGAGCATTCTTCCAGACCCTCAATGGAAACTCAGTCTACCCCAAGTCACAGGCACAGTGAAGTCTCCCATCGAGTATTTGAAAGGCCTACTAAGTAAGGCTTGCATTGAGAACATGGTGGAGCAGTCCAACCTCTTTGCTTGCCAGCAAGACCCAGAGAAGCCACTATCTGTCACCTGTGAGGAAATGGAGCAGTTTTTAGGAATTTGCTTCTTCATGTCTATTTTTGGGCTGCCAGGATCCCGGATGTACTGGAGAGCAGCCACAAGGGTGGAATGCGTTGCAAATACAATGACCATGCACAGCTGGGAGGCAATAAAACGTAACCTACATTTTGCAAACAACATGGAGCAAATTCCACAAGGACAGCATGGCTATGACAAGCTGTTCAAAGTACGTCCCCTACTTTCATCACTGCTTGAAAGCTTCAGAGCAATCCCAATGGATGAGATGCTATACGTCGATGAACAAGTTGTGCCATTCAAAGGAAAGAGCAGCCTCAAGCAGTATAATCCCAAAAAGCCAAAGCGCTGGGGTTACAAGATCTTTGTCTTGACAGACAACAATGGTCTCACCTACAACTTTGAGATGCACACCGGCGAAATCTTGCCAATGGATGGAATGCCAGACACTGGGGCAAGTGAAAACATAGTTTTACGACTTGCAAGCATAATCCCAGAGAACCAGTCCCACAAGCTATTTTTTGATAACAGGTTTACAGGTTTGTAGATCTCCAAGTTGCTCTCCAGAAGAAAAAGATCCACTGTGTTAGAACAGTGCGTCAGAATCGCCTTGCAGGGTGCAGCTTCTCTGAGGATTGCGTAATGAGAAAGAAAGGTAGGGGATCCTTTGAAGAGAAGGAAACCAAATATGAGGGAGTCCTGCTGAGGGCAGTGAAATGGTATGACAATCGTGCTGTAACACTCCTCTCTACCTTTTCTTCTGCTAACCCCACGGTGTCTGTGCAAAGATGGGACAATAAACAAAAGAAAGCAGTGGCGGTTACATGCCCAAGTATTGTCCAGACCTACAACAAAAGTATGGGTGGAGTGAATCTACTAGATTCACTAATTGCTCTATACCGAACAAAGCTGAGGTCTAGGAAGTGGTACCACAGGCTTGTGTTTCACATGATGGATTTCACCCTTGTCAACGCCTGGCTATTGTATCGCAGGGACTGCAGGGCCTGCAACATCCCACAGAAAGAGATCCTCAGCCTGCTCCAGTTCAAAAGTGAAGTTGCAAGTTGCCTTTGCATGGAGCAGAAGAAGAAGAGGGGAAGACCCTCCCAAAATGTTGAAGAAGAACTTGCTGAGAAGAGGAGCAGAGGTCCCACTGCATCAGTGCCACCAGCAGCTGTGCGTCAGGATGGCACTGATCACTGGCCTGCCATCATGGAGAAAAAAGGCAGATGCAAAAACCCAGGCTGTACAGGTATTGTCAGAGTGCAATGCACAAAGTGTGAAATCTACCTGTGCCTCACAGCTGAGAAGAACTGCTTCATAAATTTCCACAAGAAGTAAGCTGAAGATGGAAGAATCAAGACACCCAGATCAAATGAAAATGATTATTCAAATGATTATTCAAAGTTACTGGAACTAGAAACAAAAACAATGAATGTAATAATTATAATGACTGTAAATAGCTTTTAAATAAAGTTGTTTTTAAATGATTAACAAAACTCTTGTTTTCAGTCATTTCCGCTATCGTACTGTAGGAAAATTTGTAATATCGTAGAGATGAATATTAATGTGATACAAATGTATGGGGCGGTAGTAGCATAGCGGTTAAGGAACCTGGCTAGCATGAAAGTAGCCTGAAAAATTGTGGGTTTGAATCCCAGCTGCCACCGTTGTGCCCCTGAGCAAGGCACTTAACCCTAAGTTGCTCTAGGGGAGACTGGCCCTGAACAATTGATAGTTGACAAAAATGTAAGTCGCTTTGGATAAAATCGTCTGCCAAATGAATAGATGTAGATGTATGCCTTGTGTGATACAAAGGTATGCCACGTGTAACCTGAGTCTAAAGGGCTAAGACAACAAACCAGGGCAGATTAGGGTTAGGAACCAGGGAAACAGAGGTGCTGGTGAAAACCAAATAAACATCTATCTTCACCAGGACAGGGACTAGGTATCTATCTTCACCAGGACAGGGAACCTCAACAAGCTAAAACAATAGGAGGGCAAGAAATCAAAGGTCATTGTGAGTGCAGGGAGGTCTGCCATTTTGTTTACGAGTGATGTCTGCTTTGGGGGGTATATCCTAGGGAATCCTAGTCTTCAGGAAGACAGGCTTGTTACTATACAGTCCTTGAGTAGGTTGTCTCCAGCGTTGTGATTAAAGACTGCAGTGATCCACCAAGTTGCCTGCCTAGTATTTTTGACCACAGTACAGTGTTGCCGCATGGCAACATCAACAAAAAAAATACAACAAAAAAAATATTTAAAAAAATTCTCTTGATTATGTTTACTTTGTCTATTTTGTGACAAAAAAAACATTCCAAATATTTTTTTACCAACTGGCATCATGATGCATACCATAGAGGGCTAAAGGAGGCTATCTTACCATCCCGCTCCCCGGTCAGCAGTGCCACCCAATAAATTGGATTTCAATAAATCCAAGGCCACCTCTCTTCCTCCCCACCGACTATATGATTGTGCCATCGATCTGCTACCGGGTTCCACACCTCCCAGGGGTCGCCTGTACTCTTTGTCTGCTCTGGAGCGCGAGGCCATGGAGCAGTACGTAAACTCTTTTGCTGCCGGCATCATCCACCCCTCGTCCTCACCTGTGGGAGCCGGGTTCTTTTTTGTGGGCAAGAAGGATGGATCACTCCGTCCCTGCATTGACTACTGGGGTCTCAACGACATCCCCTATAAAGCACCGCTACCCTCTGCCACTGCTTTCCTCAGCCTTTGAGTTCCTCCAGGGGGCCCCATTTTTTCCAAGCTCGACCTGAGGAATGCTTACCACCTCATCCGGATCTGGGAGGGAGACAAGTGGAAGACCACCTTTAATACTGCCCATCTGAGTACCTCATCATGCCTTTTGGCCTCACCAACGCCCCCACATATTTTCAAGCGATGGTGAACGACATCCTGCGAGACAAGTTCGTGTTTGTCTACCTGGACGATATCCAGATTTTCTCGCGGAACGAGGCAGAACGCGTCCATCATGTCCAGACTGTGCTTTGTCGGCTCCTGGAGAACTCGTTATTCATCAAGGCAGAGAAATGTGAGTTCCACTCCCAGTCAGTCTCTTTCCTGGGATTTATAGTGGCAGAGGGAAGCATCAGCATGGATCCCGCCAAGATTTCCGCAGTCTCCGCCTGGCCAACTCCCGACTCTCGTAAGCAGCTCCAGAGATTCCTCGGGTTCGCCAACTTTTACTGCCGATTAATCCGGAACTACAGCTCGGTAGCAGCTCCCCTCACAGCCCTCACCAGTCCCAAGGTCACTTTCGCCTGGAACACCGAAGTGGAGAAAGCCTTCCAGGACCTCAAGACCAGGTTCACCACAGCCCCCATTCTGCAGCTGCCTGACCATGACCTCCAGTTCGTGGTGTTCGTGGTAGGGGGCGTCCTTTCTCAGCAGTCACCCAATGACGAGAAGCTGCACCCCTGTGCCTTCTTTTCTCGTTGGCTTAGCCCAATGGAGAGAAACTATGACTTCGGGAACAGGGAGCTCCTTGCTGTCAAGCTGGCGCTGGAGGAGTGGAGACATTGGCTAGAGGGGGCCTTCCTCATCTGGACCAATCATAAGAACCTGGAATACACCCGCACATCCAAACGTTTGAACTCCTGACAAGTCCAGTGGTCTCTTTTCTTTAATCATTTCAATTTCACCTTGTCCTATCACCCAGGCTCCAGAAACGCCAAGCCCGACGCCCTTTCCTGGCTATACCACAAGGGGGAGTGCTCGTCCAAGAAACCGGATACCATCATCCCGGCTCCTGGTGTGGTAGCAGCTGTGACATGGGGAGTCGAGAGGTGAGTCAGGGAGGCCGCCCGAGATCAGCCCGGCCCCAGCAATTGCCCAGCTGACCAGTTGTTTTTTCCGGAGGCGATGTGCTCCGAGGTACTCCAATGGTCCGACAGCTCCCACCTGGCATGTCATCCAGGAGCCCTGAGGACCCTGGGTTTGCTTTCCCAGCGATTCTGGTGGCCGATGATGAGGGAGGATATTCGGAGTTTCATCCGTGCCTGCTCTACCTGTAACCAGCACAAGTCTCCCTGCCATGCACCCGCCGACCTGCTCCAGCCGTTGCCTGTCCCTCGTCGCCCCTGGTCACACATATCGTTAGACTTTGTCACCGGTCCGCCACCTTCCGATGGAAACACGGTAATTCTCACAGTGGTGGACCGGTTCAGTAAGATGGCCCACTTCATTCTGCTCCCCATTCACCCCCAGTCCAACGGCCAGGCAAAGAGGATGAATCAGGAACTGGAGAGCGCCCTCCGATGCTTAGCCTCCCGGACCCCCCAAGCTTGGTCCCCACACCTCTTGTGGGTTGAATATGCACACAACTCCCTCATCTGTACTGCAACAGGCATGTCCCCGTTTCAGGTCGTCTATGGCTACCAACCTCTCGTATTCCCTCGCCAGGAGAGGGAGGCAACCTGTCCATCTGCCTCTGCTTTCGCCCGTCGTTGCCGCAGGATGTGGGCCCGGGCTCGGTCCGCTCTTCTCCATGCCATGAGGAGTTTCTCCACCTGGGCTAATCGTTGTCAGTCCAGTCAGTCCCTGTCAGACCGTCTTTGTGTCATGGTGTTACTGAGCTGTTTTTCTGTTAATCTGTTTTCCTGATATCGACCCAGACCGACCTGGCTATCCCTGCTTTTCTGCCCCGGAGAACCTGACCTGCCGCTCGTCTCTCTACCTGAGGCTTGCCCGTGTGTTCCCGGTCCTGCCACCTCCACGAGGGTGTCCCGCCTGTACCCGTCTACACCAGCTACCAACGCGCGGACAACCCAGTCCCCTGTGTGATCCACGAAGTCGCAGCCTGCCTCACGCAGACGTCCACCTGGGTCAACCACTCCCTCTCCCCTGTTCTTGAACTCAATAAATTGTCCTGGTTTGCTAAGTGTTGCGCTTGGGTCGTCTGTCCCGCACCGTTACAACAACCAAGATCAGAATGCAATTTGTTCTGACAAAGAACGATGTATTTTAAGAAATGTTTATTTAAGAAATATTTTTGTACAAATATCACATGTGCCACAATTATTGGCACCCCTGCATTTTGTACATAGTATGCTGCCTAAAAAAATTAACAAAACAAAGGCACATTTGAAAGCAGAATTTTATGCATTTATTTGACTCGGACATGCCTTGATGCCTTACTCCCACGTCACCTTAGTTCCCTTTGTGTAATGTATTCACAATGCATTTCAATTCATTTCAGATGTACTATTTACTGACATTGGGGGGTGGGGGGTTGGGGGGGGGACTAAGAGGTGAAGTACAAATGTAAATGTTTGAACATTAAAAAGTGAACATTAAGTGCTCTATTTTCAAGAACTTATTTTACATATTGTGCATAAAAAAATAATTTAGCACTTCTTAAGATACACTTAGTGAGTTGGTGCATTCCAACACACTATTTGAGACACCATAAAATTGAACTTTAATCTTCTTCAAACATACTACTTCAGTTCTTCTCAAAGTGTATTCTCTTTAATTTATAGTACAATTTAGCTGTTTTTTTAGATTTTTTTTTGAATATTTACATAACATGGAAAATATGTTTACTCATTAATAAAGGTTCAATATAAATACACTAAGTAACACATTAACAGTACTCTATTACTTTGTCCCTATTCTGTACACAATGTACAATGTAATGTAATCTCATCCTTGTAACATACCATCTTTTACTGTTGTATGTATTTTTAACTAGAAGTGTCATTTAAGTTCATTTCGACATGTGCTTTAAGTGTTCTACTTCCATACACCATTTTACGTATTAAAAATAAGACCTCAGTTCAACAGAGCAGCACACTTGTTATATGTAGCTTAAACTTCTAACCTCCTATAACTATATCAACTGATACCCTTTCCACCTTCAAGAAACTCGTGAAGACCCAGCTCTTCCAAGAATATCTCCTGGCGTAAATTTTGAGAATGGACTGAATAATTTAAATTCTCTACACTGTGTTACACTATTGCATTTCAACTTAAAATAGTGCAGATTCTATGTTAGCAATATGCACTCCTTGTTAGTTCTTTCATTGTGTTGTAGCTTGAATGTTATCCTCTTTTGTAAGTCGCTTTGGATAAAAATGCCTAAATGTAAAGGTAAATGTAAATTTCAAAGTATATTTACACTTTACTTTCTCTTTACCATTCCAGTATTCCAGTATACACACGTTTCATTTTACATTCCCTTTTAATTAAAATGATACTGTTAGGCATTAAATGATATAGCTTCAGAAGAAACAGTGTTTGACTGCCACCCTCAGGATAGCATGAAAGTGCTCATCTTCAGATTGTGACACTGCTAGTGCGTATACAAGGTAACTAATAATAGACTACCGTAAATATTAGCAGAATATCTATAAATTGAGTTGTATAAAATGAATTATTAAGCTATACATTATTTCTATTATTTGGATGCTTTTAATGTGCATAAAATATACATTGGGGCAAATAAATACTTGATCCTCTGCTGCTTTATGTAAGTTTGACATTTACTTAAACAGTCAGACAGTAATTTTGTGGTAGTTTCCTTTCATTGGAAGGAGAGACTGAATATCAACCAAAGACCTACAAAACAATAAGTTACATAAAAGTTGATTTATATGTAATGGACTGAAATAAGTATTTCACACAACCAAAACAAGACTTGGTCCTTGTTGCAAGCAAGGGTGTTGTACTTGGTCACCAGGTTTGCACACATCTTGCCCACTCCTCTGTACAGAAACTCGAAATCCTTTAGGGGTCTTGGCTGCCACTTAACACCTCCATCCATAGATTTTCATTGACTGATGTCTGGGGATGGGCCACTCCATGACGTTCATGTCTTTAGCCACTTATTTGTCGCTTTTATTAGTATGTTTGAGTCACTTTCATGGTGGAAGACCCATCCATGATCCATTTGCAGTGTTCTGGTTGAGGCAAGGAGGTTCTTGTCCAGAATGTTATGGCCCATGGGCATGTCCATTGGCCCCTTGTGGTACAGTGAAATTATTCTGTACCTTGTACAGTGACAAAGCTTAATGTTCCACTTCTGAGCTTGATTGTGGGTCATATACTCAGCATACAAACTTGTTGAGTTGAGCTGAGGCCAAAGAGTTACATTTTGTTCTCAGTTACTCAAAATTTCAGATGGACCTGTATATGTGCCTACTTGAACAGGGGGACCATGCAGGTGTTGCAGGATTTTAGTCCATTATGGTGTAGTGTGTTAATAATGGAGTTATGGAGCTCCAGACCGAGGGTGATTGATGTCATTTTATATCTCATTTCAAAGTAATTGTCACCTTCTCACCAAACATGTTACTGATGGTCCTATAGCCCATTTCAGTCTTGAGCAGGTCTACAGTCAGTGATGGGTGGGGCACTGGAAATCTGTGTGCAAGTAAAATTTCTGTTTGTGAAAAATCCTGTTTGTGAAAGCTACTGAAGTAAACGTAAAAAGTTTCTAGTTAATGGAGTCACTTTGCAGTTTTATGCAGAATACCGGATATTGTCTGGGATCATGCCATCGTACTATCCTTGTGCCCCTATACTGGTTTAACGACAGGCCAGCAGCATGTTTATTTTTCCTTGAGGCAGTAGAACTGATCGCCACTTTCTCATAATTTGAATTTATAGAGCACTTGTTCTTTTGAAAAACAGCTCTTTAGATTTGTGTTTCAAATACATTACTACCCTCTTCACTTTTGGTCCTCATGTCCATTAACTACTCTGATCTTGCCCATGGGGGGTGAGAAATTGGCATGGAAGAAAATGATTCTGTGGACAGGTGTGCTCTACATAAAGAATCAGCCTCAGGAATAACTGTAATTGATTTATTGTAATTTCTGAGCACCCTGGGCATGTAACCAGTTTGTGGAAGTCAGAATTCTGGCTGGTTGGTAGGAAATCACATACTTATTTTACTCAGTAAACATCAATTTATTTTACATGCAATGATTTTTGTATAATGTGTTTTTTTCTGGGTTCTTTGTTTATACCTATATCTATTCAAATACAACTACAAAATAAATCAACTGTGGGAACTTACAAAATCAGCATATTCATATTTCCCCCACTGTACTGTAGCTTTATTAAACTTTTCTAAACTTTGAGAAATTATCTGTATGAACCCAGCCCTCTCAAATGACTGGCCAGCCTGCCCAGAAGACACTGGAATGGCACAACCCTCTCTATAAAACTGAGAGTGAAGAGAGGGCGCCAGACAGAGAGCAGACATGCAGGTCTTTCCAATTCTCCTTCTGCTGGCCCTGACAGTGTCAGCAGGCACTCTGCTCTCTCCCACCCTCACCTCCAGCTCTGATACTCCTGACCTCTGCTGGCAGCGGGAGCAGTTCAATCTGACTGGGATCCACCAGAATGGAGAAGTGATGATAGGGGGACTGTTTGAGGTCCATTTGCTTGCTTTATTTCCAGAACTGTCTTTCAGGACAAAACCAGAACAGCTCTTGTGTCATGAGTGAGTTGAAAAACAGCAGTCTATTAGGGAAAATATTGAAAAGTTGTGAAGATGTATTTATATGAGTATGTGTGCATATGTATACTGACCTATTTATTTCATTAGTATTGTATACAAATACAGTGTAAAGTAGAATGATGTGATGGTAATGTTATGTAAAAAAATAATAGTATTATTACTACCTAAACTAACTGATGGCTAATTTCATATATGAGACTATTATCGTATGTTATTATTGTCAGGTTTGACTTGGAGGGTTTCAAAGCAGCCATGACGATGGTTTTTGCTGTGCAAGAGATCAACAGAAATCCAAACCTGCTCCCTAATATAAAGTTAGGCTATCAAATGTATGACAACTGTGTGAGGCTGGATGTGGCATTCAGAGCTGCCACTGCTCTTGTCAGCGGAACTGATAAGTCTTTTTCCATGCATAACTGTAGTGGACTGCCTCCTGTGATAGGCATTGTGGGAGATCCTGGGTCAACTCACTCTATTGCCATTTCCAGTGTGCTGGGACTGTTCCGTGTTCCAATGGTATGTATGGTGTGGTTTAAATCCACAGATGTAGTAAATGTGTGGCTGTGTGGCAAGTATAAGGCTGTTGTAAATATTTCAACCTAAATTCTGCAGAGACCTTACATTCAAATATCTATTGCTTTTTTTAGGTAAGCAAAATCAATGTGTTTTGAAAACAAATGTCATTTTTTCATGTCAGTTAGCCTAAACTGTTACATTAAATTTATCTGTTATGTATAATTACTTATTAATCAAATCATACTTAATTTAAGAAATTGTTTTTTACATCCTTTTCCATGTCTTTTAGGTAAGCTTCTTTGCTACCTGTTCCTGCTTAAGTGACAGACAGCGCTACCCCTCTTTCTTTAGGACTATTCCTAGTGATGCCTTCCAAGTGAGAGCTATGATTCAGATATTGAAGTACTTCCAATGGACATGGGTGGGCCTCATCTACAGTGATGATGACTATGGCCGACATGCTGCTCAGTCTTTCCATGAGGATGTCACTACATTTGGTGGTTGTGTGGCATTCTCAGAAATACTGCCCAAAGACAATGATATTGTGGAGATCAGAAAGATCATGCAAGTGATCAAGACATCTACATCACGTGTGATTGTGGTCTTTTCAACGGGGTCATACCTGTTACCTCTCATGGATGAGGTAGTTCATCAGAATGTGTCACGGCAGTGGATTGCCAGTGAGGCCTGGTCCACTTCTACTGCATTTCTTGTCCCTCATCTGCTCCCTGTCCTCAGAGGCACACTGGGCATTGCCATCCGGCGTGGAGAGATTGAAGGACTAAAGGACTTTCTATTAGGTGTTCGCCCTGACAGCAACACATTCAGTATGGTGAGAAGATTCTGGCAGGAAATGTTCAGCTGCAGGTTTAACCCTGTAGAGGCCTTGACTGTAGCTGAGGGAAGAGTCTGTACAGGACAAGAGGACCTAAACAAAGCTGACTCTGCCTACAGTGATGTGTCTGACCTCAGACCTTCCTATAATGTCTATAAAGCAGTCTATGCCCTGGCACATTCTCTCCATAACCTAATAAGCTGTGTCCCTGGACAAGGGCCCTTTCAAGGGAATAGCTGTGCCAGCCTCCATGATATGCAACCTTGGCAGGTACAAATAAATGTGTTCTAAAACAGGTTTTCAGGGGCTGCACTAAATCATATACTAGGGCTTGGCATTCATTATTCTCCAAATGTTTAATTGGTTTAATCTTGTATTTCCCATCCTGTTTGTATCAGTTGCTTTACTACCTGCAATCGGTGAACTTCACAACAGGTTTTGGGGATCAAGTGTCTTTTGATGAGAATGGTGATGCCTTGGCCATCTATGACATCTTGAACTGGCATGGGATGCCAGATGGGACAATGAAGACCAGAACAGTGGGGGTTGTGGATGAATCACAACCAGCTGAGAAAGTGCTCAGTCTAGATGAGGACAAAATCTTCTGGAACTTTAAATCAAAAAAAGTAACTGAACATCTTTTAAGTTAAACTAAGCTATACTATCATACAACCATACTTAATCCTGTCATCAAACTTACAAATCATTATATTTTGATTATACCATGAAATAATGTAATTATATCTTGCTTTCAACCACTGCAGCCTCCAAGGTCAGTGTGTAGTGAGTCCTGTCCCCCTGGAACTAGAAAAGCCAGAAGGAAAGGACTACCGGTCTGCTGCTTTGACTGTCTCCCTTGTGCTGATGGAGAGATCAGTAACACTTCAGGTAAAAAGTGACAATGTGACTACAGCTTCTTATAGAAGTGTCTGCTGTGTCTATATCCCTGAAGAAGAAAAAAAAAACACTCTAAAAAATATAGTAAAGCCCTGGCTCTCATAACCAGAGGGGCAGACCCAACTAATGAAGAATACAGACATAATCAGTGGTGCACCATGAACAGGAGAATATTTGTCTCTTCATACCTATCTTTAGCATTGCCTTTCTTTATGGACAATAACTGTAATACACTCAACCACATAATACACTCAATTATTGACAGTAACTATAATACACTCAACCAAATTAAAACAACTAAATCAGATTGAGGGGAGTGGGAGGAAAATGTGGATTTAGTGTGCAAAAATATCATTATCATTTTGCTGTGCCAATGGGGGTAGGTGGGGTTCTAAAATTCCTCACCCTTCTAAAGTCTGAAGTCTGAGGCCATGTTTACATGCAGCCGGGTATTTATGAAAACTGATCTATTCTTCTCCATATTAAATAATAATTCTGTTCACACGCTCAAAAAGAGCAATGGAAGGCTGTCAAAAACAAGTCAAAAAAATAGATGGCCAACCAAAAACCGAAGAAGGACCGCCATGTTACAATGCAAAAACTCCCCATCTATAAGTAGTGTCTAAAGTGTTTTCATAGCTCTCCACTTTGGCCAGAGTTTTCAAAAGTGTCTGGTTTCAGTGATTGACACCTCCGTTTACATGTAGATAGGCGCAACTGCATAAATAAATACCGGTATTTGTTTTTATTAGTGCTGTCAATCAATTTAAAAAATGAATTAAATTACTCACAATAGTATATTTAAGTATAATTTAAGTTCCAGAATTCTCCTTTATTTTTTTTGTGACGACAGAATGTCACACATGCTCCTGGTTAGTGCAGGCTTCAGCAATGTGGCACTTCTCGGTTTCCTTCATACCCAATGTGAAAGAGTGTAGTTGCCACAGGCTGTCTATGATGACAGGGGTGCCCATCCTTTTTCAGCTTGCGGGCTACTTTTAAAATGACGGGGTTGAAAATATCGGCCACGTGATTTGTTTAACAAACCCCCCACCACTCAAAACCCAGGCTTGCAAATTCTACACACTCCCCCTTCCTTCAAATCTACCGCAGTTTGGCCTTTTCCTTGTACTCTCATTCAACATGTCTGCCATATTATGGTATTATTATTATTACAAACTCTGTCATGCCCAGACAGAGCTCTCAAAATTTTAACAAGAACTTGAAACTAGGCTACTGTAGGCCATCTCACATCAGGGCGGAGCAGAGTTGCAGTAAACCGTCAGATGAACACGGTCAGCTGTCTTTCACCTGTCTTGCACATATTGAAGACTCCATCTACTGCAAGTTAGGCAGTAGTTTGCAGCAGCTGCAGACTGTCTGTGCTGACTGCATGTCAAAGTCTTGTGAGGAGTGTGACATATGCATCTGCATGATTCATTTGCGTTAAAAAAAACATAACTTTAAAATTTTTTTACATTAATCACATACGTTAATGCGTTAACATTGACAGCACTAGTTTTTACTGAATCCCATCTATGTGTAAACACTGCCTGAGAAGCACTGCAGTGAAACTGCTATAGCAAAATCTTTATACACTGATGTGTGACTCATTCAGTCGTTCTATTCCCTTTTCCTTGATTTGATTTCTACATATCAACTTCTCGTATTTCAGATTCCCTTGAATGCTTCAGATGTCCGAAGGAGTTCTGGTCAAGCCTGAAGAAAGACCGTTGTGTCCCCAAGGAGATTGAGTTTCTCTCCTATGAAGAGGCTTTAGGCATCTCCTTGACAACAGCATCTCTGCTCGGGGCATGTATCTCTGCTGTGGTCCTGGCAATATTTGTTTACCACCGTCATACTCCTGTAGTGAGAGCCAACAACTCTGAACTGAGTTTCCTGATTCTACTTTCACTAAAACTCTGTTTCCTGTGTGCACTGCTGTTCATTGGTCAGCCCAGGCTTTGGACCTGTCAGCTCCGCCATGCAGCATTTGGTATCAGCTTTGTCCTCTGTGTCTCTAGCATTCTGGTCAAGACAATGGTTGTGATTGCAGTTTTTAAGGCTTCAAGACCTGAAGGTCAGGGAGCCATAAAGTGGTTTGGGGCAGCCCAGCAAAGAGGCACAGTCCTCATCCTAACTTTGCTTCAAGTGGCCATCTGTGTAATTTGGCTCTCTATTGCTTCTCCTACACCCCACAAAAACACTCAATACCAGAGCTCCAAGATTGTGTTTGAATGTGCAGTTGGCTCCATAGCAGGGTTTGCTGCATTGTTAGGCTACATTGGCCTTCTGGCAGCCATTAGCTTTCTGTTAGCTTTCTTAGCGAGAAACCTCCCAGATAATTTCAATGAAGCCAAGTTCATTACCTTTAGCATGCTCATCTTCTGTGCTGTGTGGATTGCTTTTGTTCCAGCCTATGTCAGTTCCCCTGGTAAATATGCAGATGTTGTAGAGATCTTTGCAATCCTGGCCTCTAGCTTTGGCCTGCTCATGGCCATTTTTGCCCCTAAGTGTTACATCATTCTCCTGCACCCAGAGAGAAACACAAAAAAAGCACTGATGGGCCGGCCCTCTAAATGATACGTCATACAAGTACCCAACACCACTGTTCCTTCACAGAATTGATACAATTATCACACTCCTGACTAAACATGAAAGACAAAGGCAATGCTTTGTAATTCTGTATTGTGTACACTTATGTTTACATGCCTATTCATGTGCAAAACGCTTGAAATAAAACATCTTTTCCCTGTGTTGCCCCAGACAAAGTAAAAATATGTGTTAAAGTATGCTTCAACATGTAGACTAACTGGTCATTTAGGCCAAATCCTGTCAGACAATCTGTCTAATAACATCTTTCAACCCACAACTCAACTTTATTACCCTGTCATCAGGCACTTGGCTTGACATATGACTTCTGTATAGGGGGAAGTCCATTTTCAAGTTTCACACTAATGGTGTATACAGCCTACTGCACATCATTATAGTTTATTTTAAATGCATTATTTAATGCACTAAATTTTTTTTTTTCAAACTGAGAATATTTTTAACAACACCATACATATAGATGTGCAAAAAAGTGATTTTAGAATATGGGACATTTAACACCGAGGAGGGAGGGGGGGTATTGTAGCAAACCTGGGCAGGCAGTGGGAAGAGTTCATGAGGGGGCTTCATTCACAAACTAAACAAAGCCTAACTAGCCCAAGGTAGTCTAGCCTAACTACCTTGGAATACCCATCAGGCCCATGCCACTCATCTACTGTCCCCTGTCCTGCCCCACACCACTCATGTACTGTCCCAGGGCACTTGCCAACTGGTACAAAACTACCCCTAAACTTAACCCCTGGGACAGTGGTAAATGAGTGCCACAAGACAGTCTGAGTGGCACAGGACAGTGCACAGGACAGCAGGCCAGTGGCACGGGGTAGTGCACAAGACAGTCAGCCAGTGCACAGGACAGTGAGTGAGTGGCACAAGCTACTAGCAACAGTACAGTACAGTCACAGTAGGTTCATCACGTGATACCGTGGGCAAGTGCAATGGGAGAGTACGCAAGTGTCACAAGACAGTATGAGTTGTGCAGGATAGTGCATGGGACAGTAAGCCAATGATGCGGACCTAGACCTACATGAGGGATAGTGTGCACCAAGAGAAAAGTAGTGTGATGAAGACTATGTCATCGAGGGTCATTGCAGACTGTTTAGGAAGTAGGGCTGGGTTAGAGAAAGACTGCTGCACTCACTCACCTGGAAATAATGAGAATGACAATGAGACTATGGCGTTTTTAATGGACGGAAGGCTGACATTGAAGGGGAGACATGCCAGAGGGAGAAGCAGGTTGCGGGTTGCTGGGTTCACATAATCTGTGGGTTGCTTTGTGGCATTCGCAGTTAATTAGCGCTGCCAATGCTGAAGAAACCGGGGCTCACTTATTGACCTGGAGGAAGACAGTGGGAGGAAAAGATTCTGTAGGTAGCCAGGAAAGAGTTGATGAACACCAGCAAATTATCCCAACCGCTTGGCACTTATGTTTGAGCATGCAGGTGCAACCATTACAGATTTGGGGACCAGGGGGGTGTGCTACGAAGTCAGGTTACTGGCTAAACTGGGTAACTTCTGGAGTAACCACTGATCTAAAACAACATGTCATTCAGAAACAAGTGATGCTCCATGGAGGGTTCTTTTAGAGATCAGTGGTAACTCCCAACCTGGGTCACCTGGGTTAACCAGTAACCTTGCCAGTAACTGCTCTTCAGTGAGACAACGGGGTCTCACTGTGTACAGACAGAGAGGTCCGGTTTTAATTCTTTTCTATTGTCTGTACATGTTTGTGAGTGTGTGTGTGTGTGTGTGTGTGTTGGGGGGGGTCCTACTTAAGCTGCCTGATGAACCTATAATTTGTTAATGCAGGCAGAGTTCAATCCATAATTAAATAAAACTACATTTTCCACAAAACTTCTAAAACTCACAGCGTTGTTCAGACTTAACTCTCTTGTCACTTGCTGATGTTAAATGAAGCACTACAGATCACATTCATGTGGTATAGTGCAATGTACATCCCGACCAGTGGTGGCACTATACTGTAGTTCAATGTCATGGAGAGGGTCAAGTAATGGTACAGAACAATTAGTTGGGGGAATTACCAACAAAAAAGGGTCAAATCGTTACGCGGTGGATAGAAGCACCAAAGTTGGCATAGATACTCTTTAGGATGTATCTCATCATTTCAGAAGGGGTGCCCAAAATCTTCAGTCCATTAAGGTCATTTTAAAAGGGAAAATCCAAGATGGCTGCAAAAAACGACCCAAGAATAACAAAATGGTAGCTTGGACATTATGGCTCCCTCTGCCATTTTGTTTTTTTGCATGTGATGTATATATACTGCCATCAATTACTATGTGCACTTTAATACATAAAATAATGTTTTATAGCTTTTATACAGCTTTAAAGGGGAAAAAATACGAAAAAAAAGCAATCCAAATGAGAGGACTTTTCAAGTAAATCTTGATATATTATATATTTATCTTAAATATATATATATATATATATATATATATATATATATATATTTATCTTATCTTATCTGTACCTTTCAAAGGGTAGTTTATGAATAAAATGTTCAAATGAGCAGATAAAGCCTTAAATTGGAACACAATTCATTGACATAATATTATGCCAATGTTAGCATTAGCATTAGCCAATATAGACTATGTATGCTACCCTGAAAATGATGATGCCATGATAACTTTTAGTTACTGCAACAACCCACTAAACTCCAAACACCCCCCCAACCATTCACCCCCCTCCACACACACACACAGCCTATAAATGTGCAAATTCATTGGTCTATTTATAACTGACTGGAGAAATTCTAAATTGTTGTTTATTTATCAAAAGTAATACAAACTGATTAACAGAATGGATACATTGGGTCACAAATGTGTGTAATGGTAGCTAGCAGGTATAGCAGTGTTATGGGTAAACCCCTCTTGATGCTATAAGGGACATGCTACCTCCCATGGGATTTACTGTCCATGCTAGTAAGCCTGCTGCAAATTAATGGGTTCAAGGACTGCACTGGCAACAATTGTGCATTCTTTACCTGTTGATAAAGCATCCACCTTTGGTGAATATGCCAGTGAGGTCATTCTGCCATGGATAAAGCATCAGCTCAAGACATGCAACAGGCTTGACATGGTTTGGGATGTCTTAAAAAATCGACATGGCAAAAGAGGGGGCAAGACATCCGTCAGAAAGTAGGTGCAACAACTAAGCTTCCCCGCAAGTTCTCTGACTCAAAGAACAAGGAGGAACTCTTTCAAATGTTAGCTGAGTGCATCAGGTCAGCACTATTTGAGCAAGGAAAGCAAGTATATGCTACCAAAGGTAGACATGTTGTCTCATCTGGTCAATCCACTTCAGTGCCAGAGTGTGACCATGAGGAGGCAGACAGAAGAGTATGCCTGCATATAACCGATGCTCTGAAAAATGGTGTGCAAAGAATTGTACTAAGGACAGTAGATACAGACATTGTAGTGATTCTTCTTGGGGTTTTTGGACAGCTTCTTGACAACTACCCTGTGTTGATATGTGGGTTGCTTTTGGTATGGGGCAATACTTGAGAAATACACATCAATAGTATTTTTAAAACCTTGGGGGATACATGTTTGGCTCTACCAGGTTTCCATGTGTTCACAGGTTGTAAAACCACCTCTCAATTTTAGGGCAAAGGCAAAAAGACAGCATGGGCTGCATGGAAATCATTTCCAGAGGTAACAGATGCTTTCAGTGCTATGACTGCATGTCCTTTTCAACAGTTTTGCCTGGAATCAAACACTTTTGGGATATTAGAGAGGTACACATGTGTTCTTGTTATGATAAGACAACTAACCTGGAAAAAGTCAATGATCTCAGGAAGGACTTGTTTTCTCAAAAATGTTTGTCAATGGAAAATACCCCTCCTACACAGGCTTTACTGCTACAGCATTCTAATCGACCAGTCAGTGCCTTCTCCAGACAAATATGGATGGACCAAAATAGATGAATCTTGTACACCTTTATGGACGCTTTTACCTGAGGCAGCCAAAGTATGTAGAGAACTGCTTAAATGTGGCTGCAAAATGGAACCTCTCTGCTCTTGAAAGTGTAAATGCAAGAATGCAGGGTTACCATGTACAGCAATATGCCAATGTGCTGGAACATGTCAATAGATACGTTTCATCGTTTATGGTTTGTGTATAGTTGTAGTTAGTCTGTTTCAAGTGCATGATATCAAACCTTCCCGACAAATGGCATATAGGCAGCCATTTCGCATTCCCTTCCTTTAAGGGTAATGAGGTTGTTTGTGGTGTGTTTTGAATCAGCTGCTAATTGTATGGTCGGCCATTTTGAATTTCTTCAAAAACTCACTTCCTGTTTGAAATTTTTTTGGTCACCCCTTCTAGGATGTCTTAGGATCACCCAAAGGACATATGTACCAATTTTCACACTTCAAATCCAGTTCAATCATACCACATGCGCAACATATTGGCGACGAGGATGGCTTTTGTTGGAATTTCGCAACCTCCTGCTTTACTGGACACTCCCGGTGAGCCGACAATGTTGTATACAACGTGGATACAGATGTTTGAAAATGACCTCCTAGCTCTAACTGCTAACGACATTCCAGACAAACGTAAGTGCACCTTGCTGCTTCATTGTTTGGGCACAGAAGGCCAACACATTTTTCTAACGCTTCCTGATGTCGCTACCTATTACAAGTCAGCGTGTGACGTCCTGTGCACTGTCCTTGTGCCGAAGGTAAACGTTGTTGCTGAGAGGAATAAATTTCGCCAGCGTGCGCAGAAACAGGGCGAATAAATTGTTCAGTACGTTGCTGCATTGAGGGACTTGTCATTTAATTGTGACTTTGGCCCGGTAGCTGATGACATGATTAGAGATCAGCTGATTAAGAAAACGTCCTCCTCACGAATTAGAGAACATCTACTTTTGGAAACGGATCTCGCACTGCAGAAAGCCATCACAATTGCGTCCCAAATTGAAACGGCAGTGGCTGAGGCGAAAGCTATGGCTCCAGTTCCTGAGGCAACAGTCAAGCTTGTTCAGCCATGAGGAGGCGGTGCACGCAAACATCGGAACAGAATCAAATTGCATGCAACAGTCCAGCACACACCTACGAGTGACTCTCACCGCACTTTGCAACACAGAACTTGTTACTGTTGTGGATCCAATTCACATCTAGCCAACAACTCCAAATGTGCAGCAAAAAAATCAAAATGCAATCAGTGTGGGAAATGGGACATTTTGCTAAAGTTTGCCGCAGCACAGTTCTTACACAGACTGTACAAGAAGTTGCTGTGCCTGATCTTACCGTCTTACATGTTACTCCCACATCAGCAGTCTCACTCACAAATCGCCGTACATACACCGTGTTTCTTCATGTAAAAGATGGACAGTCACTTACCACAGATTTGCTTGTAGACACTGGTTCAGCTGTCTCCATTCTTCCAGAGAGTGTCTACTGCCAGTCATTCCTGTATGTGCCTCTTACAAAGCCTACTGTTCGCCTGGTAACTTACATGAAGAAACCTATTCCTGTCCTAGGATGCCTTCACCTTACTGTTACATACTGCAATCTGAGCACACACACAGATTTTTACATTGTTCGCGATGGGACACCTTTGCTTGGAATGGACCTGTTCACAGCACTTTGCCTTCACATTCATGATGGTCAGATTACAACACCTGCTTTACCAACGGTGAGTCAAGCTGTCAACACTACCAGACTGCTAGTCATTGCACTGGGTTCACATTGCATTGGGTTCACACACGGAGTTAAATTACGGTCAGATGTGCTTCCAGTCCAGCAGAAACTAAGCAGACTTCCATTTGCTGTGCATGAAGCTGTTTCAGAAGAGCTGAAGAGACTGGAAGCTGAGTGGACTCGTCTGCCTGGGTGTTACCTTTGGTGGTCGTGAGCAAAAAGACTAGTGGCATTCGTCTTTGTGTGGATCTATGCGAACCACACAAAGCTGTGGTGATAGACAGCCACCCTCTGCTACACATCGAAGAAGTCTTTTCTGAGCTCCGTGGTACTACTGTTTTCTACAATTGATTTGCAGAATGCCTACCACCAAGTGCAGTTACATCCAAGCAGCAGAGACCTTACAGCATTCATAACGCATGATGGACTTTTCTGTTTTACAGGAGTGCCCTATGGGTTGTCCTTAGCACCTAGTGCCTTCCAACGGATGATGTCCGATTCTAGTAGATCAACAGGGTGTGCAGTGCTACCTTGAAGATATTATTGTATATGGGGAGACGCCTGCTGTGCATGATGCTAGACTAAACGCCATCCTTCACTGCCTACAAGAGAGTGGGTTGAAGCTGAATACTGCAAAATGCCACATCAGGAAGACTGAGTTGTGCTTTCTTGGGCATCTTATCTCTGCCTCTGGCCTACAACCAGACTCTGGCCATGTTCAAGCTGTGGTTCAAGCTCCCCCTCCTCACGATGCTCAATCTCTACGCTCATTTCTGGGCCTTACCACATGGTATTCAAAGTTCATTCCCAACTATGCAACGCTTGTGGAACCTCTCCGTGCTCTACTTCAAAAGTCTACTGGTTTCCACTGGCCTGAGGAGGCCCAAGGACCTTCTCATCATGCCATACTTTCGCTATCAGAATGAACTGGCTGTGCAGGATAGTTTCATAGTATGTGGCACTCGTCGTGTGATAGTACCTCAAGATTTGCAGTCAAAGCTCATCCAGCTTGCTCATGCTACACATCCAGGGAAAGAAAGAAAAAGAAAGGTGAGTAACATGATGTAACATTTGCTGCTTGGCTGCTAACATCTGAGACTTCTACAACAGAGACTACTAGGCTAGTGGCTTGATACGTTACATATTTTAATATTAGCTAAAAAAACAAAAAGTAGTAGGCTAAATAGCTGCAAGCAGATAACGTCTGAAAATAAAGTTCTGGTGTTATAGCTAACTTAGCACTAACGTTAGCGCTGCTTGCAGCTCTTTAGCCTACTACTTTTTGCTTTTTAGCTAATATTAAAAATGGCAGTTTTGGTGTTTAAGCTCATTGATGCAAACACGTATGGTCAAAGAAAGAGCTAGTTGAGGCACGAAATTAGATTTAACATAACATAAGGACAAGAGGGGAAGAAAAACAACTGCAAACAAAATTTGAACTAGTTCTCTTTTTTGACCATGCAATGCATTTGCATCCCTGAGCTTAAACTAGGGTGACCAGACGGTTTGTCCGGGACAGTCCCGGTTTGTGGTTGTGTGTCCCCTGTCCTGAGAAAAGTCCTCCGGGACACTAAAATGTCCTGGTTTACACAACTGTTTAGATATGAAGAGTACCTTCGCTCCAAAGCCGCTCCTACGATAGACTCAAGTCAGCCACCAATCTCCCAGTTCATCACAAGCAGCAAGCAACACTACACTTCTAGCCATCCCCAGCAGAACGCCATCACACGTTCAATACTTTCAGACCTGGTTATTGATTGCAACTTACCTTTGTCCATCATAGAACACCCAAGTTTCCGGCGCTTCATCTCTGTTGTTGACACAAGGTACAACCCTGTAAGCCGAAGAACTCTTACTTCAAAACTGGATGGTGTAGTGTTGGAAAAGCAGACAAAACTAAAGAACAATCTTGCAAATGCTGAAAATCTATCAGTCACAGTTGACATATGGTCAGATCGGAAAATGCGGGGCTTGAATACTGGAGAGGGTGGACTAGTCCTGAAATCTGCTTTGCTGGCTTGTAATAGGTTCAGCGGTTCCCATACAGGGGAAAGAATATGTGAGGAATTTGAGCAAATTTGTGAAGAGTACCAAATCAAAAGGAAGCTATTGCACATCATATGCGATAATGCTGCAAATATGAGAAAAGCATTCAGCACTTGTTTTCCACAACATGGAGGTGAAGAGGATGACGAAGATGAAGGAGTTGAGGACAACAACTTGTGGACTGACTTGCCAGTTGAAGACCAAGAGAGGGTGGATGGTTTTCTCCAAGATAAATCTCAGACAAGACAGCAGTGTTTTGCCCACACGCTGCAGTTAGTTGTCGGGGATGGCTTAAAAGACACAAAAATAGCTAATGCAGCTCTTGCAAAGGCCTGCAAACTGAGCAATTTACTCCACAGCAGCACTTTCTTTCTACATTTTTGAGAGAGAGTTTGGGCAATCTGGCATCCCTTCCTCTGTTGTCACGCGTTGGAACTCAACACTTAGGCAGTTGAAAGCGGTACTGAAATGTGACGCCACAAAGCTCACAGCCATTCTACAAGAGTCTGGCCACAAAGAGACAACATTCACATCAAGAGAATGGAGTCAAATCCAAGAGTTGGTGCATGTGCTTGAGCCTTTTGCCGAAGCCACTGACCTCACTCAAGGTGAAAAAGTGGTAACCATAAGTGCAGTGGTTCCCTGTGTCCTCTCCCTCAACCACCATCTGGAAAACTTAAAAGGCACTATGTGCTACTTGGGGGCCTTCATCAGAACCTTACAGACATCTCTTCAAAGGAGGTTCAAGGGGATTTTCGTAAATGTGAAGATGGCAGAAAACTCATTATCTGATTGCCAGCCATTGCCCTTCTCTGACCCACTGTATCTGAAGGCAGCCATGCTGGATCCTTCTTTTGGCAGCATGTGGGTCATACATGATGTTTTGGTCCCTGACAACACTAAGGAGGAGGTGTCAAAGATGATCAAAGGTATGTTACAGCTTTTTTGTAAATACATGTCAAGTTAATCCATGTATAAAAAATATTGTGGTATATACATTATCATATTACTTGGTGATTGAGTGATATTGTTTTTGCTTTTGCTCAAGACTTGATTCTGGAAGAAGCAGTGAAAGTCACTCCAACGAACCCACGCGTAGAAGAGGAAGAAGAGGCCCAGGCGACAGAGCCGCAGTCAAGCCTCTTTGCACCCTACCAGAACAAGAGACAAAAGAAGGACTCAGCGTCAACACCTCATATGCAGCTCACACACTTCCTGGACATTTGTAGTGGACAGGACTGTCTCCACTTCTGGACACTGAACAGACACACCCTTCCTTCTCTCTTCAAGGTTGTGGTAAGACTGTTGCATATCCCTGTATCCAGTGCCCCGGTTGAACGTGTGTTTAGCCATGGTGGTGTGATCATGAGACCCCATCGGTCACAACTCAGTGCAAAGGTTTTAACTAGTTTGATTTTTTGCAAGTGTAATGGCCACTGGTAATGGCTCACAACTCAAGATATTCTGATGCTTTGTTACTGTAGGCTCACATTGTTTTTCACATTGCTCTCTCTCTCTCTCTCTCTCTCTCTCTCACTCACACACACACACACATACACACACACACACACACATACACACACACACACTTTTGTTGAATTAAGCACATTGTTCTTCAACTGTTCCTATGTTTCTTTTCATATACAGTATGTGATAATTGCCACAGATACCCGACTACAAAATGAGCAATCCAGTATTTCAGTATGTGTGCACATTCAGCTACAGTGCTTCACTCATTCACACACACACACACACACACACACACACACACACACACACACACACACACACACACACACACAGAAAAACAACTGTTGTCTTCTGACTCAGGATAACATGAGTGATAACAGATTTTCAGATTATACAGAAAGAAATTTTGATACTTATACTTGATATGAATGGTTTGTAAAAGTCATTGGTCATTAACAGGTTAAAACATGCAGACACAACTACTGTTCATTGTCCGTTCTTCCTCTTGTGCGCGCGCTCTCTCTCTGTCTCAAATTCAAAGTAAAAATTAAAAATTGCTTTATTGGAAGAATCAGTTAAAGCAAAACAAAAAATACAATTCATAGGTTAAAAAACATAAATGCAATTCTAAAAGTCTATCACTGCTTTTTATTTTCAACAACTTCAATGACTGTCTCAACTTGACTTATTCTACAATCGATATAAATTTAGAAATTGTCCTGGTTCTTCATAGCCATTGCTTTCCATGGAGACCACTCTGAGTAGTTTCTCTCTCCCCCTGTGTGTACACGTTTGTTACAGCAGTTGATCTCAGACACCAAGCATATTCTGTTACATTGTTTCTTTTCACATACAGTAATGAGCTTATTTCATGTGGTGTAAGTAATAAAAAGCTGTTTTAGATTCATTCATTTTTGGTTTGGTGAATACAGACATTTGAAAAAACTAATGACTTGACTCGTGACTCGACTTGACTTGCTTGACTTAAGCTCTGCTTGGACTTGACTTACTTGATCCTCCTATAGAGATGACTTGGACTTACTTGAGACTTGAGGGCTAAGACTTGTGACTTACTTGAGACTTGGATGTATGGGACTTACTCCCATCTCTGGAACACTGGTAGTGTACATGGGTACAGGTAGGTGTACACAGTAAAAAGCATGTCCGTGAGGAAAGCACCTTACCTATTCTCATCTTCCTATGCCACAATCTGGCCTGTAGTTCTGAAACACTACATGGCCGTTCACCATAAAGCCATTGCTGCAAAGGTTGAACTAAAATACTGAGGTCATTCTGCATAACTTGTGGTAGCAATATGTCTCTATAGTTGTGCCACTACAGTGTATTGTGGTTGTTGTTGGTGTGTGTGTGTGTGTGTACACACATGACGTGTGTGCAGTTGTTAGTTTGGGCAGAGTAATGATCCTCTCCTGGAAACAGAGTGATTGCCTCCAGAGTCACTATAATTATTTAATTTGCTGTAATTAAATGTCTCCCAATGGACAATTCAACACCTTCCCTTCGATGAATGTCAAGTTGGGTAGCTCTCTCAGTATCTCATTTCATTGTTAACCACAAACTGGAAAATCAGTATGTTAAAATATAATAAATATTAATAAAATGTTTGAAGTTCCTATAACATACCAAATAATTTCAAATATGAGTTAGATCCCTCGGGGTCCCATAAACTGGGGTAAAACAACAGTTTAGTGTTTTTGTTTCTGTGTAGCCATGGTTCACCAGGGCTTTGCCCAATTATCTCCATCCCAGCCCACTTAGCTGTGGTGTGCTGCTGTGTACTCACTCAGCCACACTGAGGGATTTGATAAGTTTGCTTTGGGCAAATTTCCCTCTTTTTAAGCATGTTCTCCCTTTCCCTTGTCTCTCTCTGAGGAGGGGATGTCAGGCACTTTCATATTATGCCATCTGTCTGTCTAACCCCATCTCTGTTCCATGTGTAGGTGATGGGGGTGAGTGCTGGTCTCCGGCTGCTCTTGGTCCTCTGCTGTCAGGGCTGGGTGGGTGGTGAAGAGCCTGCCTGTCGTCTACAGTGGAAGACTGTATCTAATAGCCTCTACAAAGAGGGAGATGTGATCATAGGGGGACTATTTCCTGTCAATGTCTTGGCACCTCAGCTTGATCTGACATTCAAAAGGCAAGCGAGCAATGCTGCATGTCAGAAGTAAGTTATCAGAACTGTTATAATGATGTTAATTACTTTCATTTTAAAATTCTACATATACTGTACAAATGTAGTTCTACTGGAAACCTTATATGGAGACGAAAGACATTTGTTTCAGCATGCAAGAATGAAAAATTCTACCATAAACGTTAGAAGTCCTTCTTTCCTTTCAGGTTCATTTTAAGGAACTATCAGTGGCTTCAGACTATGGTGTTCACCATTGAGGAGATAAACCGTAACCCTGGCTTGTTGCCAAACCTCACTCTGGGGTACCTGGCATTTGACACCTGCCTGGAAGAGCGGACGACAGTTGGGGCCATGTTGGCCATGGTGGCGGGGCAGGAGGCTGCGGTATGGGGGACCAGCTGCACTGGCACCCCTCAGGTGCCCATCATCATCGGTGACGCCAGGTCATCTGGCTCCGTTGCGATTGCTCAGACTCTGGGTATTTTTGACATTCCCATGGTGAGTCAGGGCACAAAGCTCATATTCTCTATGCTTATTGTCATGGATTATTAGCTACCACTTAACCGTAACCATATAACCTTATAAATAGTAGTTAATTAACCATGACTGTAGCTGTAAAAACACACATTATAATTTAGCAATGCTTAGCATGCATTATTGTCTAAATAGTAAAGTAATAGTTATGTAAACTTGCTAATAGTTTTACTTAATGAAATTATAATTCATGTTAGTTAATTGGGTAATGAGTCATGCTAAAATAAAGAGTTTAAAAACAAATTGTGTATAGATGAACCAGATATTGTTATGAATCTTCAAGTGATGATGATACTTTGTTGACCATATGAACATGATCTATATGGTTACTGTGAAATATGTAAGATTTAATCATAATTATTATTAAACATAAATGTTGTTCCACAATACATATTATTTGCAACTGATGCTGACAAAACGACATTGTTTAACAAATGCTTTGCATAATATTATTTTTATATATCATTATTTATATGCTTACTATGATCATTATAAATGTTCACTCTAAAGTTAATGTTTACAGTGACTTTTTGTTTTATAAGGGATTTGTAAAGGACTAAAGCACTACTAACTACACTGAGAATAACATGATATGAGCTTATACCCATGAAAAGATGAAAATAAATTTAGAGGCTTTTCATGTAGATTGTACATTTCAGATTTAATAGAAACTGTAGATGTAGGATAAGGAAAAGAAAGGATTTCCTTTCTTTATCTATCTTTAAATTTCTATTTTTCTTCTCATTTCATTTCTTTTAGGTGAGCTACTTTGCCTCTTGTGCATGTTTGAGTGACAGACAGAAATACCCAACCTTTTTCCGCACCGTTCCCAGTGACGCCTTCCAGGCCAGGGAGCTCGCTCGCCTGGTGCAGCTGCTGGGCTGGGCTTGGATCGGGATTGTGTTTGGAGATGACGACTACGGCCGCTATGGGGTGCAGCTGCTCCTGAAGGAGCTGCGGGGCTCTGAAGTTTGTGTCGCTTTTAGCCAAGTCATCCCCAAAACCCACACACCCCAGAGGATAAGGCACATTGTGGAGACCATCCGTCTGTCCACAGCAAGGGTGGTGGTGGTCTTTGCCATCACCAGAGATGCACAGGTGCTCCTCGAAGAGGTGGTCAAGCAGAACATTAGTGATGTGCAGTGGATCGGCACTGAAGGCTGGGTTACATCTCCCGACATCTCAGCACCCAAGAATCTGCCCTCTTTGGTGGGGACAATAGGTTTTGCCCTGAGAAAGGCCCATATTCCTGGTTTGGGCTCCTTTCTCACCCGCATCAAACCAGCAGGGTCAAAGACTGAGCCGTTTGTGAAAGAGTTCTGGGAGACGGTGTTTGAGTGCTCACTGGAGGGAAACTCCTCTACTGGATCTGAGAGGCCTCAGTGCACAGGCACAGAGAGTCTAGAGGAGAAAACAAACTCATACACAGACGTGACTCAACTAGGAGTGAGCTACAATGTGTACAAGGCTGTGTATGCTGTTGCTTATGCCATACAAGACATGCTCGCTTGCCAACCAGGCCAGGGGCCATTTCAAAATGGGAAGTGTCCCAGTGTCAACAAGATTAGGCCAAAATTAGTAAGGCAGTCACTGTAACTTTATTGCATTTTACATGTAGTCATGGTGCGAAGAATTTCAACACATAGCCCTAAATCACTGAGTGTCGGTTGTTGCAACATAGACCAAATAGTGAACGTCACCTAACACTAATTGAACAGGGCATTGGAAAATAACACTGAAATCAAGTTTTTGTGCCCCATTCAATTATGGTTAGCGGTCTGTTTGCTATTTGGTCAACAGTGTGCCAAATTTTCTTATTCTTTAAGAAGAATACAACAGAACCCTATTGACAGCAGACAGTGACCTTGAACAGTGGGGCTAAAGGTAGAAATGCTATTGACTTTAAGTAAATGGCACATTCAAATTATGCTCTGTGTTTATCTCTCTCTCTCCATCTTTGTATGTGTATGTGTCTGTGTGTGTGTTTGTGTGTGTGTGTTTTATTCATTCTTGTAGCTCCTTTACTACCTGAAGAGGGTGAATTTTACAACACCTCTGGGAGACACTGTAAACTTTGATATGAATGGAGACCCCTCTGCCTCATATGACATCATCAACTGGCACATAGGTGATGGAGGCACAGCTGAGTTTGTGAATGTGGGGCAGTATGATTCCAACAGAGGGCCAGGGCACAAACTCCAGCTGGACCTCAACAAAGTAGTCTGGGGTGGTGGTTGGACCAGCACGGTAAAATGCCAGCTAATGAGAAAAATAGTTATAGACTTAATAGACTGTTTGCCATTACTTTTTAAAAATTGCCACTATAATCACTATTTACATGCGTTATGACGGAAAGATATGATAAACATCGATGAGGTAAAGATTGTCTCAAAATGTCAAGATGATTGTCCAGATGATGTCTTCAAACAGCTCATTCTGCCACCTTACACTAAAAGATTTCAGTGATGAGAGCACTCCATTAACACTCACGTGATTCCATCCTGAATTTGAAAATTTAGTCTCCAAACATAAATTACTTAAAAATCATGTAGTCTAAGGCCATCATGTTATATAATGTTTTAAGGGCAGTAACAGGGCTTTTTACTGCTTTTCTTCAGATCCCTGTGTCAGTATGCAGTAACCCTTGTACTCCAGGCACCTGGAAGGCTCTACAAAAGGGGAAACCTGTCTGCTGTTTTGATTGTGTACCATGTCCAGAAGGAGAAATCAGTAATGAGACCGGTATGATTCTTTTCCCACATTTATTGTTCTCACTTTATTTGAGTGTTCACATGCTTTGCACTGTATTGATATGCTTTTTCTGTTTGGTTTGTTTTATCTACTTTTCAATGAAGGAGCAACTGAATGTACAAGATGCCCAGAGCACTTTTGGTCCAACAGCCTGAGGACAGAATGCATCCCAAAGCATGAGGAGTTCCTCTCCTTTGCAGAAACTATGGGAATCATTCTGACAGTACTCTCAATATCAGGAGCAGTACTCACATCAGTTGTCCTTGTGGCATTCATCTACCACAGGGACACCCCTCTGGTCCGCGCCAACAACTCTGAGCTGAGCTTTCTTCTGCTGCTGTCCCTCATCCTCTGCTTCCTGTGCGCCATGGCCTTCATTGGCCGGCCGCTGGCCTGGTCCTGCATGCTGAGACACACCCTCTTTGGGGTGAGTTTCGTTGTGTGTATTTCATGCATCCTCAGTAAGACAGTGGTGGTCCTTGTGGCCTTCCGTGCCACTCTGCCAGGCAGTAACCTGATGCGCTACTTTGGACCGGCGCAGCAGAGGATGGGTATCTGTGTGTGCACCTTGATCCAGGTGCTGGTGTGTGTGCTCTGGCTTACACTGGACCCACCACTGCCCTCGCAGAATAAAGCCACCATCCGCAGTGCCACGGTGGTGCTGGAGTGTGCAGCCCACTCACTGGCTGGGTTCGCTGCCTTGCTGGGCTACATCGGTCTGCTGGCAACTGTCTGTTTCCTACTTGCTTTCTTTGCCAGGAGGCTCCCAGATAATTTTAATGAGGCCAAGTTCATCACCTTCAGCATGTTGATCTTTTGTGCTGTGTGGATAGCATTTGTCCCTGCCTATGTGAGCTCGCCAGGAAAATACACTGTTGCTGTGGAAATTTTTGCCATCCTGTCCTCAAGCTACGGGCTGCTCCTATGCATTTTTGCACCAAAATGTTACATCATTCTGTTCCAACCACAAAAAAATACAAAGAAAAACATGATGGCCAAGTAACTATGTTCTGTCTATTTATCTTGTCATTTGGTATGTCAGAATGTATTTGTTTCAGATTGGGTCTTTTACTCAATGTATACTGTGAGATAAGAATAAAAATAGCCCACATATATTGCTGCTTTCTCTCTGAACCTGATTCACACACAACACACCAAGTAGGAAAGGAAGGGGAATACAGCTTGAACATTTAATGGGTTATTAAAACTCATTAGCAGAACTGCTACAGGCTATGCTGATGGCCTGGGGCTGTTGTCTGAGCTGTAGTCATCAATAGGTGTGGGCTGACAAGTAGCCTGGCCTGTCGGGTAGGTCTCTGATCCTCCAAGTCTCTCCCTCTATTCTGAGAAGCTAAAGAGGATTCATTAAAAACAGAGTATGGGTATGGAGTATAACATGGGGTACACATGGGGTCCCCATGTCAGAAGAGTCAAATCGGTAGTGCAAAATAGAAGTGTGAATTCCATACCACTGATGTCTAAACGCTAAATTTCTGGGTTATCAATAAGCATCCATTGAAAATCTACATGGAAGTATGATTAGTTCATCAACAAAGGTTTAAAAACTCATCAAAATCTCATTAGGAATCATTCAAATTAATAGTCTACATTACATATATTACATTTATGCACAAACCAGATGCTTTTACCCAAAGCCACCTACAAAAGAGAGTCTAATTTCCACTAAATTTCATCTTAATCCATCTAAATTGATCTCTTCACATGAAAATATGGATTAAAAATGACAGCTATCAACAGCTATCAGGCAAACAATAAAAATATTGTTGTGGTCAGTGGTGCACGGGGCATCAACACCCTGCAACAACCATGGAAATGCGCCCCCCCCCCCACACACACAAAAAAAAAAGACACAGGCACAGGCTTGGTCATCTTTTGCTCCCATCCACTCTGTGAAGGCTGCATTATGCTTAAAAGGTCGGTGCAGTTGCACAAAGAAGACCAATTTGCAATGTAGCTTAACTTTACTAAACATATGCATGTGACTGTGACCAAAGCATTGCTGTAAGATACTATCTTACCTCTGGCTCTGTCTTGTCTGTCAGAAGTTTTCACGGCAGTATAAGCCAGATGAAACTGGATGTCATGCCCATTCACTTACCATTTTACCATTACTTGTGGCAACATTTTCAAACTCCCTTAAGTTCAAGCAAATAGGCTACATTGGATTGAATCTAGAAAGACAAGACATGACATCGCACTGCTGACATTAAATCACATGTCTATAGTCAGTCAGATGGACTGGCCCCTAGTTGTACTATTGAAACCTTCATGGTATGATTAAGATGTGCAGTTATGTTGATTTCCACAATTTACATTACAGAAAATGTTGGCATACTCTATGTGATCCGAAAATAATAAGCGGAGCTTGGCTGCAAAAGCAGTAGTTAATTTGGGATGACAGAAGCCCTGTCCCTCGTAGTGTGATTCCAACTTTATCAATTAGCACATTTACACTTACACTAAAAAAGTGATTATAACTGGGTTGGTGTAGTTATATTTGATCATTCAAGTGTTCATGTAAATGGATAAACCGATATTCTTTATCAGATTACTGCTGTTATCGGTTTATGAGAAATCCATAACACACCTAGGTTTTCATCAATAATCCAATGTCTTTTAGACATGAATACACCCTAATCAGGTTTATATTGTTCTTTTATGTCTGCGCCCAGGACACATCGGTGAACAAACAAACTAGAAGAAATCCATTAACAATTGACTGAGTCATGTAGGCCTATACTGTTTTTGGTTTTGGGTATTGGATTTCTAAACTGCAGGTAAACACATCAGAAATGATTATTGCATTGAGCCAGAGCTGCAAACAGTACTTCAATAGCGTTAGCGGTAGAAAGAGAAATAAATACTGAGAATTCTTTCAAGTTTGTGGAATTCCTGAAATATGCTGAGTTCAATCCAGCAGCACTCAACAAGTGACAGCACTTGTGGATTATTAGTGCAGAAAATGTGCAATCTGAAAATGCAATTTGTGGCTTAACTTCAGCTGGAAAGGTGAAATGCTCAGTAAGACTGATCTTACATAGACTGTTTTCAAAATATGCTTGTAGCATGGACAGAAACCACAAGATGCGCACAACAGGCACTTTATGAACTGCATATTTAAGGTAAGGCATAGATGTTCTGGGAATGACTCACAATTGATAATACATGTTTCTTGAAGTTTAGACATTGTGGATGATGGAGAAGGTGAAAAGAGCAGTTTTCACTAAATTGGATGACATCTAGGGTGCATCCACTACATTGTACATTCTGCATGTCATGAAATACACTCTAGTAAGGAAACTTTTGCATACAAGAAATTCATTGGGAGGCTGAGTCAGTAGAGTATGCAGGATAAACCCATTGTTTTGAAAAAATATGCCTGTAGAATTTAAACACACAGTTTGCATGAAAGGTTCAAGACTAAAGCAGCAAGCATACTAATGGGGAATGATATACACACATTGGAAAGATGAGACATATTGTTGGGCTGTGCTCATGTTTATTAATAGATGTGTTGTGCATGATTCTCAAATTAATAAAAGACAATGTTTCAATTTTATTATTATTTATGTGCATAAAAAACATGTTCTATAGGCTTTTGAAATGTATTACTGAGTCTGAGTAAGATTATGAAAGACTTTGGCACAAATATGCAGATCAGAAGGCCAAAGATTGATGCTAGGATTGCAAAGATCTCCACAGCGATGGCATACTTCCCTGGTGAGCTCACATAGGCAGGAACAAAAGCAATCCACACAGCACAGAAGATGAGCATGCTGAAGGTGATGAATTTGGCCTCATTAAAATTATCTGGAAGCTTCCTAGCAAAAAATGCCAACAAGAAGCAAATTGCTGCTAGCAGACCAATGTAGCCTAGCAATGTTGCAAACCCCACCACTGATCCCACTGTACATTCTAGAATGATTTTAAGGCCAACATTCCGGTGAGGCTGAGGTGGTTTTAAGGAGAGCCAGACAGCACATATCACTAGCACATATCAAACCATTTCATCACAGAATCAGAAGCTGGTCTTGCTGACCGAAAGACAGCCAGAACCACTATAGTCTTATCCAGGATGCAGGAGATGCTCAGGACAAAACTGAATTGAACTGTTGAATGCGACACGACCAATCTGTGGGCTGACCCATGAATAGAAGAGAACATAGGAAGCACGACTTGAGTGATATCAGGAGCATGAAGCTGAGCTCAGAGTTGTTGGCCTTCATAATAGATGTATGTCTGTTGTACAGGAACACAACAGCTACAGGCGCTGTCATCACAGCATCTGATACAGCAACAGTTGTGAGAGTGATGCCTATGGCATCAGTGAAAGAGAGAAACTCAGGGAACTTAAATGTTACATCCTCACCAGCTGTGTAGCTGATCTTGTAACGCTGCTGTACAGACGACCCAAGAGCAACACTTTGCGAACACCAACAGCTGATTGAGATCAGAGTCAGGGGTATGGGGAAATGAGGACCAGGCAGGCAGCAGCAGAGTCCAAGATGATTTGCGGGATCCTGGGATGCTGCGATGACCAGAGGAACCAGCAGAGAAACCTAGGCGCAGAGAGAGATGGAGCTGGAAGGTGAGCCTCTGGATCTGGGAGCAGTGAAACCTGCGGAGAGCGGTAGTTACTGAACAGAACTGAGGGATTCGCAGAACAAGACACAACGAGACACTGATCAATGTGGGAGAGCACTGGGGGGTTGAAAGGAAGGTCAGGGGCAGCTCTGATGTATTGCCCTCGAAACTGGAGAGGAAGCAGGTGATGGGCTGTGGCTCTGTAGATCTCCCCGGGAACAAGGGAGTCCGCGTGTCAGAGACCGGGAGCAGCAGGTACACCCTCGTGGAGGTGGCAGGGCAGGAAACACACAGGCTAATCACAGGTCACGAGACAGGCAGCAGGTCAGGTTTACCGGGGCAGAAGAGCAGGGATAGCCAGGTCGGTAACGAGTAGTCAGAGAAACGAAGTTGCGTGAAATCACCATGGATCCTAGAAGACGATCTGACAAGGATTAACTGGAAACTGAGAGTTAAATACTGTGGCTGGTAACAAGGAGCAGGTGAAGGCAATGATTGAGTAATTAGAGACAGTAGCGGCAGTGACTGAGTGAGAGCAGAGTGGGCATGGCAGGTGACTGAATGGATGCAGTGTGGTGGAAAGTTACCAACGCAGGATGAGACCATGACAGATCTCTCCATCTGCACAAGGAAGGCAGTCAAAGCAGCTCCCCCTTCTGTCTTGCTTTTTGAGTTCCTGAAGGACAGGACTCACTGTACACAAACCCTGGCACCTGCATATGCCCATTTTTTTTACCTGCAATCCAGTTGCCCACCAGATGGCTGACTCTTACAGATGCAGCTTGGATTCCTCCACACGACCAACTGTGATGTACCTCACTCCATTGGGGGTCTCCTGCCAGTTCACAAGGTCATACACAGCTGGGATGTCCCCACTATGGAAGAAGAAATTCTCCCCAAGCTAGTGGTGAAATTAAAAAAATCTCAAGAACAAAGATGTAATATCCTTAATGTTAGAAATAAATATATATATATATATATATTATGCTTCCTCTGTCCACAACATCTCTAGTGAGTGTCATCCCCGCCTCCTTCCAGCAGACTCCTGTGACCTTCCCTTCCCCTGAGTGGACTGCAACCAACACTTCGGGAGACCCGTGCCAGGATCAACTCCCCTTCCCTGAGGCTTTGTGACCCCCCCTCACAATGGCACTGTCAAATGGACACTCACTGTTACCCCCATGACCCATCTCACTCCTTGAGTTTAACATAATGTCTGACCACTACTACACTTTCCAGCCATTATTCCTGATAACCACTAAAACCAGGGTCAACTGTAGTATGTAGTATAACCATGTAGTCCATCATGGTTACTACTGATTGTACTTTTCCTGCATTACCCCTGGCAGTTGGGTTCGCCCCTTGAGTCATGGATCTGCCCAAGGTTTTTTCCTAAACTTGCACTGTCAGAAAATTGCACTGTCTGTAAACTGTAAGAAAATAACAATTCTGAAGTTCGAAGAAAGAAAATGTAGCGTAGAAGTAGAGGATAAGAAAACAAGAATTAAGTTTGGAACAACATATAGGACACCATATGGGGTGTTAACTCTTGTACAGACAGAACTAAATGCAAGACATAGTAGGGGGAAGTAGTAACAATAACTGTACGTTCACACCAGAAGTGACCAAAGCGACCAGTTCGCCGAGGTCGCTGAAGAAGCTTCACTGTTGAGTTCGCTTTGTTCGCTTTGTTCGCTCATGATGTATCATTTGGAATGTTAGTCTTTTAAAGGGCCACAGCCAAAAAAAAGCTTCCCCAACCAACTAGTTGTGAAAGCGGTGATGTATGCGTAGGGCAAAACATCGATGTACTTGAACTTTGACATGTTTGGTTAATAAACGACATACGTGCGATTTAAAATTTTTAAATTTTTAAAGTTTAAATAGTCTGATCATACATCATCTTGCATTAATATTTTACATTAACAAATAAATGGACAATTAATGGACAAAATAGGCGGCAAATTGTGTGGCGCAAAATTAATCTATCGTTCTCACCAAAATATTACACACTTCAAAACTCACCATTCCACCCCACTACCTCCGCAGTTTTCTCCCACGCTTCACTTTTGTTTGTTTGCAGCCCTGTAGCAAAACAGGGTTGGGTCGTAGAGGACCGGATAGCCTGCCACTGCTATGATGAGCTTCTCCGTTGGCATTTTTAATACAAAGTAGGAACTAAAGTTACACCTTTTGTTTCCTCGAACCCACCTGATTGTTGGACGTTGGTAAATCTATGTATTCCGTTTGGTATTCGCCAAACCGCGTCATAGCTCATTACCATAAAGTTAACTGACTTTTAACTTCTCTTTTTCGCTCTGGTCATTCGCTGCCGGCGAATTCGCTTTGTTCGCCCAATTCGCTGACTCTCCGTAGAGAAATAATGACCTCCGTCGCTCTGGTCACTTTGGTCGCTTCTGGTGTGAATGTACAGTAAGAGGAATTACTCTAAGAAATAAATAAGAACTAACATGAAAAGAAGCAGGTTGAATAGCAGATCAACTGCAAAGGTATATTTGCAGGGTGGATAATTGCTGGAGTCAAAAGGAAGCAACCAGACTTCTCAATTTAGTTTAGAGAAACACATTTCCAAGATGAAAAAGAGGAGAGACTGCCACCATATGCCAACACAGAAGGTTTATATCCTATTCTACCCAAGACAGAACTGATATGTTCTATGACAAAGGAAGACACAGGCAGAAACCAAGGTAGGGGAATTGAGGCAGCAAAGGCTGGAGAAAGCCATGGCAGAAATGAAGAAAAGCCTTGAAGAAACAAGTGAGGACATATGGCTAATTGATAAAAGACAAAGAAGACAGCTGAGGCAGACAGATGAGCCGGTGTTTCAATGTCAAGGATGTGACAAGACAAGAACAAGAAGACAAGAAGAAAAGAATGTGCAAACAAAGAAGGAAATGCAGTTCGGCCAGTAATAATTCCACCAGCATTAATCACTACAAGCCTGTGGAGCATCAATAAGATGAAAAAAGGAATGGAAAAAGGACTGAGTGAAATGTGCCGAGGAATACGGAAATGAGATAGAAAATGGAGTCAAGAAAGAGCTGGTGAAAGAGGAAAAGGAAGCAGAAAAGAGACGGAACGAAAGACAACGGAAGTTGGAAGAGCCTTACTCCAATGAGGACACTATCATGGCCTGATTGTGAAAGGCAGCACTGCCTACTATCAACTTGGGCACATACTCGTGTTGAGGGCTTGCTCCAGAGGCTTCTAATCCTACAGCTTTAAGACCCGCTTCACTTCGGCGCCCATCCTCCAGGTGCCCGACCCCGAGCGGCAATTCATAGTGGAGATGGACGCCTCCAATGTGGGGGTAAGAGCGGTCCTCTCCCAGAGGCTCCTGGAGGACAACAAGATGCACCCCTGCGCCTTCTTCCCCAGCCGGCACTCCCCAGCAGAGCACTGTCACGGTGTCGCTCTGAATCTCTGGTATTCGTGGGTTTTTTCTGTCTGTTCATCATTGTTTCACTTACTGTCTGCTCCCTGCACCGTTCGCGCCGCCGTTGTAATTACTCTTACCTGCCCTCCTCGTTTTTCCGATCACCATGATTATCCGTCTCACCTGCACTTCCTTGTTTTTGACCATCACTAGTTCATCCTCCTCTCTCTCCATTATCCCCCTCACCTGCACTCCCCACTTATTGCCACTTTACACTCGTTCTGTTAGTTAGTTCCTTCACTATTTAAACTCTCCCCTTTCACTCACTCTTTGTCAGTCCGTCTGTGAACCACACTCCTGGCAAGCGTATAGACTTTGGCTCTGATTTCCTGCGTTTTTGCTGCGATTTTGCTCCCCGTTTTTCCCTGGTGTTCTGTTACCTGTTCGTTGTGAGTTTTTGGTTTCTCTGTCTGTTTTCCTGCCCATCTGCCTCCCGTGTTTTCTGCCTGCCCGTTTGTCTCTTCCCCTGCCTTCAGTTCACCCGTCTCCTGCTCCCCTCATCCCTACTGCCGCTTCCTGGTTTTCGACTCCTGCCTGTCCCCCGACTCTGCTCAGCTCTGCCGCTTCCTGGTTTTCGACTCCTGCCTGTCCCCCGACTCTGCTCAGCTCTGCCGCTTCCTGGTTTCGACTCCTGCCTGTCCCTCGACTCTGCTCAGCTCTGCCGCTTCCCGTTGACGAACCCTGCCTGTCTACGACTCTGCTCGGCTCTCCAGTGCCTGGCTTCGACCTCTGCCGGTCCCTCGACTCTGCTCAGCTCTGCCGCCCCCTGGTGACGACCCCTGCCTTTCTACGACTCTGCTCAGCTCTGCTGCTTCCTGGTTTCGACTCCTGCCTGTCCCTCGACTCTGCTCAGCGCTGCCACTTCCTGTTGATGACCCCTGCCTGTCTACGACTTTGCTCAGCTCTGCCGCTTCCTGGTTTCGACTCCTGCCTGTCCCTCGACTCTGCTCAGCTCTGCCACTTCCTGTTGATGACCCCTGCCTGTCTACGACTTTGCTCAGCTCTGCCGCTTCCTGGTTTCGACTCCTGCCTGTCCCTCGACTCCGCTCAGCTCTGCCGCTTCCTGTTGACGACCCCTGCCTGTCTACGACTCTGCTCGGCTCTCCAGTCCCTGGCTTCAACCTCTGCCGGTCCCTCAACTCTGCTCAGCTCTGCTGTTCCGGGTTACGACCCAGCCTGCCCCGCGCTCCCCAGCTACTGCCGCCTGCTCGCAACGAGGCGCTCCAGTGCCTCGGCCCCTCCTCCTGGGGCCCCCCGGTTCCAGTGCTGCGCGCTCAGGCAAGTCTCAGGCAAGTCTCCCCGGATACTAGTCCGCCCCTCCCGGGGCGTTTTGCCTTTTTCCCCATTTCCCCGAACCCTTCAATAAATTTGTGTGTAAGAAAGTTCGCTATTGGGTCTGCCTCCTGTCTGTCCTCGTGTCTGACAACTTTTAAATTATATTTGGTCTATTCTTATCTTTTACTTTCTTATTGTATGTTTTAATTTACAGCAAGCCATGAAAATAAGAACCTAAAAAATAGGGCGGGGATGGCCCTTGCCATTCGATCCCTTGCAGGGAAAAAATACCAAAGGGCTTGTCAACTTCATGTGGCTTAATGGGGCCCTTTGGACTCCACTGAGCTATTGTGGACAGAAGCATACAAGTTAGCATATAATTATGAGAGCATATTACATACCCCAATCGTTCATATAAGCACATCAGAGAAAGCTACTGAGTGGACCACAGTCCTAGAAGACTTATATAAAAGGGTTTTTAAGGCCTGCCAGGGACGCGATGGACAAATGGTTACCATGACATTCTTCAGCTGTGGGTCATGACCCTGATATCAGTATGACTGCTTTGCTGAGGGCAGTCATGAAATCTTGAGGTTCGCTAGAAATTCAACTGTTGATCCCTAACCCACTGCAGGCCAATTCATTCAGAACACTTTTGCACCAGATAAAGAAGGTAGTTTTTTAGGTCAGATGAGCTAATGATCCTTTGAATGACATCAGGATGATTGATGGCTTTGAAATGGAAGGGGAGGCACTCATCTCCTTCCCAAAGACCTAGAGATCATGACACAGCAGGATGTCATACCTTGCATCTGTCCCTGCCCTGCCCTGTACAATGTCCATATGATTCCAGCCCCCATGGCCAGCAGGAATGTTATTGGTGTACACACTGTCCACAGAAAAATTGTCAAATCATGATTTCCAACCCCCTGATTGTGCATTATGTAGAAGGAGATACTGCCCAACATGCTTTTGGAAACCATGAAAAGCTTTAGTCAAAAGGGTCAAATGCCAGAGCTTATTAATTCTGCTTCTACACCATGCTTCTATCAGTCTGCTTCTATCAGTCCATGTGCCCCGTCATTACCTGCGAGGCAGAAATGGAGCATGGGTGAGCAGTTCACGTTACGAAAGTTCCCCCACCGCTGCCTGCACAAGTGCATTTGACTATTCTTGAGTACATGATGGAGCACATAAGACCCATACAAGCAAGAACTCCAAGCTGGGAAGTCCAGCTGTGGAGAGACAGAGGAGCCACGCAAAGCCCGGATGGTGTGTGGCACAATCAGGATGGTCATTCAGTGTGTGCATGATCCAGATGACTGCACGAGGGGGGAAATGAAGCAATACATTTGTGACAGTGGGTTTGGGGCACCAGGTTTACAAGACAGAATAGCACGTGATAAGGAATTGTAGGACATGTAGGGATGGCACCAAGGCCCTTAGGACACATACCATTACCAGAAGGATCACTCAAACACATAACTATGGACTATGTTGACATGTGCAAAAAGGTTAACAATTTTCAACACGTATTGATGGTAGTGTGCTGGTATTCAAGATGGATAGAAGCCTGACTAACTGCGAAGCAGGATGAGAATACACTAACATGATTTCTCACTTGGGAGATAATTCCCCAATTTGGCATTCCAGAAACAATGTGTGTCTATGTGTCTACGCCGGAGGGTAGGAACAGGCTCCTGGTGTACGTCTTTGGATTGATATGTCTAGGGTGCCTTGTCTCTACTTTCCCCAGTCTGTGTCAACAGGTGGTGATCCAGATGAAGGACCAAGATGGCAGAGGGCAGGACTACCACCAGACCCAGCTTCCCCCGAAGCCTCAGCCGGTTCCGTCAGGACTCCTACCACCTCTGTGGTAGGGACCCATACCAGGTGTTGGAGCCGTACCAGCCCTGCCACCTGGAACCACCAACGATGCAGGGAGGAGTGGTGTGGCAGAACAGGACAGGCAAGGGCAAGAGGCGGCTGCAACCCACCAGCTAACAGGCATCCAGCAGCCCATGGACTGGAGAGGGAGACTGCCCGCTGCTGAAGACCTTGTCACCATCGCTGACGATGTATGGGTCGCAGACCCCATCAACAATGACCCCTGGGATCCAGATGGGGAGCACCCACGAGAACAGCCGTTTGCCCAGGGATGAAATTTGGAGTTACTTCACAACCCAAGCACCCCACACTACAGCGAATACATGGATAAGCCCTACCCAGGACTTCCTCCGCATTGTGTCCAAATGGATTTTGACCCAGAAGAAGGTGGAACCTACGAACAGCCCACTACACCAAGGGGCAGCTTCACAGAGAAAGGAGCAGAACCAGATGTTCAAGGAGCTAAACAGTACCAATACAGTTACAGTGGCCTCAACTGGGGAGAGTTTGAGCCCCCAACAGATGAGGAGCACTCCTCAGACAATGATTGGTGATGAGAGTATGGGAGGCCCTGGCCTCTCCAAAACATGAGGAGGGTTCAGGAAGCTCTGACCTATTTGATTATGACAGCATAGATGATGATGATACATACGACTTACTTAAGATTAGAAGCTTAGATAATGTATCTGAAATTCCTAGTACTCTGCCCAAGGTGAAAGCATTGGAGAGTCAGAGTGTGACGATTCCCTGTAAATATCCCAAAGCAGCCAAATGAATACAATGGCTGTTGTTGCATACTGGTGTATGTTGACCTTATCCATGGAGAAAAGACCGTTTATGAGGTGTTGGGAGAACCAAGAATGACTGTAGCACTCAAAGAAAGAGAATATAATAGAATTGAAGATCTTTTTGGGGAACATAATGGACAATGGGATATATTTTTGTATGTCAATGTTCGACGGAGAGATAAGTAATGGGCCAGACCTAAACCTAGAGCCAGAGCTAGTAGAGGAAAAAGAGAATCCTCAAAGATAGACCTAAACAAAGCACTTGGAGAAAACTCATGACTTCAATGGACAGCGTACACTGTGAGGTCAGGACACTATGTGCTGTCTGGACACCAAAGCAATTTGTTATGCCCATGCCATATGTACTGATGAAGGAGAGGTGGAAGAATTACATGGAATTATTTTCCTGGCCCCAGTGTTTGCTGGTTCTGGGGAACAGCCAAGTTGAAAGAGCCATGTTATTCAGGGCAAAATTTCCTCAAAACTCTAAACCTCAAAAAATGGAACAAATATGTAAGGAATGGCACCTAGATATAGAAGAAAAAGAAAACGAATGTTTCACTGGGAAAAGAACAGGATGACTGGGAGGCATAGAGATTCCAGAGGATAAATGGAAGGAAGTGGGCAAATTTGTGGGCAAATGTTCAGTGAACTGGCATGAGACAAGCCCAGAATGGATGGCGGAAAGTAACTTCGTTGGACAAGAATGTACATACTTCCTTTGAAGTGTCCATGAACAAATTAAAGGACTTATGGGAAGAAGCACATAGTAATGCTGGACAGACACCCGACCTTCACATAGACCTCTTGAGTGTGGGATCCATTTTTGAATCCAATCGAGACTTTTTTGGATCAGCCTGGGATTGGGTAACAAGGGTCTTTGGCTCTCTAGGAGCCACTATTGCAGGCTGGATTCTCAAGGTAGTTTTGGGAATTGCCCTTTTGATTCCTTTATGTTGCTGCTTGGTCACATGGTGTGGCAAAATATTCTCTGGAACCATCACCAGGGCTGTGGCAAAACAGCTAGAGGTCCTAGGCCCGGTGGAAAGTGTAATGGGCCATGAGTCTGGACTATTTGGAGTCATTGGACTAAGGGATCTGAACCAAACTGAACTCTCTCCAATAGTGGAAGACTCCCAGAGGGGAGAAGAGGAGCCAGAGCTCCATTCAACACTAAGATGCCAGTATAGTGAAGTGACAATTATATAGACAAAATCTGGAAGAAAACTATCAGAGACTGTTTGAAAACTACAAGGACTTATAAGATGCACATACGCTGATGGTTGCATGAGCAATGAAGTAATGAATTACAGTGCAACAGAGGAGTAACAGCATACAGGAAAATCATTTACTGATTAGTAGCAGACACCAAGACATGACCCGCTGACTCTGGGGCAATAAGATGCAGTAGTAAATATACCAAATTATTGGAAAATATATGAATTGCTATGATAAGGCTATAGGTGGATAGATGGAAAATGCGGCCAACAAAAAGTGGCCAAGGTGAGAATTCTGAAAAGAGATTAGCCTATAATGTGTTTTATGGCTTATTAGATGCTGGAAATGATTAGGTAACATAAGTATTAGAGGAATAGCCATCACCTGCAAAAGTCACCTGGGTGTTCAGGTAGATTACTTGATGAATGCCAGCTGTCTCTAGAGGTGGAGTGAGCATGTGCCTAGATGGCTATTGGGCTGGGCACCAAAAGGAAAAGGGGCAAGGAAGCAGGGAAGAGCAGGCTGCCGGAGGGTAGCTTAATGGACATAAGGGAGGACATCATTTATGTCTTTCTACCTCATTAGTGCGTGGCTCCAAGATCATTAAGTTGGAAGAGAAAGTGTGCATGAAAGAATGTGTGTGTGTGTCTTACATGTCTTCAAGATGCCCCCTTTTGTAACTACCATGGCAGCAGGGTGTATGTGTGTGTGTGTGTGCATCAAATGAGGATTTGAAGACCATGTAGTTTGAAGGCCATGCATTGAATTAAGAAGATTTACTGATCGCTTGCGTACATAGTTGAATGAAAAGAGGAGATAGAGGAATATGAGTAATATGTTCTGACTCATGAGGAGGCAATTAGTGACTGGAACCTGGATGATTTAGGGCAGGAAGAGGTAGACAACTGCCAACTGTCATGAACAAAAGGAGCAAAATGATGAATGAAAGAACGAAAAACAATTAAAACAGGCAATTGCAGGAAGAAAAGCTGCATTCTGGAGGCAACAAAGTAATAAACAAAGTAATGAATCACAACAATTAAAGCATATATTTTTTATAGGAAATTGAGAGGATTTATCCATGAATATAAACTTTCTTAGGGAGGACAGCATGATTCTGATTGGCTAAGCGGTCCACCATGACGTAAGGATAATGGGAAGATTTGCAGGGCTCAGTTTGCTGTAAAAGCTGGGGGAACGCTGGAGGAAATTCAGACCTGTGCAGCTCTCCTGGAAGAACAGCCAGCCTTCACTGCAGTGAATCTTATTCACATTGGGTAATGCATTGGGTTTATTGCTTGACAGTTGTCTATGCAAATGTCCTGTTGGTTTTGTGAATAAAGAGAAGTTGGTCACTTCGGTGTCAACTGTGCTTGTTTACTGAAGTGAGAGCACACATTGGGGTTAGCTTGTGGAAGACTTTCTACTACACTTTCCTGGTTGCCATTACAAGCTCCATCACCAGCAAACACCTAGAAACCAGTGATCCATTACCAGTCACAAGTGAGAAAATTACACAGGACACAGGCCAAGACCCTATCTTGTCTAGCGTTTTTGATACAACACTGTCCAAAGACTGCCACCTCTGCAAAGACAGTTGACCTCTCAAGGGTCTTTATCTCATGCACAGGTCTTCCACATCAGATTGTAAGTTACAACGGAACATTCCAATGGAATTCCAGTGAAGAATTCCAGTGCTTTGTCAGAAAGAGTGGCATACAACACACCACCATTGTGCCATACCACCCAGCTTCAAATGGCCAAGCAGAACGGTTCATCCAGACATCCGACAGTGTGCACAGAGGAAGCAGCCTCTGTTCTACATTCAAAAATGCAACTTTTGTTCACCTTCCGTGTTGGACAACATGTAATTTCCAGAGACTACTGCAACAATGGTCAGAAGTGGCAGTCTGGCACCATAGTAACACAGACTGGACCAGTAACCTACACAGTCAACATCAGCCAGGACCTAGTGTGGCATAGACACGTGGATCAACTGTTGGATGCAGCTGGGCCGACCGTGGATGCCAAGTGTACACATTCCTCCAATGGCCTTGAATTCAGTGACCATGCAAAGGACATCGTCATCCTTGAAGATGATGGAGGTGGTTCTGTACCCAACCCACCTGTAGCTCAAAGTCCTGCTGTCACCCTGACACCTGTGGGGTGTTACCCAAATAGGATTTGGAGACCTCCAGAAAGACTGAGAATAAGTTATTAGACTTAGAAGGGTTTGAATTAGTTAGGATTGGTTAAAGCTTGGCAAAACCTCTTTGGTGGGGATAGGGATAGGGATAGCAATGCTGGAAGGGAGAAGTGTTAAGGGTATTTTAGGACCTGTGTTTTTACCTTACGGGTCTATGTTATTGCGCATTGAGAGTGGTGGGTAATGTAAGCATGTGTCATGAGCCTGCTCACTGCCTTACTGGTCTGGGGTTTTCCACCACACTCACCTATTACCAGCCACGCCTATCTGCACTCATTCAGATAGGCCTACTCACCTGTTTGCAGTCCCCAATCGTTGCTGCTTGTTGCTTGCTGTTTGTCCCTGTATTTAAACCCTAGGCTTTCAGACGTCTAGTGTCAGATCATTTTTGTGTTTTCATGGTTAATCAGCTCTGCAATTCCAAAACTCTGACTCTTGGCTTCAGACTGTCTTGGCTTTCCCTGTTCTCCAACCGCGGTAACCTGGTGTCTCGCCGCCCTGCTCTATTCCCTGCCTGTGGTGGATTACTTCATACCTCCGCTCCTGCCTCTGCTCACCCTGCCTGCGTTGCGCTCCTGCACAGCTCTCTACCGGAATGTGCTGTATCCTGCCTGACTTTCTCCGACTCCCGAGTGCCTGCCTTTCTCCGACTCCCGACTGAAGAAGCGTCAGTCGTCTATTCCCATCAGAACTCGGGAGTGAGCCTGCAACCTCATCAGTTCCATCCTCTCCAGAGGAACGACAGCGACACATCGCCTCCCGTCTCTGCCTGTACTGTGGGGGTGAGGCTCACCACATCGTCAGTAAAAGTCGGTAAAAGTCAGAGCTCACCGGGCGTAGAGACGGTCTGGTTGAGCTCGATGAACTTCCAGCCTCCCCTTAATCGTAAACCTTTGCTCCAGGTTCGCCTCCTTCTGTCTGACACTTCCCATGTCCTGGCTGCCCTGGTGCAGAGGAGAACATTGTAGACACAGAGCTCGCTCAACAGCTGGGCTTGGGGCGTCTTCATTTGCCTAAACCTGTGCTGGTCAGGGCGTTGGGCGGACATGTACTCAGCACCGTCACCCATCTGTCTACTCCTGTGACTATACTGTTGTCAGGAAACCACCAGGAGACCATTCAATTTCACCTTCTCCATTCACCTGGACAACCCCTAATACTGGGCTAAGCGCTGGCTTCACCGACACAACCCCCAAATTGACTGGCTGACGGGTACAATACGAGAGTGGGGGAGGAACTGCCACCAGACCTGCCTAAGAAGTGGCGTTTTGCCGTCCAGCGCGGAGACCGTCTGTCCTCATCTCGAACGTACCTATCTGTTACCATGAACTAAAGGAGGTATTCAACAAGTCAAAAGCCACTTCTCTGCCACTGCATTGGTCATACAACTGTGCCATCGATGTCCTGCCGGGAACTGCTTTACCGAAGGGGCGGCTTTACTTGTTGTTCGCACCTGAACGGAAAGCCATGGAGGACTACGTCAATGATTCACTGGCAGCCGGAATCAATTGTCCGTCATCCTCTCCAGCCAGGGCAGGATTCCTTTTTCCTGGTAAGAAGGACGGCTGAAAACAAAACTATGATATTGGCAATCATGAGTTATTGGCCGTGAAGCTCGCCTTAGAAGAGTGGCGTCACTGGTTGGAGGGGTCTCAGGTTCCGTTTTTAGTCTGGACCGACCATAAAAATCTGGAATAGATCCGCAGCGCCAAGTGACTGAATTCCCGACAGTGCCGGTGGTCATTGTTCTTCACCAGATTCAATTTCACCCTCTCATATCGTCCCGGGTCTCATAATGCAAAGCCAGATGCACTGTCCCGGATGTTCCAGACCCGACATCCATCTTACCACCCTGACTTGGGATACAGAGGAGCAGGTGAGAGAGGCTACCCATGATCTGTCAGGTCCTAGTGTGTGTCCCACTGGCCGTCTCTGTGTTCCAGAGAACCTGAGGTCTCAGGTAATTCAGTGGGGGCACGATTCTCATCTGGCTTGTAACCTTGGGGCTAGCAGCACCCTCCGTCTGCTTTCTCAGTGGTTCTGGTGTCCGCCGCTGAGGATAGACATACAGGACTACGTGAGGGCATGCCCCACCTGCAGTCAGCACAAGACCCCCCACCAGACCGCTGGCCGGATTACTTCAGCCCGTACCGGTGCCCAGGTGACCCTGGTCTCACATTTCTATGGACTTTGTTGCTGGGCTCCTTTCGTCCAGAGGAAACACGGTCATTAACACCGATTCAGTAAGATGGCTCACTTCGTGTGGCTTCCGAAGTTACCATCTGTCAAAGAGACCGCCCAGGTAGTGTTGGAACATGTTTTTCGCATCCATGGTTTGCCAAGGGATGTAGTATCAAACCGGGGACCACAGTTTGCATCCATGTTCTGAAAGGAGTTTTGCCACCTCTTAGGAGGAAAGGACAGATGGAGCTGGGTATCATCTGCATAGGTGTGATAGGAGAAGCCATGGGAGTGGATAATCAACCCCAGTGAGGTGGTATACAAGGCGAAGAGAAGGGGCCCCAGCACAGATCCTTGGGGTACCCCTGTGGTCAGTTGGTGAAGCGCCGAAGGAGCCTCTGAAACTGGGTAAGACAGGGTCTGTGTAGATGGTTTGAGAAGTGACTACTAATTGCTGCAACCTTGTTAGTAAAAAATGTAGCAAAAGTGTCAGCTGTGAGGTTAGTTGCAGGAGGTGGAGGTGGTGGGTTTAGTAGAGATTTGAAGGTGGAGAAGAGTTTCCTGGTGTCACTGGCATTGTGAATCTTCTCGTGGTAAAAAGCCTTTTTGCAGAAGTGACACTGGATGTGAAAGATGACAGCAGATAGGTCAGGTAGAGCGGGAGTCTGTAGCACTTAAGATTGAACGTGTGTGTGTCATAGTGACATAAACAACACTCGGTGTGTTTAAAAAACAGGACTATGGTTGAAAATACTCTCGACTATTGCTTTAAAGGAGCTACATGCAGGAATTTCCATGAAAAGAGCAAGTGGTGTAATGTCTAGATGGGAGAGTTTCAGAAAAGATCATTTGATGTGTTTTTTCTCCTTGATCTAAGGGAAAAAATCACCTGCCCAGCCCACCTTGCACTCACTCAGTCACTACCGCACCTGTTTCTAATTACTCTGCTCTTTGTTCCCTGCCACAGTATATTAACCCACAGTTTCCAGCCAGTCCTTGTCAGATTGTCTTCATAATCATGGTGATTCAGTGTTGCAACTCTGTCCCTCTGACGCCTCATTACCAACTCGCAACGACCTGGCTACCCCTGCTCTTCTGCCCTGGTAATCTTGACCTGCTGCCTGTTTCTCTACCAGAGTTTTGCCCGTGTGTTACCTGTCCTGCCACCTCCACAAGGGTGTACCAGTTGTTCCTATCAACACCTGGTTAACGGCGTGCAGAAAATCCAGTTCACGGTGTGATTTACAGAATTGCAGTCCGTCTCCCACGTCCTCCCTGGTTTCGAGACCAAATCATTGGAGCCGTCCCCATTTTCCAGTCCTTCGGTCAGTTGCTCTCTCAATCTGTTCTGTGCCTAATCTTGTTCAGCAAACCTTTCTGTGCTGTTCAGTAACTACCACTCTCCGCAGGTTTTGTTGCTCCCTGTTCCAACGTCTCTCTCCTCTGCACTGTCTCCCTACTCATCTGGGTTTCCCCACTGGACCTCCTACTGGCATCCACTGTGCCCCGGAGCCCCGCAGCACACCTCTGACTCGGCCGCAACCAACCTGGTTCACCTTTTCCCATGTACCTGACTGAACTCCATAAACTGTGTGTGTTTGCAAAGTGTTACTCTTGGGTCGTCTGTACTGCACCATCACAATGTATGTTTGCTGACATGTATGTATAACTCATAGGGGAAAATCTGTAAGACTTCTGTGAGGTTCAAAAGATGTGTCAAGAGTATGAATGGACATTCAGTTTCTATGGATAGCACATGCAGCAATGTGTGGCAGTCATATTATGTACCACTAGGCGGTCATCTAGGTTTTATTTTAATTTACATTTATGCATTTATCAGACAATTTTATTCAAAGCGACTTACATTTGACAACTATCAGTTACATCAGGGCCCTGAGCAACTTAGGGTTACGTATCTTGCTCAAGAGCACAACAGTGTCAGCCAGAATTCAAACCAACATGCTCGCCACATGATTGTCACTTAGCCCTTATGATTGTCACTTAGCACCTTTAACATTCAACTGAAGCTTTGGCATAATAATATGATGACAGTATATACACTGACATACACAATTGAAGCCTTCTACTCTGTAAGTAAGAAGAAAAATGTCATTCAGTTTAGCCTAATACACCTAGATTAATGGTCAGTCAGCTTAAAGAATAAAGAGTAAACTATTTGTTTTAAACATTTGATTGATGTTATAATGTATATTAATTCATAACATTTTAAAAGGTGATGTACTGTATATTTTGTCAGTATTTTACAGATTATATAAATCAAGTCATCAAGTCATCACGTTATTACTTATGTCAGTTATTATTATGATTTCAGTGTGCCATCATTCAAATAACATACACTTTTATTTAGTAGAACCTCGGCCCATGAGTGCCTTCTTGGTGTTTTTCTCTGGATGCAGGAGAATTATGTAACATTTTGGGGCAAATATGGCTATGAGCAGCCCAAAGCTTGAGGCCAGAATGGCAAAAATTTCAACTACATCTGCATACTTACCAGGTGAACTGATATAGGCAGGAACAAAAGCAATCCACACAGCACAGAAAATAAGCATGCTGAAGGTAATGAACTTAGCCTCATTAAAAGTATCTGGTAGGTTCCTTGCTAGGAATGCTAACAGAAAACTAATGGCTGCCAAAAGACCTATGTAGCCTAGCAATGCAGCAAATCCTGCCACTGAGCCAACTGCACATTCAAACACAATCTTGGAGCTCTGATGGTGAGTGTTTTTGTGAGGTGTAGGAGAGGCAGTGGAAAGCCAAATTACACAGATGGCCACCTGGAGAGAAGTTAGGATGACAACAGTTCCTCTTTGCTGGGCTGCCCCAAACCACTTAATGGCCCCCTGACCTTCGGGTCTTGAGGCCTTAAAAACTGCAATCACAACCATTGTCTTCACCAGAATGCTAGAGACACAGAGGACAAAGCTGATACCAAATGCTGCATGGCGGAGCTGACAGGTCCAAAGCCTGGGCTGACCAATAAACAGCAATGTACACAGGAAACAGAGTTTTAGTGAAAGTAGAATCAAGAAACTCAGTTCAGAGTTGTTGGCTCTCACTACTGGAGTATGACGGTGGTAAACAAATATTGCCAGGACCACAGCAGAGGTACATGCACCAACCAAAGATACTGATGTCAAAGAGATGCCTAAGGCCTCTTCATAGGAGAGAAACTCAACCTCCTTTGGGACACAGTGATCTTTGTCCAGGTTTGACCAGAATTCCACTGGGCACTTAATACATTCAATGGCATCTAATGAGACAAAAGAGAAAGCAGAGATATTTGGAACAGACAGAGGGAAAGTAATTGTTGAATTTATTTTGAGGAATATTAATACAAACATCCCATGACAAAGCTCATTAGACAAAATGATGATTAACATGGCTTTGTGCCTTAAAAAGATTTAAATGTTGCCTTTAAAGTAACACAAACGTGTTTCTGTTGAAAGGGCACTGGAAATCTTTTAATTTCATTAGTATATTGACCTGTTGTGTTACTGATCTCTCCATCAGCACAAGGGAGACAGTCGAAGCAGCAGACAGGTAGTCCTTTCCTTCTGGCTTTTCTAGTTCCAGGGGGACAGGACTCACTACACACTGACCTTGGAGGCTGTGCATAAAATATACAGGAAATTAGATTTTCAACTGTACTAAATGTACTAGGTATGAATGGTCCCTAATTTCCCTAACTAATGCTTTTAAAATCTACAATATAATATCATGTAAACACATCAATAATTGTAAATAATCATAATCACTTTGTTTAATTCAAAGTTCCAGGACAGTTTGTCTTCATCCAGATGGAACATTTTCCCAACTGGTTGTGATTCATCAACAACCCCCACTGTTCTGGTCTTCATTGTACCGTCTGGCATCCCCTGCCAGTTGAAGATGTCATAGATGGCCAAGGCATCACCAGTTTTGTCAAAAGACACCTGATCCCCAAAGCCTGTGGTAAAGTTGACCTCCTGCAGGTAATGAACTAGCTAAAGCCACGAAAGAATGGAAACAGAGAAATGAAGAGTCATTTCAAGGTTGTGTTGTGCAATACCATACCTTGCAATAAATATACTGAATATTGAGCTGCCACAATTACAGTAATACATACAGTATATATTGTAAAATAAAATCTGAGATTGTACGTGACATTAAAACATTCAAAAGAAAAGAAGAGAAAAGTGTATACTTTCACAATGGTTTGGCAATACTAAATGAAGCTACTAAGCATGTTGTTTGCTTTGAACAACCTCAGTATAATCTTTGTAGAGTGGGTGCATTGATTGTTGTAGTAATCATGCTCTGCACTGAAACAGCAAAATACAATTGTGCAAGTTTTGTAAGAGAGCAAGTGATTTTCATCCAGTTAAGTAAGAGATATTTTTAAAATTTAAATTCTTCAAATATATTTTTTAATTCACATTTTTATAAAACTCATTATTTTAAGTGTTCTAAGTTCACATGTCTGACATATGGTTTTGGGGGGTGTAGTAATTTTGGTTAAGTGTATTCAGATGAATGACTTTTAAACATAGGCCTGTTGTTCATTCTTAACTACACATATGTTTTATCAAAAATGGAAGGGTATATGTACCTGCCAGGGTTGCATATCATGGATGTTGGCGCAGCTATTCCCTTTAAATGGCCCTTGCCCAGGGACACAGCTCAATAGGTTATGGAAAGAATGCGCCAGGGCATAGACTGCTTTATAGACATTATAGGAAGGTCTGAGGTCAGACACATCACTGTAGGCAGAGTCAGCTTTGTTCAGGTCCTCTTGTCCTGTACAGACTCTTCCCTCAGCTACAGCCAAGGCCTCTACTGGGTCAAACCTGCAGCTGAACATGTCTTGCCAGAATCTACTCACCATATTATTCTGTGAGTTTTTGTCAGGGCGAACATTCAATAGAAACTCCTTTAGCCCTTCAATCTCTCCACGCCGAATGGCCATACCCAGTGTGCCTCTGAGGAAGGGAAGCATGCGTGAGGTAAGAAAAAGTGGTGAGAAGGACCATGACTCACTTGCAATCCACTGGCGTATCACATTCTGTCGTACTACTTCGTCCATCAGTGGTAAGAGGTACGACTCAGCAGAGAAGACCACAATCACACGTGATGTAGATGTCTTAATCACTTGCATGATCTTTCTGATCAACACAATATCATTGTTTTTGGGCAGTATTTCTGAGAATGCCACACAGCCACCAAATGTAGTGACATCCTCATGGAAAGACTGAGCAGCATGTCGGCCATAGTCATCATCACTGTAGATGAGGCCCACCCATGTCCATTGGAAGTGCTTCAATATCTGAATCATAGCTCTCACTTGGAAGGCATCACTGGGTATAGTCCTGAAGAAAGATGGGTAGCGCTGTCTGTCACTTAAGCAGGAACAGGTAGCAAAGTAGCTCACCTGCATTAGAGAGAGAGAGAAAAAAAAGATTGTCACTGAATATCAAAGAAACATCATTAATATACATTCATTTAGTTATTTTTCTTTGTATCTTTCATCAAAACAAACTGTAACAGATTATGTACAAGTAATTCATCCCCAAATTATCAATCTCCTTTTCAATGCATTTGTCTCCACCAGTTCATACCATTGGGACTCGAAACAGACCCGCCACACTAGAAATGGCAATGGAGTGAGTCGACACAGAATCCCCCACAATTCCCAAAACAGGTGGCAAACCCTTCAGGCAGCTAGATGAAGAGAATTTTTTGTGTGTCCCACTCATAAGAGCTGTTGCAGCACGGAAGGCCACTCCGAGTTTGACACAGTTGTCATAAATGCTATAACCCAGAGAGATGTTGGGAAGCAAATGTGGATTTTGGTTTATCTCATTTATGGCAAAAGCCATTGCTTGTGCCATTTTAAAGCCATCTAAGTCAAACCTGGCAGATAGAAAGAATAATAAAGCAGTTATCAATGATAGTGCTATAACATAATCCTGATAAATAACAATAGACAACTAATAACATTGGCACAGTGACACTCATTATGTCAGTCATTATTTAGTCTAGATATCACTATAGAAAAGGCAGCTTTGCACTTTTTATTTCTCCATATGACATAGCAAGACAAGTATTTTATGTTTGAACTAGTTGAGTGTCATGATAAGATCTGTCCTTCATTTCAAAGCAATATTATAGACAAGTTTAGGCAATCATTCAGAGACTCACTCGTGACACCAGGGCTGTGCTGGTTTAGTGCTGAAAGATAGCTCTGGAAATACAGTGAACAAATGGATCTCAAACAGCCCCCCTATTATCACATCTCCATCCTGGTGCATCCCAGTAAGATTGAACTGCTCCCGCTGCCAGCAGAGGTCAGGAGTATCAGAGCTGGAGGTGAGGGTGGGAGAGAACAGAGTGCCTGCTGACACTGTCAGGGCCAGCAGAAGGAGAATTGGAGACACCTGCATGCCGTTCCTCTCTCTTTCTCTTCTGTCTCTGTACCCACACTCTCTCCAGTAATGCCAAATATTTCATTTGGAAGGTGGAGGTGAGTATTTGTCACGTAATTTCAGATGGGACGCCCACAGTTTGGGCGTGCCTGTAATACCCATGAGGAAAGACTTGTTGACATTATCCAAAAATTAGACACTGATTTGAATCCTAAGGTAATTAAATGATTTGTGCATACTGTGGAGGATCTTACCATGTATTTACTGTCATTAACCTATGAACATTTACTACTCTCTTAATGGGGAGCCGATAATTACATTTTACCAGCTGTACCACTCCTCTTAAATTAAGAACCTAGTTTTGCTTTTCATGAGTAATGAGCTTTACACTGAAAAAGGTTCAGCTACTGCGTAGCCCAGTAGCAAAACCACATGACCACCGGTATTGCTGAAGAGCTTTCAATGTGGCATCTTTGAGTGATGGTATATCTGATACTGGTGAGTGGCATGGCTAATTGATGAAAGCACATACTTTGTAAACATGGAAATCCAGATTTCAGTCAAGTATTGGTAAGTACTTTGCAAGTGACCTGCTCTCTTAGTCTTCTTCTATTGAAGAACATTTTTAGTCAATATATTTGTCTTATGATGGCAACAGATTGATATATTAACACCTAACCTGCATAGATTCATAAACCATGTGAAATGTCATGCTTACATTTGACTCAAGTCTGTAATTTTCTACATGTTTTATTTTCAGCCACTACTCTAAGCAACCTGATGGAATTGTTATACTTTGCTGTCTCTGACTAACCTGAGGGTGGCAGTCATACACTTATACTGTACTCAGATGAGACAGCAGAACCTACAGTGAAAGCCTTTAAAGACGTCTACTTGTGTCTACCCCTGTTAGTATGATTATCCAGATTTTTTTGCCTTACAATTTTTTTTGGTTGGTTATTTTTTTTTCTCGTTTCACTTTTTTCATAAATTTTTGGACTGAAACACCAGGGGCCTCATTTATGTGCTTCGGGTTCACGCCAAGAGGTTGCATACACACAGGAAGTGCGTACACTAAAAAATATCCAGATTTATAACTCTGCACACACATGTCCAGCGCCGGTTTCCTTTTATAAATCACAACCTATACTAAATGTGGATCAAAGTTTGTGAGCATCATCCCATGATTAATATTAAATTCCAAATGAAAGTATTACTGAAAGCCAATCACATTTAGCCTGGACACAAACACATTAGACTACCCATTTTTACACGCAAGTTGTGCACTACAATTTGGTAGCTAAATAATTGTAATTGGAAAATCTGTCAAGCAGTTTTGAAAGACACAGTATTTACTTTAATCAAAACAGGAACAACAATATTAACAAACTATCAAGACAAAATAAAACAGGTTATTCTATACACGTGACAACCAGACTGAGGCAGAGTAGACTGCATTTGTTCCACAGTTGTCTTCTTGTTGTGAGAAATATAATTTCTTAAAGTAAACTGGCAACGAAGATGCAATCTTCTGTTTGTGATATGCGATACCTGCTGATACTTTAGTGAGTGTTGCAGCTTTCAATGCAAGTGACAAAGGCCTACTAGGCTACCTCTGCAGATAAATGGGATCGTTAGGATGCCTACTCTTCACTGTATCTTTAGATTTCTAAGCATTTCTTTCTCATGTGTTCTGAAAGAGGTATCCACTAAACCTGTGTTTGACTTCGAAGCAGAGCACCGGGTCAGGCACAATTTTCACAGATATTAATAACGTCATAACTGCGGTGTCCTGGCCAGCTAAATTTTTGTGGTATGGACGCCTTAAGGAGCTGCATTTAACACGCCCTCAAACACCCATGTGTGCTAGAGCGACACCTAATTACAGACAACAAAATGATTCCCAGAACACCAAAGTAGCAGGTCACATGAAAGTTACTATAGATCCACTTTAGAGATCCACTTATAGATCTGCTTGAAATTTAACGTGTAGGCTGTAAGCTGTTTTAGACCATGGGAAAGTAGCCTACTGTAGCTTAGTCTTAGTCTTAAGATTTTGAGAGCTCTGTCTGGGATGAAAGAGTTTCTCTTTGACATTATTTTGCAGAATACAAGCAGTACAATGACGGTTGTAGACAGCACTGATTTATTTCCATGCTTCCTTCTTGTTAATTATTGAGTGTTAACTTCTTTCATGCCTCCCATGCCTTGAGGAGTTACCCCCACCCACAACCAAAACTTATTACAAGTTAAAACTCAAGTGGATCTACATGCCCACTGACTTTCACTCGGCCTGTTGTTTCAGTGTACCATGGATTCTTGAGTAATTAACAATATAGAATGGCCTCTCAGGGCTTATTGCTTAACTATAGTAAAGGTCATGAATGTGTTGCGTTTTAGTCAGGCAAAGTCAGAGAATTTTAAGTTTTACTTACACTGGGGACCTTGAATCTTGAATCTTGTGTTTTACTCACAGTGGGGATATTGAGAACCTTGAGGTTGTGAATAAATAGTTGCGTCATTCAACCATTTTTTATGATGTTGTTTTCCATATATTTTATTATGATTTCAATGTTCCATCCATTTAGATAATATAACCTTTTACTTAGTAGAACCCCGACCCATGAGTGCCTTGTTGGTGTTCTTCTCTGGATGCAGAAGAATGATGTAACATTTTGGGGCAAATATGGCTATGAGCAGCCCAAAGCTTGAGGCTAGAATGGCAAAAATTTCAACTACATCTGCATACTTACCAGGTGAACTGATATAGGCAGGAACAAAAGCAATCCACACAGCACAGAAGATAAGCATGCTAAAGGTGATGAACTTAGCTTCATTGAAATTATCTGGGAGGTTTCTTGCTAAGAATGCTAACAGAAAGCTAATGGCTGCTAGAAGGCCTATGTACCCCAATAATGCAGCAAAACCTGCTACTGAGCCAACTTCACATTCAAACACAATCTTGGAGCTCTGGTAGTGAGTGTTTTTGTGAGGTGTAGGAGAGGCCGTGGAGAGCCAAATTACACAGATGGCCACCTGGAGAGAAGTTAGGATGACAACAGTTCCTCTTTGCTGGACTGACCCAAACCATTTCATGGCCCCCTGACCTTCAGGTCTTGAGGCCTTAAAAACTGCAATCACAACCATTGTCTTGACCAGAATGCTAGAGACACAGAGGACAAAGCTGATACCAAATGCTGCATGGCGGAGCTGACAGGTCCAAAGCCTGGGCTGACCAATGAACAGCAATGCACACAGGAAACAGAGTTTTAGTGAAAGTAGAATCAAGAAACTCAGTTCAGAGTTGTTGGCTCTCACTACTGGAGTATCACGGTGGTAAACAAATATTGCCAGGACCACAGCAGAGGTACATGCACCAACCAAAGATACTGATGTCAAAGAGATGCCTAAGGCCTCTTCATAGGAGAGAAACTCAACCTCCTTTGGGACACAGTGATCTTTGTCCAGGTTTGACCAGAATTCCACTGGGCACTTAATACATTCAATGGCATCTAATGAGACAAAAGAGAAAGCAGAGATATTTGGAACAGACAGAGGGAAAGTAATTGTTGAATTTATTTTGTGCATAAAATGTGCATAAAATATACAGGAAATTAGATTTTCAACTGTACTAAATGTACTAGGTATGTATGGTCCCTAATTTCCCTAACTAATGCTTTTAAAATCTACAATATAATAGATGTCAAGTACACACATCAGAATAATTTGAAATATTCATAATAATCACTTTGTTTAACTCAAAGTTCCAGGAGAGTTTGTCTTCATCCAAGTGGAACATTTCCCCAGCTGGTTGTGATTCATCAACAACCCCCACTGTTCTGATCTTCATTGTACCATCAGGCATCCCTTGCCAGTTAAAGATGTCATAGATGGCCAAGGCATCACCATTTTTGTCAAAGGACACCTGATCCCCAAACCCTGTGGTAAAGTTCACTTCCTGCAGGTAGTGAATTAACTAAAGCCAAGTAAGTGGGAATGAAAATGAAAACAGGGTAATGAAGAGTAAGAATAAGTACAGTATTGTGGAATCAAAACTGAGATATGTGACATTAAAAATAAAATAGAACAAGAATAAATAACATTTTAATAATGGCATACTGTTTATCCAACTACACATGTACTTCATCAAAAATGTAGGAACCTATGTACCTGCCAAGGTTGCATATCATGGATGCTGGCACAGCTATTCCCTTTAAAGGGCCCTTGCCCAGGGACACAGCTTATTAGGTTATGGAGAGAATGTGCCAGGGCATAGACTGCTTTATAGACATTATAGGAAGGTCTGAGGTCAGACACATCACTGTAGGCAGAGTCAGCTTTGTTCAGGTCCTCTTGTCCTGTACAGACTCTTCCCTCAGCTACAGCCACGGCCTCTACTGGGTCAAAACTGCAGCTGAAAATCTCTTGCCAGAATCTTCTCACCATGCTGTTCTTTGAGTTTTTGTCAGGGCGAACACTCAATAGAAACTCCTTTAGCCCTTCAATCTCTCCACGCCGAATGGCCATACCCAGTGTGCCTCTGAGGACAGGGAGCATGTGAGAGGTAAGAAAAAGTTGTGAGGAGGACCATGCCTCACTTGCAATCCACTGGCGTATCACATTCTGTTGTGCTACTTCGTCCATCAGTGGCAGGAGGTAAGACACAGTAGAGAAGACCACAATCACACGTGATGTAGATGTCTTAATCACCTGCATGATCTTTCTGATATCCACAATATCATTGTCTTTGGGCAGTATTTCTGAGAATGCCACACAACCACCAAATGTAGTGACATCCTCATGGAAAGACTGAGCGGCATGTCGGCCTTTACAGTTGTCTACCTGAGTCCAATCCTGTTATTTCAATGGTGTGTGTATGAAGTTGTAATCCCAATATATGTAGAAGATAAGCATGCTGAAGGTGATGAACTTAGCCTCGTTGAAATTATCTGAGAGGTTTCTTGCTAAGAAAGCTAACTAAAAGCTAATGGCTGCTAGAAGGCCTATGTACCCCAATAATGCACCAAAACCTGCTACTGAGCCAACTGCACATTCAAACACAATCTTTGAACTCTGGTAGTGAGTGTTTTTGTGAAGTGTAGGAGAGGCCGTGGAGAGCCAAATTACACAGATGGCCACTTGCGGAGAAGTTTGGATGACAACAGTTCCTCTTTGCTGGACTGCCCCAACCCACTTCATGGCCCCCTAACCTTCAGGTCTGGAGGCCTTAAAAACTGCAATCACAATCATTGTCTTGACCAGAATTCTACACAGAGACACAGAGAACAAAGCTGATACCAAATGCTGCATGGTGAAGTCTGGGTTGACCAATAAACAGCAGTGCACACAGGAAACAAAGTTTTAGTGAAAGTAGAATCAAGAAACTCAGTTCAGAGCAATGTCCCCACTGCTAATGTTGACCTACCGGGCTTCAGTACAGTTAGACTAGACAGAGACAACAAACGCTCTGGGAAAAAGAAGGGAGGAGGACTGGTGATACACAGTAACAACAGGTGGTGCCATCCCGGTCATGTGACAGTGAAGGAGACCATCTGCAGTAAAGACGTGGAGTTACTTGCAGTGAGCCTGCGACCCTACTACATGCCGAGAGAGTTCTCGCACGCCATTGTTCTCTGTGTTTACATTCTGCCATGAGCCCTTCTGGACATTGCCTGTGACGCCATCCACACAACTGTGGCAAGGCTCCAAACACAACACACGGATGCCTTTTTTGTTATAACAGGTGATTTCAAACATGTTACACTAGATTCCACCCTCACAAACTTTCACCAATTTGTGGACTGTGCAACAAGGAAAAATAGGACAATTGATCTCCTCCATACTAATGTGAGGGATGCATACAGTGCCACCCCCCTTCCTCCACTGGGTAACTCCGATCACAACCTCATTTACCTTCAGCCATTGTACAAGCCAAAAGTACAAAAACTTCCAGGCACCACACGCACCTTCAGGGAATGGACACCAGAAGCAGAGGAGGTGCTGAGGGATTGCTTTAAGTCCACGGAATGGAGCGTATTACAGGATAGTAAGGATTTGGAGGAAGTCACAGCATGCACAACTGGCTACCTCAACTTCTGCATGGACATTGTTGTACCCACTAAGACTGGGCTGCTACACTAATAACAAGCCTTGGGTGACCAGTGATGTCAAAAGTCTCCTTAACAAGAAGAAGAAAGCTTTTAAGGAGGGCAATCTGACAGAGCTGATAAGTGTGCAGGGAGAACTGAAAAGAAGGCTGAGGGAGGCCCATCACAGGGCTTGGAGGAAAGGGTGGCAAGGCTGATGGCAACATTTCCAGGGCCAACGAGCTGAATGACTTCTACAACCGGTTCAGCAACTCTGGTAATGGGGCAGCCATCAATACCCCCATTGTCACCTCCAGAGCACCTTCCCCACCTGCCTCTGACAATGACCCTGACATTGACTGCACAACCTGTGTCATCACACCTCCCCACCCCCCACCTCTGCTTACAGTCCCCTCACGTCCAGCGCCGCAGGGAACTGTGCTCTCCCCTGTACTGTTTTTTTTTAGATTAGATTCAACTTTATTGTCATTACTCATGTATAAATACAGGTAACGAAATACAGTTTGGCATCTAATCAGAAGTGCAAAGAGCAGCAAGTGCAGTATATACAGTATGCAGTATGTACAGTTAAAGAGCAAATTATAAACAGATAAGAATAATAAATAGGCAGAAGAGCAATATACATGTAAGGTGAAGCAATAATAAGGGTAATATACAGATGTGCTATATAGATTCAATATAAGGGCAATATACAGATGTGCTATAGAGATAGTTATGTACAAATGTATTCAGTGGGGGACAGAGTTCAGTTGTGTGATGGCTGTGGGGACGAAGCTGTTCCTGAACCTGGTGGTTTTAGTCTGAAGGCTCCTGTAGCGCCTTCTGGAGGGGAGAAGTTGGAACAGTTTGTTGGCAGGATGAGAGGTGTCCTTCAGAATGCTGTGTGCCCGTCGCAGACATCTTTTCTTGTGGACATCCTGAATGGCAAGAAGTGGAGTCCCTGTGATTCTCTGAGCAGTTTTCACCACTCGCTGCAGAGCCTTGCGACCAGCGACAGAGCAATTTTCATAGCAAACTGTCACACAGTTAGTCAGGATGCTCTCAATCACACAGCGGTAGAAATTGCTCAGGATGCCAGTGGACAGGTGGTTTTTCCTTAGTGTCCTTCGGAAGAAGAAGCGCTGGTGGGCCTTCTTGACCAGGCACACGTTCCACAGCCATACCATTGATGTGGATGGGGTCGTGGGTGTTTCCCTTCTCTTTCCTGAAGTCCACGATGAGTTCCTTGGTCTTGCTGGTGTTCAAGAGCAGGTTGTTGTCAGCACACAATGCAGCCAGGTGCTTCACCTCTTCTCTGTAGTCAGACTCATCGTTGTCACTGATGAGTCCAATCACCGTGGTGTCATCTGCAAACTTGATGATGGAGTTGGATCCATACGCAGGCCTGCAGTCATGGGTGAAAAGGGAGTAGAGGAATGGGGATAGCACACAGCCTTGTGGTGCACCGGTGCTCAGTGACAGGGTGGTAGACCGGTTCTGGCCTGACCTAAAAAACTGGGGTCTGTTGGTCAGGAAGTCCATGATCCAGTTGCAAATGGGGTTGCTGATTCCAAGGTTGGTGAGTTTGGTGATTAGCTTGGAGGGGATGACTGTGTTGAATGCTGAGCTGAAGTCAACAAACAGCATTCTTGCATATGCATTCTTGTTGTCCAAGTGTGAGAGCACACAATGAAGCGCTGTGGATATTGCATCTTCTGTGCTTCTGTTGCTTCTGTAGGCAAATTGGTGAGGGTCCAGTGTGGGCGGCAAGCATTTCTTGAGGTGTGCCAGGACCAGTCGTTCAAAGCACTTTGGGCGTGAGTGCTACAGGGCGGTAGTCATTCAAACATGTAGGTGATGAGTGTTTCGGCACTGGCACTATGGAGGTGGTCTTCAAGCATGCTGGTACTGCTGCCTGGGCCAGGGACCTGTTGAAGATGTCTGTGAAGACCCCTGCCCTATACACCCTACCCTGTACACCACCGATTTCAGCTACAACTCAGAGACTTCTGACACATGCAGAAGTTCTCTGACGACACTGCAATCGTGGGGTGTATCAGGGATGGTCAGGAGGGGGATGGGGGGCGGGTGCCTGTGGAGGACTTCGTTGGGTGGTGCCGGGCTAATCAGCTGCAGCTGAACACCACCAAAACCAAGGAAATGGTGGTGGACTTCAGGAGAACCCCCCTGTCGCTGGTACCTGTCACGATTGATGGGGAGAATGTCGAGACAGTCTGCACTTACAAGTACTTGGGGGTCCACCTCGACAATAAACTGGACTGGTCTACCAATTTAGACGCACTTTACAGGAAAGGACAGAGCAGGCTCTACTTTCTCAGGAGGCTGAGGACTTTCAGTGTCTGCAACAGACTCCTGCTGATGTTCTACCAGTCTGTTACGGCCAGTGTGCTCTTCTATGCAGTGGTATGTTGGGGTGGTAGCACTAGGAAGAGAGACGTTGGACGTCTGGACAGACTGGCGAGGAAAGCAGGGTCGGTGTTGGGCATGGAGCTGGAGTCTCTAACCACAATAGCCCAGAGGAGGACCCTGAGCAGGCTACACTCTATATTGGACATTGACCGTCACCCCCTACAAAACATCTTCATAAATCAGAGGAGTTGATTCAGTTGAATCAGTTGATTAGCAACAGACTCCGGTCCCTCTCCTGCAGGACAGACAGGCTGCAGAGGTCCTTTGTCCCCAGGCCCATACAGCTGTATAACAGCACACAGAAGGAGCTAAGCATAATTGACTGGACTGCTTGAGCCCACACACACACTCACACTCATATGCTGTCCTTGGTGGTGACTATACCACTATGGACAACAATATACTGCACTAGCCTGATAACTACTGCACTAAATGACTCTTTTACAACTTTGGACAATCTTACTGGGTCATTGTAATCTATCTACCTGGATTACCGCAAGGCACCTTATCACGACACTTCTCTACCTCGTGGATTTCTTATTTCTTATTATCACCTTTTTTTTTTTTTCTTTCTCCCATTCAGTGAATGTTGTACGAATGCAGATGTGTGCAATATGGTTGATCTGTTTTTGCATTGTGTATTATGTGTATGCTGCTGGACACCTTAATTTCCTTTGGGACACTCTACTCTACAGAGTTGTTGGCTTGCACCACAGGAGTATGACGGGTGATGAACAAATATTATGAGGACCACAACAGAAGCACATGCACCAAACAAAGAAACTGATGTCAAAGAGATGCCTAAGGCCTCTTCATAGGAGAGAAACTCAGCCTCCTTTGGGACACAATAATCTTTGTCCAAGTTAGGCCAAAATTCTGCAGGTCACTTAAAACATTCAGTGGCAACTGACAAGACAAAAGAGTGAGCAGAAGGATGGATTAGGGGCACTGGGTGGATGATACAAAAAACGAAATATTGACAAACCTGAGCCCACTGCACTAAAAATGTAGCAAAACTATGGCAAGCCGATTGAGCATTTATTCTGTTATCTTGATATCAGACATACCTGCCATATGCATGTACGCCATTTTTATTAACTAGCTAACTAGTGAACCAAATTTTTTACTGAATTAGCTAACTAATGAGACCCAAACAGTGCACACTAGTTAGCTAGTGAAATCAGAAATGTCCACTAGTTAACCAGTGAAGGCCAAAATGTATACTACTAATTAACTAGTTGAAGACTTTTGGCCTCTACAAGTGACAGCCAAATGTTCACAAGTTTACTAATAATGGCAAAACTCACTAGTTAACTCACTAGCATAATAATGACATAACTCACTAGTTTACTAACTGGAGTAGTAGAATGTCATCAGCTAACTAGTGAACCATAAATTAAGTAAAAGTAAAAGATTAAGTATTAAGTAAAGTAAAAAAAAAAAAGGGGGGGTGGGGGGGGTTTAGGCTTATGGCCTGGGGTGAGAGTTAGGTTTAGGGCCTGGGGGTGGGGTTGGGGTTGGGGTTAGGGGTTAAGGGTTAGGGGTTGGGGATCTGAGGGCTCAGGATTACGAGTGGGGTAAAAAAAAAAAAAGAAAAAAGGCTAGATAAATAAATCATTAATTATTTAAGAACATAAATAAAGAAATGATTACAAAAATAATACATAATAAATAAATAGATATTCCCTAAATAGAATAGAACAATGGGTGAGGGTTAGTAAAGTAAAATTAAGGGGATAGACTAATGCCGGGGTAAGTACTATAAAAGAAGAGCTCAAAGTCTAAGGTTGCTTTCACACCAATTCTTGTTCCTAAACAAACCCCGAACCTATACAAATTAATGCCACTGTTCCATTGTTGGCACATTTTTAGAATGGAACTAATGATGTAAACAAACACACGTGCAATCAAATCCGTTCCATTCTAACCCACATGCTAGGCTACTCTGCTTGGTTAAATTTTGACAGCTTCCCGCCAAGCCTACTAGCATGGCTAATTAACAATCTCGAAAATGGATCGTAAACTGATAATACTAGCTTTTGTTGTAGTCCTGTTTGTTATCAACAATACATTTAAGTTGAGCTGGAGTCCAGACTATGTCTCGAAAAAAATGTGACACTACATATGAGGAAGCGCGCTGCCAACAGAGATACCGCAGGAGAAGACGAGCTCTCATTAATTTACACAACCAATGAATCAACAAACTTCTAAATAGGAGGAAACTGATCAGGTAGGCACTGTAGCTCTCTCCCCTAAGTAGCCTATCCAGTTGACGGTAATTCCATAAAGTAATGCAAACAAACTAGCCTAAATAATGCATTTGGTTACATCTCAATAGGATTTATTTGACATAGAGAATAGCTTTTTAAAATACTGGTTTTAGTGGTGGTAGGGCACAAATGCCTTAGCAACGTGGCAACGTTACAAAATTACATATGTAAAAAGGCTACAATAATATGCGATCCAGAGAGTTGAAAGTTTTCACTGTATCTGCTTATCCTTTAAAAATATAACATTGTACTGTACAGTGAAAACAACGTGATATCCTACTACACTCGCCCCGATAGCTTTCACACTGTAAACGAACCGTTCTAGGGATCGATTGAAAAGGAGCCGAGAACAACCCGTCAGAGTACGATTGTTGCTTTCACATATATGTCACGGGGTGACTAAACCACAAGTGGCATTTCGCTTGATGGGGGTGTGCTGTGGTTCCCAGTGGGACGCGCTATACTGTTGCGCCAAGATGGCTGCCCCCTGAGTGACTGTTGTTTCCTGATGAACCTCAGCTGCATGGTTAATTGGTGATTGGGGCACTGGTGGTTAGCTGGGCTATTTAATGCCTCCTTCATTCGTTGGAGGGGGGGACACTGAACCCAGGCGGTCCCAGAGGGCCACTCTGGGGAGGCCACCAGAAAGGTTGCTGCGGTGAGGACTGCTACGGAGAGTTGGAGCAGAGTCGGGTGAGAAGGAACAAGGACCCTATGGGAGCGGCTCCAGAGTTTGCCGTGGTATTGTGGAACAACTGAGAGGGGAAATGTCTACCCCTCCAGCACGACTGGTGTGCAAAGCCTGCTGTGGGTAGACCTAACTACACTCCTGTGACTGTGCTGGGCGCTGTGGAGATTGGAGGGGTGAAATCGTTCAACCCACGTTAAGATAAGTGGCGTTCCTTCCTTGCAGTCATTCTGCTGTCTGCTGGTTATATCAGTTCTGTGTGTGCCTCTCAAACCCCATTTCTTTCTGGCATTCTCGCTCTTCATTTGCTCCGCTGTGACGCTCCTGACGTATCCTGTGCTGTGTGGACTATTCAGCGCTATGCTGCTCTTCTGGCCTGGAACGGCTTTAGACTTTCCGCGGTGACGCTCCTGACATACCCTTTGCTGTGTGGACTATTCAGCGCGGCGCTGCTCCTCTGGCCTGGAACAGCTGTGGACCTTCCGCTGTGGCTAGCTTGTTACTTGCGGGACGGAAACGGAGGGGGGTGCACTCGCCTGTTGTGAGGGTATTTGCAGTGATCACCTTATTGAAGTATTGTATGCAGTGTGCTGTTGTATTAGTCGCCCCTATTTGTGTGTTGTGAGGGTATTTGCAGTGATCACCTTATTGAAACATTGTATGCAGTGTGCTGTTGTATTAACCACCCTTATTGTACGTGGGGAGGGCTTTACTGTAGTGTTGGCTAAGTTGGGAGGAGTGTGTACACCCCCCCACCTATCTGAGTAGTTTTTGCCTTTTTTTACCCCAGCTTGCAGTGGACGGCTATTGTGCAGGCTACCCCCTGGAATCCAACTTTTACTAGCTATTGTGCCACGGTCTGCTCTGCATTCTGGACTAAAGGGGGGAGGCCAGTTGGACTGGACTGGTTTGTCGTGGACTTATGAACTTCTCTTTTTTTATTTTTTTAGATCTATTTAATAAAGTGTGTTTTATAATTGTAATTGTGGTCTCTGGTGATTGATTGGTCTAGTTTGCTCTCTGGTGGTTGTGTAGCATAGTGTGGGTCAACAGCACCCCTGCCCTTGGTCACAGATACCCAATCAACCAATCTCTGGGGCCAAGCGATCCACATTCAGTTTCAAGGAGCTAGGTGTGAAAGCACCCTAAGTGTACAAATTCATAATGGGAAACTTAGATAAAACAACACAGTTTTGTGTGCAAATTGAAAAGTGCATTCATAAATAAAATAAAAAAAATAGGAAAGAGAAATTTGAGCAAATGACAAAACAAAAGGTGAAGAGTCCTGGGCTTAGTCTGGGGATAAATGGAGAAAGTCTAGGGTCTGGGTAACTAAGAAAGAAAGAGGCACATATCTGTATAAACAATAAATGGAAGAGGAACATGCATAGGGGAAATAAAAAAGAAGAGGAAAAGAAGAGGGGAGAAAAAAACATTTAAAAACCATAGTAATCATATGAAGAATAAGGATGTGGTATAGTAATAAGAATGTATTCACATATATGCTAAAACAGGACCAAGGTGAATGAGAAATAGAAACTGGAAAACAGAAGTTTTATTGATTGGTTGGAAAGTAAATGAAGTAAATGAAATAAAAAAGAAGGTTTTGAGTTTGTTCAACTATATCCTTTCAGCTTGTCTTTGTGCTCAAGTCCAGCCAGGGTTGTTCTGAAGACCACAGATGCCAAGGTGTGTGGAGTCATGTTCATGAAAATGTCTGACTAGATAAGTCTCACGTGAATTCCTAGACATACTACAGAGGTGTTGTTTGAGTCTAGTTCTGATTGAATGTCTGGTTTCTCCAATGCATTGTAAGTGGCACTGTTTATAGGTGATGATGTAGACTGCATTAGTGGTGTCTAGTGACAGGGATGTGTTTGGAGCTGAACAGTGAGTGTGAAAATTTGTGATGAAATGTTGTGGTTTGGAAAAGGAATCCTGTGGTGATGGCTTGACTGGAGGTTTTCAAGAGAACCGTGATCAGATGAGGAGGTCTTCTAGAATGTTATTTTTCCGGTAAGATGAGATTATCCTGTGGTGCTGGAAGTGGGTGTAGGAGGATTGGAAATGTGTGAAGTGTTGTTTAAGGGTGTGGTGTAAGTGTGTAATGGGTTGTGAAAAAGTGGTGACTAGTGGGATGAATGGTACAGGGTGAGGGGTTAGGGTCAGTGGAAGGGTGGGGAGGGGGATCTGGGGTGGGTCAGAGTATCTGTTTTAATGGTTCTGAGGAATCTCTTGCAATAACCATGGGTGAGGAGGGCTGTAAAGAGGGTGGATATTGCTTCCTGTAGATCTGCAGGGAAGGTGCAAATGCGGTGAAATTGGATGATTTGTGATTTAATGATGCCTCGGAAAGTGTGTTTTGGATGGTAGCTGGATTTGTGCAGAAGTGCATGAGTGTCTGTGGGTTTGAAATAGATTTTGGTACTGAGGCAGCTATGTGTTGGGGTGGTTGGTGTCATAAAGATGGTAGTGTCTAGGAAATTCACCGAGTAGGGATCAACTGTAGCTTACAGTTTAATTGTATCGGTGTGTGTTGAGTATGTTGGGTGGTGGTAGCGTAGTGGTTAAGGAACCTGGCTAGCGTGTAAGTAGCCTGAAATGTTGTGGGTTCGAATCCCGGCTGCCACCGTTGTGCCCTTGGGCAAGGCACTTAACCCTAAGTTGCTCTAGGGGAGACTGGCCCGGAACAATTGATAGTTGATGAGTTGTAAGTCGCTTTGGATAAAAGCGTCTGCTAAATGCATAAATGTAAATGTAAATGTTCATGAATTCAGTGAATTGGTCCAGTGTATGAGTCCAGGAAGCGATAGAAAAAGAGTGGCTTGAGGGGGCATTTGGCTAGTGCTCCTTGCTCCCACTCACTCATAAAAATGTTGGCATAGGCAGGGGCAAATCTCTGGCCCATGGTGGTTCCATGGATCTGTAAAAATAACTGGTCGTCGAATTCAGTCATTGTGCGTGAGGCAGATTTCCAGGAGTTGCAATAGAATATTGCCTGGGCATGTGGGATCTGGAAACTGACGGAATTTAGTGTGTGCAGCTTGGAGCTCAATGTTTGTATATAAACTATCAACATCTATTGTAAAAACGTAGGTGTGGTCGGGAACCGCCATGGACCGTATCTTGTTTATGAAGTCATAAGTGTCTTTTCTATTGCTTGGATGTTTGGTGGAGAGTGGGAAGAGGAAGTGATCTATGAAGAAAGAGATGTTGTATGTAGTTGAATTACAGTCTGACACTATGGGCCTACCAGGAAGAACCTGGAAGGGAACAGTCCAGGTCTCTCTTGTCTCTCTTTTGTGGATTTGGGACGGAGGTAGAAAGCACGGGGTCTGGGTTGGTCTGGTCCGATTAGAAAGTCATACTATTTTTTTGGAAATTAATTCTTTTGAATATAATGATGATTCCAGATTATGTACCTTTTCCTGTGCTTTTGGATGGAGGGATTGAATTATGGGTGTATAGTGGAGTTGTTTGGACAATTGTCTAGTATCCAGAATGACAATTTTTAAACTCTTATCAGCTGATTTGATGATTATGTTGGGGTTGCTCTTAAGTTGAGTTATTGCTCGTTTTTCTTCTGGGGAAATGTTGGGGTGGCCAAAGTCAAAGGGGCAGGTGAAATGAGTGGAAAGGGAAATGGAGGTCTTTCTGAATGAGAGCCTGTAGTCTCCCATCCACCTGGGAATCGGCTGGTTCCCAGGTAGAGGGGAGAGCAAAAGGGATGGGTCATGGGAGGGTTTATTCTTAAAATTATCTTGTAGTTTTAGCCGACTGTGATAACTGTAGATGTTCCCTCGAAGCTCCTCCTGACTTGTCGGGTGGGTTTTGGGATGAATAAAAGGCCTTTTTCTAGAAGGGAACATTGTGTAAAGGCGTGGGTAAGGGATTTGTAAAGGTTAAGGATGAGGGAGTCTGTGTAGGGAATCAGCAGGAGTGTGTTGGGACGTGTCCCGGGTTTGGGTCTGGGCAGGAGGGTTAAATTTAATTGTAAACACCAAAAGTGGAGAATCCGTGCACCTACTTCAGAGGGCCAGTGAGTCTTATCGTGGATGGTGGTGAATTGATTTGCAGGAATTGGTTGGAAGTGAGGAAGATGGGTGGCAATATAATGGTTGATCTCGTTGAGGTTGTGTTTGGTGTGTGGGAGGAGAGAAGGGGAAAAATTTTGAATGGGGACATAGATATTCCCATTGGGGAAAGTTTTGATGGCCACTTTGAATATTCTATGGAGCTGTTTGTTGGTGGTGGCCTTGGCATTGTGTCCCATGTTGTTAATGTCCACTGACAGGACCACCAGTTCAATGGCCTCCTGTGGGGGTGGGTCTTCTCCAGTAGACGTTGACTTATCTCATTGACTGTGGCACCTGGATAACTTTCTATTTGTATGTTGGGGTATGGATGAGGAGGGATTGCCAACATCTTGGGCCGAGAAGGCGGGAACTGCACAAATTTGTCGTATATGATCAGCACTTCTGAAAGCTCAGCAAGTAACATAAAATTTTGCCCCTGTAATTGTACAAAATGTCATTTTGCCTATTACTCATGGAACGCTAAAATTTGCAACCAATTTTTTTTGGCTTGAAATCTATTGACCCTCACGCATTGAAAACATTGGTCAACGCTCAGTTCCAATGAAAACAATTTCTGTGAAATTTTAAAATCGCGAAAGTGAAGGTAAACAAACTTGTCATAGGCCATTCATGTGAATCTCACCAAATGTGGTATGTCATCTATAGACAATGCTGACAGAAAGTTTTTAAACGATTTATCTTCAGAGAAACCGTTTGAAAGTTACATGTCAATCAAAATTCAAAACGTAGCTTAAAATTCTTTAAAAGTGAATATCTTGGCGTCTAATTGCTTTTTTGTGTTAGTATGCCGCTGTTACAGAGGCGTATCGACCCAGCCCAGAAACACTCACTTGAACCATAGCGCCACCTAGTGATATGTGTAAATGCAAAAATTGGGATTTTGAGTTTCCAATATCTTGGACCGAGAAGGTGGGAACTGCACAAAAGATGTCATACACGATCAACACAAAGACCTCTAAAAGCACAGCACATACCATAGAAAACGTCTGTGGGTCACTTTGTGGCGTTCGCAGTTGATTAGTGCCGCCAACACTGAAGAAACCAGTGATCACTTATTGACCTGGAGGAAGATAGAGGGGAGAAAAGATTTAGTGAAAATCACTGAAAATCACTTGCGTATTTATTTGCTATGGTCAAGATTGCGCTGTTTCTTGCTGTGTAGACTTTCTTATTGGTGCTGTACTGTGATGAACTTGATAGTTATTGCTGTGATATTGTAAGTTCCTATGTGTGCTGTGCTGTGTAATCAGACATCCTTTGTGTGGGAATGTGGGGAATTGTAGGCTGAGCTAAATGAATGCCAAAATGAATGTTACTTATCAACCTAGCGAACAAGGGGTGCTGAGGGTGCTGCATCACCCCCTACTGGGGTACTGTTTTATGCTTAACATTTTTACTTTTTACAAATTTTAAATATCACAATGTGTACCTACTATGAAATGTTCAGTGCTTCATGCTGTTAGTATAGGCTACAGCGCAGTGAAGAGTTTGGAAATTTCGGTAAGGACCCACTTAATTAATTAATAAGCTGCTTGATGAACCTGTAGCTTTTTTAACACGACTGCGCATGCAGAGCTCAATCCGCAATGAAATAAAATGACATTTTTCTACAAAACTTCTAAAACTCACAGCGTCATTCAGACTTAACCCGCTTGTCACTTTCTGATGAAGCACTACAGATTACAATTTTTAAAAAATTCTGATTCATTGCGCCTTGCAATGTCTTTTGCAAACATCTGCTTATACACTACTGTCAACGTCCTTGTAAATGTTAAACAACTGTTGGTGTACAGGCTATAACCAATTAGCTAAATCATTTGTCCAGCTGTTTAAGCATTTTTTCATGCTACGTAAACGCAAAAAGTGGTTTGATATGTCAGGGACAACTGAGCTATTTGCTTTCTTTTTCATTTTTTTTTAACATTAGTAAGCAGGCATGTCAATAATTGTAATTTAGCCTAAGTGGTATTTCCAGAATTGTTTTGTGATTTGGTAAACCTTTTTAGTCACGCCCATTTCTGAACAACTCTGTCTGCCTTGGCAAAATCCGACTTCTCCTCAAAACAAGAGGGGACAGTAAGCTTCAGGCTTGCTGGGCTTCCATCCAACTTATTCACATTTCATATTCGTATAAACAAAAATCCGGCCCAACAATATGCATATCTGTCAGTGTTACTATCAACTGTAATGCAAATAAAAAACGAACACCAGGCTAATCAAGTGATGGGTTTCGACCAGCTGTTGGATGAAAACGTTATGGCGCCAGGACGTCTTTGGACAGAAACATGATAAATGCAAATATACGGAAATTAATCTGTTTCCACTGACTTTGCTTGCATTATGCATTATTCATATTAAGAGCTCATCAAGTGACTTGAATTTAAATATTCGCATTAATGGAATGATGCGAGTTTTTAGGTGTTTCCAACAGAGGATTTGATATTTGCATAACTTAAATGCGCATCAACAGACATAAATCAAAACGCCTCTACAGGCATTGGATATGCCTACAACCAATCAGGGATGCTGTTCTACAAACCATTGTTGGCTAACAACGATTGTAAACTTGATCGTTGGAACCATCGTTCGCAAATATGCTCGGAAAGTTTGTTAGTTGCAGTCTACCTTATTCGAACAGGCATTTTGATTGGAATTAATTAAATCAATTCACAGACTTGCTCTGCATCAGACAGTGACAACAAGTGGCATGCCTAATCAGCAATGTGGAAGAAATCATGCTGGAACAATGGCAATGACAATCACTGCCAACTGGTGGATGGGTTCAATTCTTACATCACTTCTTTGTTCTTAATTCTTTAGCTAAACTCAATTATTGCCCTTAATGATGTCTGTTTAAATGTGTGCTGTCTGCATTATGTCTATAACTACAATGGCAAAAAAAACTTTTGTCTAACAGAGCATTGACTAGCATTGCAAAACTCACTCATTGGTCTGTATTCGATCCATCAACCTCAAAACATCAGCCTCTTTACCTCAAGACTATTGGATCTTAACAAAAGTGACAGCTAAGCATAATTTTACTGCAGTGAGAATGTTCAAATTTAAATAATAATTTTCATTTTAAGATTTTATTGTTTGGAGGAAGATAATTACTTTATGGTAGATTGAGTGCAGATTGAGCGCATTCACCGTAATGACTACAAACAACAACAAAACATTTGTAGTAACTTTGGTGAAATAGGTCAACATTATCTCAACCAATAGTATTTCTCTCTGCCTCAGCAACAACGTAGTTCGTGCAAACGACCGATATGGGCTAATGCAATGGAGGAGCGCTGCTTTCTAGACACAGTCGTGAGTGAGTCGTTCTGCTTCGTACTACCATCGTACTACCGTTTAGCAATGACGGAGCTAAGATTTATAGATACCTGCCCCAGACCAATGATTGCAGAGAAGAGAGTGGGAGGCATCACAATTTAAAGCAAAACATGTGAAGCCCTCCTCAATCGTGTTGAGGTAAATGTCAGTTCTTGGTTAGTTCCCTATCTCAGGCAAAAAGGAAAAAGTGGAGATAGGCCTACTATCCAGACTGATAACAGATCAGTAGGCCTATGTTTGAGAACCAGACTGGACGATCCTTGAATTTTTTTTTTTAAATTTCCAAGCCATCTGATGTATTCAAATTCCTTATAATGATGTGTGCAGTTGTGATAGCAACTTATTTTTTGCTCCGGATTTTTTTTCAACCCGCAAAAAAAACAACAAACGGGACCGTTGCCATGTGGACAGGGCCTAAGTGTCAGATTGATCTTCTTTCCTTCTTTGGTGAGGAGCTGCCTTAATTGCTTAATTATCCATTATGTTTGCTCGTCTTTTACATAGGCTTCTGCATCAACACAGATGACGTCGCTAAGGAGAAACATTGTTGTGCACATCTACCTCCTTGCTGGTAGCAAATATGTGTAAAATATCTAAAGGATTGAGTGAGTTCATGGAACAAATTACCCTGTCCTTAGTATGGTGGCTTCAACATCTGTTAAAAGTTACTATTGATATTATTGATGAAGTCTCCATGATATCAAAAGAGCTATTTGCATATGTTGAAGCCACCATACTTTTTACGTTTACATGACACTAAGCAGACGCTTTTACCCAAAGCAACTTTCATTTGTCAACTATCAAGTACAGGGCTAGTTTCCCCTAGAGCAACTAACTTACTTACCAACTACCTTACTTTGATTGATTGCAGTGCTGTTTTCATAGTCCTCACACATGAACATTGATAGTGTACACCGGTACGGGTTGGTGTACTCAGTAAAAAGCATGTCTGTGAAGAATGCACCTTATCTATTCTCATCTTCCTATGCCACAATCTGGTCTGTAACTCTGAAACACTACATCGAACTAAAGACAATATTGAATTTACAAAACTTAGAAGCACAATCTTGGAATATGCTGTCTGACAAAGAAATTTAAGGCAGTAAGTACTGGAGTGGGGACAATACATCATCATGTAGCAGCAGTTCACCAGAAAGCCATTGCCATGGTTGAACTGGGAATTTGCTAAAATACTGAGGTCATTCTGCATAACTTGGTGGTAGCAAATTGCCTCTAAAATTGTGCCACTACAGTGTATTATGGTTGGTAGTGATGTGTGTGTGTATGTGTGTGTGTGTACACACATGACGTGTGTGCAGTTGTTAGTTTGGGTAGAGTAATGATCTTCTCCTGTAAACAGAGTGATTGCCTCCAGAGTCAATATAATTATTTCATTTGCTGTAATTAAACATAGCTCCTGGTGGAATTCCTGTAGGTTTCCCTACAATGAATGTCAAATTAGGTAGCTCTCTCATTATCTCATTTCATTGTTAACTACAGGCCTACAGGAAAACCAGTATGATTGCTATGTGTCCCATGAACAGCGGTGAAACAACAGTGCAGTGTTTTTGTTTCTGTGTAGCCATGGTTCACCAGGGCTTTGCCCAATTATCTCCATCCCAGCCCACTTAGCTGTGGTGTGCTGCTGTGTACTCACTCAGCCACACCGAGGGATTTGATAAGTTTGCTTTGGGCAAATTTCCCTTTTTTAAGCATGTTCTCCCTTTCCCTTGTCTCTCTCTGAGGAGGGGATGCCAGGCACTTTCATCTTATGCCATCTGTCTGTCTAACCCCATCTCTGTTCCATGTGTAGGTGATGGGGGTGAGTGCTGGTCTCCGGCTGCTCTTGGTCCTCTGCTGTCAGGGCTGGGTGGGTGGTGAAGAGCCTGCGACAGTTGGGGCCATGCTGGCCATGGTGGCGGGGCAGGAGGCTGCAATGTGGGGGTCCATCTGCTCATCATTGGTGATGACAGGTCGTCTGGCTCCGTTGCGGTTGCTCAGACTCTGAGTATTTTTGACATTCCCATGGTGAGTCAGGGCACAATGCTCATATTCTCTATGCTTATTGTCATGGATTATTCGCTACCACTTGTAACCATATTACCTTATAAATTACCAGTTAATTAACCTGTATGGTTATTGTAAAATATGTAAGATTTAATCATAATTATGATTAAATATAAATATGAAGTTAATTGATTTATAAAAAATATAAATTGAAAATTATATTTAATAATATTTTAGTAAAGCACTAAAAATAACATTTTATGAGCTTATACCAGGGGCGGAGCAATCGCCCCTGGGTCCAGGGCCTTTTCCCGTCTGCTTAACGGCCCCACTCATCGCAGACGGGCCTGTCATATTAATGATTTCATTCTCACGTGAAATTGCTGCGGTTAATGTACTCATTTCAATACTATGCTTACAAAACGGCAGCGCCAAGCTTTATATATCAAGACATTGTATTGATTGTGTTGCTGACGGTGGGTATTTGGAAGCCTGTTTTTTTTCCATGTATCATTCTTTGTAAACATCACTACAATGAACCTAAATATAATAACGATTGTAGTTTTAAAACTAAGCTACATTGTCCCTTTGTGATACGTATATTTCTGTTTGAGTATGTAGTTATTACAGAGTAATTTGTCTTTTAAAAGTGTAATGCATTCTGGGTCATCATCTGCAGCGCGTACGTAACCCTGACGTAGCGAAACGTACGTCTCCTCCGCTCCTCCTCCCCCCTCAACGAGCCTGTCCAGAGTAGGCAGGGGGCAGGAGGACAGTGTGGTCGTGACATAGGTCATGAGAAGTAGTGTCCGTGTAGTGATATTGCAGACATTTCGACATGTTTAAAGCTAAAAGTGGAGCCCAAAAGAGGAAAGAAAAGAAAAATAAAGATGAGGCAAACGCCAAACTTCCCAAATTGGACTCTTTCTTAAATACTCCTTCTCGGGTTCAGCCTAGCAGTGACAGGGAAGAACATGCATCGTCATCTTCAAGCAGTAGCAACTTGATTAGCAGCAGCGAGTGTGGAGTGTCGAGTGAAGTGAGTAGCATCCACAAGGAAGCTAGTTTTCCAACGGATCGTGGCAATTTCATAGAAAATATTACTGATGCCATGTCGTGCGCATTATAACGGGCCTCTTCTTCACTTTTCCGAAGGATTCAGCAGTTTTTTCCAACGGGGAATAGGGTATATCTTGGGGAGGGTGGGGTAGGGTGCAGAACATGCAAAGGAAAAAAAAGCAAAAGAAAAAACAAACAAAAAACAAACAAAAAAATAAATAAACACGAAAAAACAACAACAAAAAAAAACATTACATAGTTTTCTCGAATATCGCAAAGTTAGTTATGTGAAAAATATGTTTCACATTCCAAAATGGTTTATTGTAATCAAATATGTATATAGTTTAGCCTAACCCAGCCACTTGTAGCAAGCCAGCCAGCTCAAACAGTGCCGGTCCCAAGCCCGGATTAATGGGGAGGGTCGGCGTAAAAAAATGCTATCACTGACATAGCGAGTCATGGGGTGGGGGTGGGGGGGGTTGTTAGGGGGGCCCGATCGTGACGTTTTGCCCCTGGGCCTTGTCTCCAATTGTTCCGCCAGTGGCTTATACCCATGAAACTTCCTATGCTTTTCATGTAGATTTCATTGTACATTTAGGATTAATAGAAACTGTAGATGTAGGAAAAAGAAAGGAGAGGATTTCTGCATCAAACCAGCAGGATCAAGGACTGAGCCGTTTGTTCTGGGAGACGGTGGGAGAGTTCTGGGAGACGGTGTTTAAGTGCTCACTGGAGGGAAAATCCTCTACTGGGAGACCTCAGTGCAAAGGCACTAGTGTAAAGGAGAATGCAAACAGTACTTCAATAGCGTTAGTAGTAGATAGAGAAATAAATATTGAGAATTCTATCAATTTGGTGGAATTCCTGAAATATGCTGTGTTCAATCCAGTAGCACTCGAGAGAAGCAAGCAAGACCACTCGTGGATTATTAGTGCAGAAAATGTGCAAGCTATTTGTGGCAGAGTTGAGTTTGGCTTAGCTTCTGCTGGAAAGGTCAAATGCTCAGTAAGACCGCTCTTACATAGACTAGACTAGACTAGACATAGATAGTTTTCAAAATACGCTTGTAGCATGGACAGAAACCACAAGACTGTTTTCAAAATACGCTTGTAGCATGGACTGAAAACCACAAGATGCACACAACAGGCACTTTATGAACTGCATATTTAAGGTAAGGCATAGATGTTCTGGGAATGACGGTAACAGTATCATCTGGGAATGATGATAATAAATGTTTCTTGAAGTTTAGACATTGTGGATGATGGAGCTGTTGAAATGTGCAGTTTTCACTAAATTGGATGACCTCTGGGGTCCATCATCTGCATTGTACATTCTGCATTTCCTCGGAAATACCCTCTAGTAAGGAAATGTTTTGCATGCGAGAAATTCATTGGGAGGCTGAGGCTGCAATGTATGCAGGATAAACCCTACTATGTTCTGAAGAAATGAGCCTGGAGAATTTAAACACACAGTTTGCTTGAAAGGTTCAAGACTAAAGCAGCAAGCATACTTATGGGGAATGATATACACACATTGGAATGATGAGACATATTGTTGGGCTGTGCTCATGTTTGTTAATAGATGTGTTGTGCATGATTTTCAAAATAATAAAAAAACACAATGTTTCAAGTTTTATTATTATTTATGTGCATAAAAAATGTGCTCTATGGGCTTTTGAAATTTATTGTTGAATCTGTGTCTTCCCCATTAAAAATTTCTTTGTGTTTTTCTCCGGCCTGAGTAAGATTATGAAACACTTTGGTACAAATATGCAGATCAGAAGGCCAAAGCTTGATGCTAGGATTGCAAAGATCTCCACAGCGATGGCATACTTCCCTGGCGAACTCACATAGGCAGGGACAAATGCTATCCACACAGCACAGAAGATGAGCATGCTGAAGGTGATGAATTTGGCCTCATTAAAATTATCTGGAAGCTTCCTAGCAAAAAATGCCAATAAGAAGCAAATGGCCGCTAGCAGACCAATGTAGCCTAGCAATGTTGCAAACCCCACCACAGATCCCACTGTACATTCTAGAATGATTTTAAGGCCAATATTCCGGTGAGGCTGAGGAGGTTTTAAAGAGAGCCATACAGCACATATCACTACCTGCACACAGCTAAAGAGAAAAACACTGCCTCTTTGTTGACCCGCTCCAAACCATTTCATCACAGAATCAGAACCTGGTCTTGCTGACCGAAAGACAGCCAGAACCACTATAGTCTTAACCAGGATGCAGGAGATGCACAGGACAAAACTGATCCCAAATGCTGCCTGTTGAATGCGACACGACCAATCTGTGGGCTGACCCATGAATAGCAGAGAACACAAGAAGCACAGCTTGAGTGATATTAGAAGCATGAAGCTGAGCTCAGAGTTGTTGGCCTTCACAATAGGTGTATGTCTGTTGTACAGGAACACAACAGCTACAGCCGCTGTCATCACAGCACCTGATACAGCAACAGTTGTGAGAGTGATGCCCATGGCATCAGTGAAAGAGAGAAACTCCACGGTGAGAGGAACACACATGTTCTTCTGTTCATTGGACCAGAACTCCAGAGGGCAGCGGTCACAAGTGAGAGAATCTAAAAGATACATACAAGACAATGCAATATTAGAGTACTTAAATGGTAATAATATCTTCCATGGCCTATTATGTCTTTTTCTATTTAACCTATTTTATTCACTAAAATGATATAATTGATGCAGCAAATTGTCATAATTCTGTTTTGACAGTTTTGATGCAATGTGTATAAATGTTACATCCTCACCAGTTGTGTTGCTGATTTCTCCATCTGCACAGGGAAGGCAGTCAAAGCAGCAGTCAGGCTCTCCCTTCCGTCTTGCTTTTCGAGTTCCTGTAGGACAGGACTCACTGCACACAGACCCTGGCACCTGCATATGCCCAGACAGATCAGTATGTAATTTGTCCAATACAATTCAGTTTATTACACGCAGCAATATAAATGGAGGTCAGAGCCTTAACGTTTTTTTTGTTTGTCTGTTTTTTTTTACCTGCGATCCAGTTGCCCACCAGATGGCTGACTCTTCCAGATGCAGCTTGGATTCCTCCACACGACCAACTGTGATGTACTTCAGCACTCCGTTGGGGGCCTCCTGCCAGTTCACAAGGTCATACACAGCTGGGATGTCCCCACCATGGAAGAAAAAATTCTCCCCAAGCTGAGTGGTGAAATTCACTTGTCCAAGGTGCTGCAAAATCTCGAAAGAACAAATATGTCATATCCTTAATGTTAGAAAAAGAACAAAATTGAGAAAGGTCACAAATAAAATGCAACAAACTCATTTGTCTGAAAAAATAAACTACAAAAAAAAAGCTAATTTCAGATATTTCAGATATTTTTTGCCGTCAATCACATTCCAGTGGCATTACAGCCCTACATTGCTAGGAATGTTCACCACAGCTGTGCTGATATCATAAAGCATCATTTTCGGAGTGATTTCGTGAACGGTAGAACAACCATTTTAGTCCTCCCTAACATAAGATATGTCCTGGGCCAAGGTCTCATGGTTTAGTGTTTCAAAAAAAGCCAGGCATATCCCTGTGCCCTGTGGGCCATCTCTCTGAATTTGCACTGCCAGTAGTCCATAGTTGTTACATATATATATATAATCACAGTAGAAAACTTAAGTTGATCACGATTAATCATAATTAATCTCACAATAAAGTTTCAGAATTCTCCTTGATTTTTTTGTGAGGAAAGAATGTCACACGTGTCTCTGGTTAGCGCAAGCTCCATTAAAGTGGCACTCCTCTGCTTCCTTCATACCCAACGTGAAAGAGTGTAGTTGCCACAGGTTGCCTGTGACAGGGGAGCCCAGGGGTGACCGACCACATGATTTTTTAAAACCCTTCCCACCCCTCAGCTTCAAATCTACCTTGGTTTGGCCTTTCCCTTTCACTTTCATTCAACGTGTCCGTCACCTCTATTAAAATGCCATATTATGAAGCATCTCTAACCGTCATTATGCTGCTTGTATTCTGCGTATAATGTCAGAGAGAAACTCTTTAATCCCCTTTGCCATCTCATGCCAGTGCGCAGTCAACCTTCAGATAAACACGAACGGCTGTCTTTAAACCGGTCTTGCGCATATTGACCTTCTTCTTAGTGACTTGTATACTTTGCATTACCTTAGAAGAGAAAAGAGACCACAGACTCCATTTACTGCAAGTTAGGCAGTAGTTTTCAGCAGATACAGACTGGCTGTGCCGCTGTTTTCCTGTTATGGTTCTGCATCGGGTGTACCTGCATTCGCGTAGCACACTTCACCAATATATACAATTGCTTTGAGTGAAACTATCTACCACGCAGACCTACAAAGTACTGTCATTTAAACATCCTGTCACTGAATTCAACACTATGTCTTAAATGATTTACAAAGGCTAGACAGTGAACTGGCATGTTGCTAAAAGTAACAACAGTGGGCTGCTGAAATACAACGGCAAACAAAACAAAGCCATAGGACTGACTCAACCAATCACAGCCCTTGCGGCGTGTGTAAGTGAGTAGACCACTGGCGGGTAGTGTGACTTACGTCATGCATATGTCTGCATGATTGCGTTAAAAAAAATAACTCATTAAAATTTTTACATTAATCAAATGCGTTAACGTGTTACCATCGACAGCACTAATACACACACACACACAAACTATTCACCTCAGCGGGACGGATATTGTAGTCAGAGGAGCACTGCTGGCTCGTGTTCTCAGTCTCAGTGTTCTCTACTGAACTGCATGACAATAGTGAGTGGAAGGCATGTGCAGCAGCATACACAGCCAAATAGACATTGTAAGTCACCCGGAGATGAGTTGTATCTGTGAAGGTGCTCTGCACCCCTTCCAGGCTCTCAGTCCCACTACAGGGAGGTAAAGAGGAGGAGTCAGAAGTAGAGTCTCGGTCAGGGTCACAACCAAACTCCTCCCTCCAAAGGTCTCTAAGAAGGGCGTCTCTGGGGTGGCGAGAGGGATGAAGCTGACGCAAGTGTGTCTCTAGTCCTGGGATGGGGGCACTCCTTATGGCCACTCCCAGGACTCCATTGCCAATAGTTCTCAGAGCAGGGTTATTGAGCATGTAAGAGCTGGTGCTCCAGGCCTCACTGGCCAGGAATTGCCTGCCGGTCACATTCCTGCGGGCAAGCTCCAGCAGCAGGACCTCCACATCTGTGTACCAGGCAAACACCAGCACCACTCGTGCTGAAGACATCTGCACACTGGTAGCAGCCCGATCCACATCCTGGGCCAAGGTCTCTCGGTTTAATGTTTCAAAAAAAGCCAGGCATATCCCTGTGCCTTGGGCCCTCTCTCTGAAGGCTTGCAATGCCAGTAGTCCATAGTCGTTATTCACAACCACAGCTCCCACCCAAGTCCACCCATAATGTTCAGCGAGGTGGGCCATGGTGCGTGCCTGATACACATCACTGGGAATTGTGCGGAAGACATTGGGGAACTCTCGCCTGTTACTTAAACAGGCACAGCTGGCTTGATAGCTGATCTGTGGAAACCAAACCTTAGTTAGTCCTTGGTAAGGATTTTCTGTAGTAGCCTTTGAACAAGCAATTATGTGCCATATCTCCATTCAACTTGATTTGATGTATAGAAAAGAGGGCTTGATTTCAGCTGGGATTCTGAATAACTTTACAGCTTGCCATATACAGTATATACCAATGTGCGTACTGTATATTTTGACAGGTAACTTACCACGGGCACATGCAGAGGACTCAGGATCCTGGACAGCATGATAGTTTGAGTGGAGGATGCATCCCCTACAATCACCCGCACAGGTCCAGTAGACTTACATGAATGATTCCCTCCACTGATTAAAGACATTGCTCCCCGTACTGACCAGGGGTAACGGGTACAGCTGTCTAATATTTGGTAGCCAAGTCGCACTCCTGGGAGGAGGTATGGGTTCCTGTTTATTTCCTCAACAGCAAATACCATAGCATGGGCCCAGCGAAATGGCTCTTTCTGCAAACTGACAAAGACAAGAAAAAGGTTCAAGATAACAGACAAATATTAATTGATAACAGACAAATATTATTGCATATTTCTATGACTAATTTATGTGAGATGGAATTCCAGCATAAGTTATCATACTAATAGTAATAAGAAGAGTACATTTCCTTCCAGAAAAATCAAGGAATGCTTTCGTAGATCGACTATTCATTGCAGTATCTGAAGAACATGATTTGACATGTCATGATTTGTCTAATATAATAAAATAATAGTAAAACATCATATTGGTATTCATTTAAGTTATGTAGGACAGACATCATTCACATTCATTTAGCCCCTAACAGACACACTAATCCAAGACATGATCAGGATGTACATCACATACATACTTAATGCATAAAAGTGTATACTCTTTCTGTTGGTTAATACACCTCTTTTGTACAAATACATCAGAATAATGAGTTCATTTAAATCAGCCACATGACACACAGATGCAGCAGACCCCATAACACTCCAGACAGCATTGTTTCTCTAGTATAGAACAAAAATAATGGTTAAAATAAATATATAAATAACAACAACAATCTGAAGTCACTTTACATAACTACACATACATCAAACCTTAAAAATAATTTATAGTCATATTGTTATTGTTTGGTATTGTTTCACATTGCCTAATATGATGGGAAATGAATTCCAAAACTTAGGGACAATTGTGGTTCTCATTCTCCTATGGTGTTGAGGCTCATGTTTATGAAAAAGAGTAACAAAAGTAGATGAAACAAAATGAATAATTTCCAAATCATTAAAACTCCAAATTGTTTATAATTATATTCTATATTAAGTACCAGAAGAATCAACGTCATGTTAATTCTTCACAGGAGTTCTCTATGACCTTGAAGCATGCAAATTGCAGAGTGGCCAGATAATGCATTGAATTGTTGAAAAACATTCATATACAATACATAAAATTTAAAACAAAATCTTGTAATAACATATATAATTCTTACATATATGTACCATAAATCAGGATGAGCAGAAGTTACCATGTAAATCTTGTAATGTAACACTCCACACTTTGGACTTTTCACATTACAGAGACTTACCTAAAACAGGGCTCTTGACCTGGGTGCCTAGTAAAGCTTAAATCTGGAGTAGGTGGTTGGTTATGCACCACAAAGAGCCCTCCAATGACTACATCTCCATCCTGAGAGAGGCCACGGTCATCAACCCCTTTAGGTTGGTCCCAGCGTAAACAGCTCTCCTCCTGCTCTACCATCTCAGCCACCACTATCTCTCCAGGCAGCCAGAGCAGCAGCAGTGTGGCAGAAGCCTGCAGCAGAAGGGCTAAAGAAGACCTGGGCATGGGTGATGCTCCTCAGACCTGACTCACTGCCAGTCTCCCTTTTCACTGTGTGTGAGTGCTGGAAGTATGGGTATTTGTTCAGACCAAAGTCCTGAGAGGACATGAGAAAAACAGAGCAAGGAGTTGTTTCCACTTTTCTCATGTGGCAAGTAGTTTGTGATAATTGTCTGACATTTAGCGATGAATGTACGGTTCAATGCTGCTCCCAGTGGTGCATAAACCTAGGAGAGGGTGAAGTCTCATATTTACAGTTAATGAATTTGTAGGGCTTTGTTCTGGAGAACCATGTTTTTATCATTTAGAATGATCGTCTTTGCAGCAGGTGAACTTTGGGCCTTTATATATATGTCTCTGTGTGTCTATGTGTCTTTTCCACATATAACTCTTAAACCATTTGTCCAATTGACCTTTGCAAGTTGCATGAAGTGCTGCAGCCTGAAGGATATGATTACAGACCATGTTAAAAGACAAGTTCACAACTCACATACAAACTCACATGCTGCATATCTGGTCAATAGAAATGCTTTTCTAAGCTGCCCACAAGGTGGGTATTCTGAAAGATGATTATTTAAATGAAAAGCACAAATGAAACCTAATTCAAATTAAATTGCCACCTCTGTTTAAGCACAACATCCACCACTTGTTAGCCTAATCAAAACACCCATGCCCAATGACAAGCTCATTTTTGACACGCTCAGTCCCAAATGATGATCAAAGTAGGCCTAGTAGGCTGTCAGGGGCTATTAAAGCTTGTGTTTGTGCTGAAATAAATCAAAAAGACCATAATCATATATTTTTTTTATTTCAGAAATTGTAATTGAGAATCGCACCATAGTATAGTAGCCTATATCAGAGATGCAATCGTTAAGTTAAAAGAACAGGTGACAGTCTTTGCAAAGCCCTCTGGCAACTGATGGCAAACAAATAATGTGACAGCTCCCTGGTATCTTGTGGGCTTCCTGCCAGCTCATTAACATTGCTCCTCCTGAAATTATGATGCTTAGTTTATGCAAACTCTGTAGACAGACAACAGTAGTTCTGCCACAGTGCAGCCGACACAAATGCGTTTGACGGTCCTTGAATACATGATGGAGCCACATAAGACGACCCAAACAAGCAAGAAATCCAACCTGGGAAATCCAACTGTGGAGAGATAGAGGGGCCATGCGAGACCCGGATGGTGTGTGGCGCTATCAGGACGGTCATACAGTAGCACCAATACCGTTTCTAAACACATTGATTCAGTGTGCGCATGATCCAGATGACTGGGGGGGGGGGGGGGGGGGTGCGGGGGGGAGTGAATCAATAAATTTGTGACAGTGGGTTTGGGGCACCAGATTTACAAGACAGAATAGCACATGTGTTAAGGAATTGTAGGACATGTAACATAAATAATATCATGAAAGGGATGGCATTCCAGAAGCAATTAGCAGTGACAATGGACAAGCATGTGTTGCCAGAGTATGGAAAAAGATAGCACAGATTCTATGAATTTGGGTAAGGTTTGGGTGTGTCTATCACCCCCAAAGCCAAGGGATTGTGGAAAGTGCAAATGGTACATTGAAAAACAAAATTTTGAAAATCTGCTAAAGTGCAGGCATGAATTGGGTTGATGCTTTACCTATGACCCTGATGAAAATGTGATGTGAGAAAAACCACACCACCCATCTGGCACTGTATGAAATGCTTGCGATGCTAGTCCCTGCGATAAGGGACAGGTGCCAGATGGCACAGAGCCCAGAGACCAGATGGGGAACAGGAGGAGGATGATAAGGAACAAGGACTGGCGCCAGGCGGCTCCAGAACTGGCTCCGAGGAGGGTGATGATGGTGAGGAATCTCCAGGGGCAGCAGATGTGGATAGGAGTGCTAGGAGTGAAGGGAAGAGCAGGCTTGTGGTGTATGCCCTGGGGCTGGAATGTCTAGGGTGCCTTGTCTCTTCTTTCCCCAGTCTGTGTCAGCAGGTGGTGATCCAGATGAAGGACCAAGTTGGCAGGGGGCAGGACTACCACCAGATCCAGCTTCCACCAGAGCCTCAGACGGTTCTGTCGGGACTCCTACCACTTCTGCGGGTGTACCCAGGTCGCAGGCCGTACCAGCCCTGTGACCTGGAACCACCGTCGACGCAGGGAGGAGTGGTGTGGCAGAACAGGACAGGCAAGGGCAACCAGCTGACAGGCATCCAGCAGCCCATTGACTGGAGAGGGACAAGAGGAGTCATTCAACACTAGAGTTTCATTCAACACTAAGGCTCCTGTAAAGTGAAGTGACAATTATATAGATAAAAAACGGGAAAAAAAAACTATTGGAGTCTGTTACCAATGAAGTAATGAATTACACAGACTTCCTATCCTTGATGGACTCCTTTGAGCTACAGTGGGTCTGTAGTCCTCCAACTCACAAAGCTGGTGAGGAACTTGACCTCATTTCTACCAGGCACTGTGCCATTACTTCGCTGACAGTTACTCCTCTACATCTATCTGACCACTACTTTATTCAGTTCAAAGTTTGTCTCCATCAGCAACCGTCTGCACCTACTCCCACCGTCTCTTTCCATTGCAATCTCCGGAATTTATCTCGCATTCACTTTTCCTCCTTGGTGGCATCTGCTCTTCCACCTTCCAGAATCTCTTCTCTTGAGGTTGATGATCACTCTGTTCTACAGAGCTCCTGCTTGCATCGTTTTCTACCAGACCTGCTCAATCCACTCAGTCTCACGCGTGGCTTAATGACACACTTTGTTCGATGCGCACCAACTTCAGAGCTGCTGAGAGGAAATGGCACAAAACTAATAATTCAGCCAATCTAACACATTTCCAAGCTCTGCTATCATCCTTCTCATCCTGTGTCACTTTTGCCCTATGTCAACCGCCAGCCACCTAACTCCCCCAGGGTTACGTTATATAGCACGGCCAACACCTCGCACTGGTCAATCCAGACTCTTCTCATGTGTTGTTCCACACTGGTGGAATGACTTTCTAAGTGCTGCTAGCTCAACAGAAACCCTCTCCAAAAAATTCTTGAAGACCCAGTTCTTCTAAGAATATCTCCTGGCTTGAATATCTGAATACCAGAAATCCACTTAATCTCTTACTCTTAATCTCTCTCCATTTTATTACACTTTTGCACGTTCAGCTTAAAATATTGCAATATACTTCTGCAATATACACTCTATAAGTCACTACAATATACACTGTTTGTTAGTTTTTCATTGTGCTGTAGCTTGAATGTTATTCTCTTTTGTAAGTCGCTTTGGATAAAAGCGTCTGCTAAATGCATAAATGTAATGTAAATGTAAAGTACACTGCAACAGCACACAGGAAAAACATTTACTGATTAATAACAGACACCAAGACATGACTCTGGGGCAATAAAGGGAGGTGAGGTAGTGAACATTTACATTTAGGCATTTAGCAGACGCTTTTATCCAAAGCGACTTACAACTTTTGTGAACTATCAATTGTTCAGGGCTATCATCCTCCCCTATCATCCTCAGACAGATTGGGACGAATGGCTACCATACCTGCTGTTTGCTTACCATGAGGTCCCACAAGCCTCTACAGGGTTCTCCCCTTTTGAGCTCTTGTATGGTAGGCAGGTGAGGGACATCCTGAAGGATACACTGGAGGGCCAGCAGCAGCAACGAGGTATAAACATCTTGGCCTATCTGATGAAAATGCGTGACAAAATGGAGTGTCTTACAGAGCAGCAGGAGAACATGAATGTGGTCCAGGCAATGCAGAAGACTTGGTACGACCGATCGGCACAGGACCGTTCTTTTAAGCCGGGTCAGCAAGTCCTGCTGTTATTGCCAACGGTCTCCTGGTAAAATGACAGGGACCATTCACTGTGCTCCGGAAAGTAGGCTCTGTCACCTACAAAATTTTAATGACAGGAAGGAAGAGAGACAAGCAGGCCTTCCATATCAACATGCTGAAGGAGTGGAGAGTCTGTGATGCAGCAGTGGCCAGAAGGGTGGAGCAAGAAGAAGAGCAGGATGAGCAGTTCTTCCCAGTGGAGCAGAGTTCTGAGGTGAGCCCAGACTTGTCCCATCTCTCCTCAGGGTGCCGACAGGAGCTGGAGGCATGTGCTCCAGAGGGGGTGTTTTCTGAAACTCCAGGGCAGACGCAGTTGGTTCGGCACCAGATCAAGCTCAAGGCACCAGGACCGGTGAGACTGCCGGGGTATTGGATCCCGGCTCAACTCCTACCAAGCATCAGGCAAGAGATTGAGCGCATGTTAGAGATGGCGGCTGATGGATCAGGTACTGGAGGGGGCACGGGGTATGTAGCTGCTTACCTCGATGACATGGTCATATTCTCCGCCTCCTGGGAGGACCACCTGGCCCATGTCGGGGATGTCCTCCGGAGGATCCAGGCTGCTGGACTGACGGTGAACCCCAGGAAGTGTGCCATGGCTCAAACTGAGGTACAATACTTGGGGTATGTGATTGGTGGGGGGAAGATCAAGCCTCAGACACATGAGGGTACATGCCTGGCACCGGTCTCACCTTATTCCCCTTGCCACTGCGCCATTGGAAAAAAGGATGCTGGCTGGAATCATTCCTGGAGGTGCTGAAGTCACCGTTGGGGCTGCCGCTGCTGCTGAAGCCATTCCTGGAGCTGCCGAAGTCACAGCTAGAGCTGCCGCTCGAGCTGACATTGGAGCTGCTGAAGCTGTCACCGATGCTGCTGAAGCCACTGCTGCTGACACACCCAGACCCATCACAAAGAAGCAGGTGCGTTTTTTCCTTGGGGTAGTGGGATGGTGTAGGAGGTTCATACCCAATTTTGCTAACCGGGCAGCCCCACTGATTGAGCTAACTCATAAGTCCAACCCCAACAGAGTCCAGTGGTCCGATGAATGTGATAAAGCTTTTAATGATTTGAGGAGTTGTTTGTGTAGTGGCCCTATTTTGCAGAACCCTGACTTCAGCCAGCCGTTCACAGTGCAGACGGGGGGGGGTAATGTGACGGAGTGAATTTCACCATCACTAAAGTAGCTCTACAGACTGCATGGGAACGAGGATAGCACTAAGCTGAACTGTGCCTTGTTTTCCTGTGATGTGGTTGTTGTTTTAAATACACGGGTGAGCACCAAGGGTGCCGCGGGGAATGTGGGAAGGAGGAAAGGGTGCTGCGGGGCAAAGAGGCATCCCACCAAACACAAACTCTGTGGTGCCCTGAAAAATTGTATTGTTTGGGGGTTAACATCCGAAATGTCGGGCATACGGGCATGAAGCGAGCCATGTCGTGTGTCTGCGTTTCGCTTCCAAGTGTATGCCATGAATGCCAAGTGTACACAATTCTCCAATGGCCTTGAGTTCAGTGACCATGCAAAGGACATTGTTATCCCCAAAGATGACAGAGGTAGCTCTGTACCCAACTCACTTGTAGTCCTGCTGTCACCCTGTGTGTGTGTGTAATAGTGACATAAACAACACTCGGTGTGCTCAAACAACAGGACTATGGCAACAGGACCATGGCTCTTGACTGTTGCTTTAAAGGGGCTATATGCAGGAAATTATTTATTTTTATTTTATTTAATTTATTAGGGAAATAATATTTTTTATGAAAAGAGCAAGTGGTGTAATGTCTAGATGGGAGAGTTTCAGAAAAGATCATTTGGTGTGTTTTTTTTTTCTTGATCTAAAGCTCTACAACATGTAGTATTATTTAACAAATCATAAAAAATAATATACACGCTTTTGATCCCATGAGGGAAATTTGGTCTCTTTATACCCAATCGTAAATTACTGAAACACACACAGCATACAGTAAAATGAAGTACACACTAACAGCAGTTGGCTGCCTACTACAGCGGCGCCTGAGAAGCAGTGAGGGGTTAGGTGACTCAAGGGCACTTCAGCCATGGTCCACTTCGGTTACAAGCCTGAAGCCCTAACCAGTAGGCCATGGCTGCCCCTATACTTAAATTTACATAGTCCAGGACAGCTGTGCATTCATGTTAGTTCATGTGAAATCAAGTGAGTTCAAGTAAGAGAGAGCTTTGCAGGAATGAATGGGATGAACTTAAAAAACGTTGTAGTCCCTTACTCCTGTTGTTTCACTAAACCTGTTCCTCTGCTGTCGCACAGATGACCGTTTTGGGGGACACTGACACATGGGGCTAATGAAACTTGGTAGGCATGTAGCCCTACTAGGCTCATAGCATATAAGCTATTTTGGTCTGTGGGGATATCTACACCACTTTTATGAGAATGGTTTATGCTTTATTACACAAACCATTCTGTTAATGACGGAATTCAAACTGTGAGCATGTGAACTAGACCCTGAAGCTGCTGCTAGTCGCCGCCATTTGCACCATTTAGTGTTTCAGCCAAAAGCTAATAATTTTGTAAGCCAAATTGAGCCGCCATCTGAATTTTGAGCCGGCCAGAATTATTTGCATAAAAATCTATCACATAGAGACATACACACACGAAACATAAACAATATACTAAATCTATTTTGCACAATGGATCGGCCATCTGAAAATTGTGAACATGACTCACATAAGGCGTGAGTGCATGAAAATTCATATATGTCTCTAAAAAGTTTTCACTGTTTTCAACATACATAACATCCACATATCTTGTGAAACTGCACTGTCTAAGCTTTCCAATGATGTTAGCCACTATTTGCTGTGATGAAGGGTTCAGAAGAAAATTAACTTTGAATTTACATCAAATTTAATAATATCTACATTCTGCAGCTATGTGTACACCCATTTATCTCAGTGCAACAGCTCACCACCTCTGTCCATAACACATGGCAAACCATATATTAGAATAAGCACAAGAACATAATGGATTTGTTAGTATAGAGCACCCATACAATTAGTCATTTCTGACTACTCTAATTTAGAAATCACTTTTTAAAATCTCTGCAATCTACAATCCATGACAAAACTCTGCCTTAAAAAAGTTTAAGCCACATTTAGTGCCTACTGAGTGCATTTACATATATTCAGCATCTTAGTAGGTTTTTTAATAATAATATGAACTCAATGGCTTATTTAGATGTACTGTAAAAAATGAATATAATCATGATTAGTATTTCCTGGAGTGTTGAAAGGCAATGGGGGAAAGCATGTAACAGGCCTTGATGAGTGCTCTACAATGACAGTAGAAATTGATGAAAATATTTCAGTGCACACATCTACCTTGAATGACACCAGCAAGAATATGAACCTACTTTCACCCCTGCGTGTAAGCCATACATTGCTTGGAAATATTAATTATTATTAATAATAGTAAATCAGTAAATTAATAATTATTAATAATATTAAATCAGTATAACATAGACTGAATCTGTAGAAATGAAGTGGACATGTAGCCATTTGTAGTTATGAAAATTTTGGCAGCTGCAGCAGCCATTTAGGTTTTGACTGAGCCGGCCAACCAGCCAATAACTTCATCAACCATTATTCTCAAAATAAATGGCTTTGGGGTCTAGTGTAAACAGTATGTATGTGTGCTGACATGTATGTATAACTCATAGGGGAAAATCCGTAAGACTTGCGGTTCAAAATATGTGTCAACAGTATGAATGGACATTCAGTTTCTTCTGATGTCACATGCAGCAAAGTGTGGCGGTCATATTATGTACCACTAGGAGGTACATGAATTTTTTATTTTGATTTACATCTATGCATTTAGCAGAAACTTTTATTCAAAATGTCTTACATTTATCAACTATCAGTTACGTCAGGGCCATTAGCAACTTAGGGTGAAGTGCCTTGTTCAAGAGCACAACAGTGTTACTGTGTTAGTGTTACTAACATGCTTGCCACATGATTATCATTTTGCCCTCATGGCTGATGGCTCATGGTCAGTCAGCTTTTATAAAACTATGGCATGCTTAACATTTTATTATTGTTAAAATGTATATCAATAACATTTTAAAAGGTGACATACTGTATATTTTGTCAGTATTTTAGAGATTATATTAATTAAGTCAGTTATTATGTCACTTATGTCAGTTATTATTATGATTTCAGTGTGCCATCATTCAGAAATTATAAACTTTTATTTAGTAGAACCTCGGCCCATGAGTGCCTTCTTGGTGTTTTTCTCTGGATGCAGGAGAATTATGTAACATTTTGGGGCAAATATGGCTATGAGCAGCCCAAAGCTTGAGGCCAGAATGGCAAAAATTTCAACTACATCTGCATACTTACCAGGTGAACTGATATAGGCAGGAACAAAAGCAATCCACACAGCACAGAAAATAAGCATGCTGAAGGTAATGAACTTGGCCTCATTAAAAGTATCTGGTAGGTTCCTTGCTAGGAATGCTAACAGAAAACTAATGGCTGCCAAAAGACCTATGTAGCCTAGCAATGCAGCAAATCCTGCCACTGAGCCAACTGCACATTCAAACACAATCTTTGAGCTCTGGTAGTGAGTGTTTTTGTGAGGTGTAGGAGAGGCCGTGGAGAGCCAAATTACACAGATGGCCACTTGAAGAGAAGTTAGGATGACAACAGTTCCTCTTTGCTGGGCTGCCCCAAACCATTTCATGGCCCCCTGACCTTCAGGTCTTGAGGCCTTAAAAACTGCAATCACAACCATTGTCTTGACCAGAATACTAGAGACACAGAGGACAAAGCTGATACCAAATGCTGCATGGCGGAGCTGACAGGTCCAAAGTCTGGGTTGACCAATAAATAGCAATGCACACAGGAAACAGAGTTTTAGTGAAAGTAGAATCAGGAAACTCAGTTCAGAGTTGTTGGCTCTCACTACAGGAGTATGACGGTGATGAACAAATATTGCCAGGACCACAGCAGAGGCACATGCACCAACCAAAGATACTGATGTCAAAGAGATGCCTAAGGCCTCTTCATAGGAGAGAAACTCAACCTCCTTTGGGACACAGTGGTCTTTGTCCAAGTTTGACCAGAATTCCACTGGGCACTTAATACATTCAATGGCATCTAATGAGACAAAAGAGAAAGCAGAGATATTCGGAACAGACAGAGGGAAAGTAATTGTTGAATTGATTTGCATTTGATGAATATTAATAAAAACATCCCATGACAAAGCTCATTAGACAAAACAGTGATTAACATAGATTTGTGCATAAAAAGGATTTAAAGTTTACCTTCAAAGTAACACAGATGTGTTTCTGTTGAAAGGGCACTGGTAAATCTTTTAATTCCATTTGTTTAATTACCTGTAGTGTTACTGATTTCTCCATCAGCACAAGGGAGACAGTCAAAGCAGCAGACAGGTAGTCCTTTCCTTCTGGCTTTTCTAGTCCCAGGGGGACAGGACTCACTACACACTGACCTTGGAGGCTGTGAATAAAATATACAGGAAATTAGATTTTCAACTGTAACAAATGTTCTAGGTATGTATGGCCCCTAATTTCCCTAACTAATGCTTTTAAAATGTACAATATAATAGATGTCAAGTACACACATCAGAAGAATTTCAAATATTCATAATCACTTTGTTTAACTCAAAGTTCCAGGACAGTTTGTCTTCATCCAGATGGAACATTTTCCCAGCTGGTTGTGATTCATCAACAACCCCCACTGTTTTGGTCTTCATTGTACCATCCGGCATCCCATGCCAGTTGAAGATGTCATAGATGGCCAAGGCATCCCCAGTTTTATCAAAGGACACCTGATCCCCAAAGCCTGTGGTAAAGTTCACTTCCTGCAGGTAGTGAATTAACTAAAACCATGAGAGAATGAAAACAGAGAAATGAAGAGTCATTTCAAGGTTGTGTTGTGCAATATCATCTAACAAAAAATACAGCAATACTGTACAGTATACATTGTAAAATAAAATCTGAGATTGTACGTGACATGAAAACATTTGGAATTGTCGTTTGTCTGTTATAGTAAAGTTGAAAAAGAAGAGAAAAGTGTATACTTTCACAATGGTTTGGTCAACATTGTTGTAGTAATCATGCACTCTACTGAAACAGCAAAATACAATTGTGCAGGTTCTGCAAGCGAGCAAGTGATTTTCACCCAGTTAAGTAAGAGATAAGATAAAATATTTGTTTTAGTTCACATTTTTATAAAACTCATTATTTTTAATCTAAACGAACATTTCAGATATATGGTTTTGGGGGGTGTAGTAATAACTATGGTTAAGTGTATTCAGATGAACGCCTTTTAGCCACTTTTGAACATAGGCCTATTGTTTATTCTTAACTACACATATATTTTATCAAAAATGGAGGGACATGTGTACCTGCCAGGGTTGTATATCATGGAGACTGGCACAGCTATTCCCTTTAAAGGGCCCTTGTCCAGGGACACAGCTCAATAGGTTATGAAAGGAATGTGCCAGGGCATAGACTGCTTTATAGACATTATAGGAAGGTCTGAGGTCAGACACATCACTGTAGGCAGAGTCAGCTTTGTTCAGGTCCTCTTGTCCTGTACAGACTCTTCCCTCAGCTACAGCCAAGGCCTCTACTGGGTCAAACCTGCAGCTGAACATGTCTTGCCAGAATCTTCTCACCATATTGTTCTGTGAGTTTTTGTCAGGGCGAACACTCAATAGAAACTCCTTTAGCCCTTCAATCTCTCCACGCCGAATGGCCATACCCAGTGTGCCTCTGAGGAAGGGAAGCATGCGTGAAGTAAGAAAAAGTGGTGAAAAGGACCATGCCTCACTTGCAATCCACTGGCGAATCACATTCTGTTGTGCTACTTCGTCCATCAGTGGTAAGAGGTACGACTCAGTAGAGATGACCACAATCACACGTGACGTAGATGTCTTGATCACTTGCATGATCTTTCTGATCTCCACAATATCGTTGTCTTTGGGCAGTATTTCTGAGAATGCCACACAGCCACCAAATGTAGTGACATCCTCATGGAAAGACTGAGCAGCATGTCGGCCATAGTCATCATCACTGTAGATGAGTCCCACCCATGTCCATTTGAAGTGCTTCAATATCTGAATCATAGCTCTCACTTGGAAGGCATCACTGGGTATAGTCCTGAAGAAAGATGGGTAGCGCTGTCGGTCACTTAAACAGGAGCAGGTAGCAAAGTAGCTCACCTGCATTAGAGAAAAAAGAAAAAAAATATCATCACTGAATATTAAAGAAACATTATTAATAGTTATTTTTTAAGTTATTTTTCTTAGTAGGTTTTATCAAAACAAACTGTAACAGATTATGTACAAGTAATTCATCCCCAAATGATCAATCTCCTTTTCAATGCATTTGTCTCCACCAGTTCATACCATTGGGACTCGAAACCGACCCGCCACACTAGAAATGGCAATGGAGTGAGTTGACACAGAATCCCCCACGATTCCCAAAATAGGTGGCAAACCCTTCAGGCAGCTAGATGAAGAGAATTTTTTGTGTGTCCCACTAAGAAGAGCTGTTGCAGCACGGAAGGCCACTCCGAGTTTGACACAGTTGTCATAAATGCTATAACCCAGAGAGATGTTGGGAAGCAAATGTGGATTTTGGTTTATCTCATTTATGGCAAAAGCCATTGTTTGTGCCAGCTTAAAGCCATCTAAGTCAAACCTGGCAGATAGAAAGAATAATAAAGCAGTTATCAACGATAGTGCTATAACATAATCCTGATAAATAACAATAGACAACTAATAATATTGGCACAGTGACACTCATTATGTCAGTCATTATTTAGTCTAGACGTCACTATAAAAAAGGCAGCTTTGCACTTGTTATTTCTCCATATGACATTGCAAGACAAGTCTTTTATGTTTGAACTAGTTGAGTGTCATGATGAGATCTGTCCTTCATTTCAAAACAATATCATAGACAAGCTTAGGCAATCATTCAGAGACTCACTCGTGACACCAGGGCTGTGCTGGTTTAGTGCTGAAAGATAGCTCTGGAAACACAGTGAACAAATAGATCTCAAACAGTCCCCCAACGATGACATCTCCATCCTGGTGCATCCCAGTGAGATTGAACTGCTCCTGCTGCCAGCAGAGGTCAGGAGTATCAGAGCTGGAGGTGAGGGTGGAAGAGAGCAGAGTGCCTGCTGACACTGTCAGGGCCAGCAGAAGGAGAATTGGAGACACCTGCATGCCGTTCTTCTCTCTTTCTCTTCTGTCTCTGTACCCACACTCTCTCCAGTAATGCCAAATATTTCATTTGAAAGGTGGAGGTAAGTATTTGCCACGTAATATCAGATGGGACGCCCACAGTTTGGGCGTGCCTGTAATACCCATGAGGAAAGACTTGTTGACATTATCCAAAAATTAGACACTGATTTGAATCCTAAGGCAACTGAATGATTTGTGCATACTGTGGAGGATCCTACCATGTATTTACTATCTGTCATTAACCTATGAACATTTACTATTCTCTTAATGAGAAATAATTCCATAATTCCATATAATTCCATGGTACAACCTGTACCACTCCTCTTAAATTAGGAACCTAGTTTGGCTTTTCATGAGCAATGAGCTTTACACTGAAAAAGTTTCAGCTACTGCGTAGCCCAATAGCAAAACCACATGACCACGGTATTGCTGAAGAGCTTTCACTATGAAATCCTTGAGTGTTGGTATATCTGATACTGGTGTGTGGCATTGCTAAATGATGATAGCACATGCTTTGTAAACATGGCAATTCAGAGTTCAGTCAAGTATTGGTAAGTAATTTGCAAGTGATTTACTCTCTTAGTGTTCTTCTATGGAAGAACACATTTTTAGTCAATATATTTGTCTCATGATGCCAAGAGATGGATATATTAACACCTAACCTGCACAGATTTACAAACCATGTGAAATATCATGCTTACATTAGACTCAAGTCAAGTTTTTTTTCAACCACTACACTAAGCAACCTGATGAATTTGTTACACAGACTAACCTAAGGGTGGCAGTCATACACTTATACTGTACTCAGATGAGACAGCAGAACCTACAGTGGAAGCCTTTAAAGATGTCTACTTGTGTCTAACCCTGTTATTATGATTACCCAGATTTTTTTGCAATCTTACTTTTTTTTTTTGGTTGTGTATTTTTCTTTTTTTTCATAAATTTTTGAAACCGATACACTAGGGGCCTCATTTCTGTGCGTTAAGTCCATGCCAAAAAGGCTGCATACAAACAAATAACAGAAAGTGTGTACACTAAAAAATACCCAGATTTATAACTCTGCGCACACATGTCCTATGCTAGCTTCCTTTTATAAATCACAACCTATAGTAAATGTGGATCAAAGTTTGAGAGCATCATGACACGCCCAAGATTGCCTATATATAGTCTGTGAAACGCACATGATTAATATTAAATCCAAATGTATTACTGAAAACCAATGACATTTAGCCTGGACACAAACACATTAGACTATTAGACGATTTTTACAAGCAAGTTGTGCACTACAATCATTTGGTAGCTAAATAATTGTAATTGGAAAATCTGTAAAGCACTTTTGAAAGACACAGTATTTACTTTAATCAAAACAGGAAGAACAATATTAAAAAACTACCAAGACATAATGAAACAGGTTATTCTATCCATGTGTCAGCCAGACTGAGGCAGAGTAGACTGCATTTGTTCCACAGTTGCCGTCTTGCTTGTGAGAAATATAATTTCTAAAAGTAAACTGGCAAGGAAGATGCAATCTTCTGTTTGTGATATGCGTTACCTGAAGATACTTTAGTGAGCGTTGCAGCTTTCAATGCAAGTGACGTAGGCCTACTAGGTAATCTCTGCTGATAAATAGGATCACTAGGATGTCTATGCTTCACTGCATGTTTAGATTTCTGAGCATTTGTTTCTTGTACGCCCTGAGAGAGGTATCAACCAAACACGTGTTTGACTTCAAAGCAGAGCGCCGGGTCAGGCACAATTTTCACAGATAATACTATAACTGTGGTGTCCTGGCCAGTTAAATTTTTGTGGTATGGAGGCCTCAAGGAGCTGCAAGCTCTCAAACACCCATATGTGCAAGAGCGACACCTAATCGCAGACAAAAAAATGATTCCCAAAACACCAAAACAGCAGGCCACATGAAAGTTACTGTAGATCCACTTGAGAATTCCACTTACAGATCTGCTTGAAATTTAACATGTAGGCTGTAAGCTATTTTGAACTATGGGAAAGTAGCCTACTGTAGCCTAGTCTCGAGTTCTTGTTAAGATTTCAAGAGCTCTGTCTAGGGATGAAAGTTTCTCTTTGACATTATTTTCCGGAGTACAAGCAGCATAATGATGGTTGTAGACAGCGAAGCTGCTAGAAATTTTTGGGCCCTATGACAGAAAATTATTTTGGGCTTCCCAAACATTGATTATAATATGAAAATGTTCTCTAGGGCCCCCTATCAGTGCCAGGCCCTTGGAATCATCCTAACTCCCCCCCGGCGGCGCCCCTGGTTTTAGATGCTTCATAATATGCCATTTTTAAAAGTGGTGGCAGACACGTTGAACAAGGGTAATCAACGAGAACGAGATTAACTTAATTTTCTATTGTGATTAATTTGATAATTTTTTTTTAATTGGTTGACAGCACAAATTTATTTCCATGCTTCCTTCTTGTTCTTTATCAAGTGTTAACTTCTCTCATGCCTCCCATGCCTTGAGGAGTTATCCCCACCCGCAACCAAAACCTATTACAAATTAAAACACAAGTGGATCTACATGCCCACTGACTTTCACTTGGCCTGTTGTTTCAGCGTGCCATGGATTCTTGACCAAAATTAACAATTTGCTCTGCTCGCTTTGTGCCTAACAACAGTCCTTGGCTGTCCTACATTCACAGTATAGAATGGGCTCTCAGGGCTTATTGCTTGATTATAAGGTCATGAATATTTTGCGTTTTAGTCAGGGAAAGTCATGGAAAAGTTTTACTTACACTGGGAACCTTAAATTTTAAGTTTTACTCACAGTTGGTGTTTTCCGTATATTATATTATGATTTCAGTGTGACATCATTCAGATAATATAAACTTTTATTTAGTAGAATCTCGGCCCATGAGTGCCTTCTTGGTGTTCTTCTCTGGATGCAGGAGAATTATGTAACATTTTGGGGCAAATATGGCTATAAGTAGGCCAAAGCTTGAGGCCAGAATGGCAAAAATTTCAACTACATCAGCATACTTACCAGGTGAACTGATATAGGCAGGAACAAAAGCAATCCACACAGCACAGAAGATAAGCATGCTAAAGGTGATGAACTTAGCCTCATTGAAATTATCTGGGAGGTTTCTTGCTAAGAAAGCTAACAGAAAACTAATAGCTGCTAGAAGGCCTATGTACCCCAATAATGCAGCAAAACCTGCTACTGAGCCAATTGCACATTCAAACACAATCTTGGAGCTCTGGTAGTGAGTGTTTTTGTGAGGTGTAGGAGAGGCCGTGGAGAGCCAAATTACACAGATAGCCACTTGGAGAGAAGTTAGAATGACAACAGTTCCTCTTTGCTGGACTGCCCCAAACCATTTCATGGCCCCTTGACCTTCGGGTCTTGAGGCCTTAAAAACTGCAATCACAACCATTGTCTTGACCAGAATGCTAGAGACACAGAGGACAAAGCTGATACCAAATGCTGCATGGCGAAGCTGACAGGTCCAAAGCCTGGGCTGACCAATGAACAGCAATGCACACAGGAAACAGAGTTTTAGTGAAAGAAGAATCAGGAAACTCAGTTCAGAGTTGTTGGCTCGCACTACAGGAGTATGACGGTGGTAAACAAATATTGCCAGGACCACAGCAGAGGCACATGCACCAAACAAGGACAGTGATGTCAAAGAGATTCCCAAGGTCTCTTCATAGGAGAGAAACTCAACCTCCTTTGGGAAACAGTTATCTTTCTCCAAGTTTGACCAGAATTCCACTGGGCACTTAATACATTCAGTGGCATCTAATGAGACAAAAGAGAGAGAGAGCAGAAAAGTATTAATTCTATTACTTTTTCATTTGAGGGATGTTATACATCGCAAAACCAGTGACAAATCTCCTGAGACTTTACAAAATAGTGATTAAAATACAGTGTTTGGGAAGTCAAAAAAGTAATTTGTTACAAATTGCTAGTTACTTCTTTAAACTGCAGTGATATTACTCATTACTACTTTTAGAAAGTGACTTATTACTTGTTACTTTACTCTTGAACTGGCCCACATAAAAGTGAGTTCATTGTCCTGCACATTTTTGTAGAATTTATTTTTTTCTCCCTTCATTGACAGAAAGAGCTGACAGAGAGAGAGAATGATATTTGACCTTTCTGCACAAAACAAAGAAGTAATGTTTGTCTAGTTTTTTAAATAGTTCATTAATGTCTATTGGTTAATGTTGCTATTGAGACAATAAGTAACTAACACCGTGTTGTAACTGCAAGCGTCAAGTTGCAGGGCGCGAGGGGGTGGTGGTCGGGGGATGGGGGGTCATTTCAAGGATAACACCAAACACTATGCTTGAAGTTTCTATTTCATTTCCCTAACTTTCCCTAACTTCCGCTATGTTAAGATAATGGTCTTCATATGGTCTTGAAACCATCTATAGGCCCTATAGTATATATATCTTTTGACATTAAAGACTATGTACTTAAAGCAAAACAGCTATATGCAAAGATAAAACAAAGCACATTTCTCTGCATTCCACAAGTTCAAGTCTCTATTTACCAGCATACAATTAGCCAATAATCTAAATTACCTACATCCTCGCAAGCACACTGCATGCATTGGTCACTCCTTCAGGAAATGCATTTCTGGTTTTGTAATTTCGTTTCTAGAGTACGTTCTCCTTTCTTTTGAGTGATTCTAGAAAAGATTAAGCATTGAAAGTTGGACAACAAATTGTTATGCCATTTACCAAATTAACAATTTGTGTGCCCAAGGTAGTCACAATTATGAATATTAGTTTATTAGACTGCTGCTAGTTTGAGCCCTGCTGAGAGGTGGTAGCCTAGCCAACAAATGTGGCCCTATACTGCTACACGCATCTTACTCATATCACATTTCTGTTCACATTGCCTATAGATGGACAAACACCTGGCACAGCTGTCTCCACAATTCACATTACAGATGTGTCCTGCTCAGTTTCAGTTGTGCATCAGTGTTCCTTTTGCTTTGGCCAGACATGCACTGGTTTGTGCTGACATGTTGGTTCTATACATAGGACTAGACATTTGAGTTTGTTTGTTATAACTTGCTTGCTTCACTCCTCCACTGCCAACCCACCCCTCAAGTAGCCTACACACCTCAACAAGTTTTAAAGTATAGACAGTGTTTCCCCTCCAGGATAAATTATAACATTCTAGCAGCTAAATGCCATTTTTACAAGATTGCAGGCAGACATCTGTTAAAATACCAAAAAAGTTACCATAACTGTTGCTCATACATTCCCCATCCTGAGAACAATGCTAAGCTAACTACACAAACTACTATACTACAACAAAACATGCTAATATCATTGCTATCAGTTAACTCACCGCCAGGTTTAGTGACAGATGGCACAACAAAAATAGTCACATTTTTTGGAGTTTTATTTTTCTTCCTTTTTCCATGTGCCCCTCGTCCCAGGCCTATCTGTGCCCCTGTCAGGTTGTGTAGCATTGACTGTTCCCTATCTACACTGGGTCCGTTAAATATGCCATTAAATACAGATTCCCCTTTAAACTTGCTGAGCAATGCAATGCGAGCTACAGAAATAGAAACAGACCGAGCTGTGCCAGAATGTCACGCAGCATCGCATTCAGGTAGAATATTTCAATTGAAAATAAAATAATTTAACTGATTTTGTCTGTAACATTCACTCACTTGCAGTTCAGACACAATGTAAGTAAACCGGTTATGAAATTACAGTAACTCTAACCACTTAAAATCTGACCTGTAATGCTTTTCTATACTTAGTTACTCACAATTATAAAATTATAGTAATTCATTACTTTGTAACCAGTAACCCACAGGACATAGCCATGTGCATGGAAAAGAGTTAAATTTTGCCTTCAAGGTAAAGTAACACAAACTGTGTATTTTTGAAATGGCACTGGAAAACTTTTAATTCCATTTGTTTAATTACCTGTAGTGTTACTGATCTCTCCATCAGCACAAGGGAGACAGTCAAAGCAGCAGACAGGTAGTCCTTTCCTTCTGGCTTTTCTAGTTCCAGGGGGACAGGACTCACTACACACTGACCTTGGAGGCTGTGCATAAAATATACAGGAAATTAGATTTTCAATTGTACTAGATGCACTGTATGTACGGTCCCTAGTTTCCTCACAAAACTAACGCTTTTAAAATCAACAATTTAAGATATGTCAAATACACATATCAATAGTATTTCAAATATTCATAATAATCACTTTGTTCCAGGACAGTTTGTCTTCATCCAGGTGGAACATTTTCCCAGCTGGTTGTGATTCATCAACAACACCCACTGTTCTGGCCTTCATTGTACCATCAGGCATCCCCTGCCAGTTAAAGATGTCATAGATGGCCAAGGCATCACCATTTTTGTCAAAGGACACCTGATCCCCAAACCCTGTGGTAAAGTTCACTTCCTGCAGGTAGTGAATTAACTAAAGCCAAGTAAGTGGGAATGAAAATGAGAACAGGGTAATGAAGAGGGATTTCAGGGCTGTGTCTTGCAATATCATGACTTACAAAAAATATGCTTAATATTAACCTGGGATAATTATGACAATACGTACAGTATTGTGGAATAGAAACTGAGATATGTGACAATAAAAATAAAATAGAACAAGAATAAATAACATTTTAATAATGACATACTGTTTATCCAACTACACATGTATTTCATCAAAAATGTAGGAACCTATGTACCTGCCAAGGTTGCATATCATGGATGCTGGCACAGCTATTCCCTTTAAAGGGCCCTTGCCCAGGGACACAGCTTATTAGGTTATGGAGAGAATGTGCCAGGGCATAGACTGCTTTATAGACATTATAGGAAGGTCTGAGGTCAGACACATCACTGTAGGCAGAGTCAGCTTTGTTCAGGTCCTCTTGTCCTGTACAGACTCTTCCCTCAGCTACAGCCAAGGCCTCTACTGGGTTAAACCTGCAGCTGAAAATCTCTTGCCAGAATCTTCTCACCATGCTGTTCTTTGAGTTTTTGTCAGGGCGAACACTCAATAGAAACTCCTTTAGCCCTTCAATCTCTCCACGCCGAATGGCCATACCCAGTGTGCCTCTGAGGACAGGGAGCATGTGAGAGGTAAGAAAAAGTTGTGAGGAGGACCATGCCTCACTTGCAATCCACTGGCGTATCACATTCTGTTGTGCTACTTCGTCCATCAGTGGCAGGAGGTTAGACACATGAGAGAAGACCACAATCACACGTGATGTAGATATCTTGATCACTTGCATGATTTTTCTGATCTCCACAATATCGTTGTTTTTGGGCAGTATTTCTGAAAATGCAACACAGCCACCAAATGTAGTGACATCCTCATGGAAAGAGTGAGCAGCATATCGGCCATAGTCATCATCACTGTAGATGAGTCCCACCCATGTCCATTTGAAGTGCTTTAATATCTGAATCATAGCTCTCACTTGGAAGGCATCACTGGGAATAGTCCTGAAGAAAGAGGGGTAGCGCTGTCTGTCACTTAAGCAGGAACAGGTGGCAAAGTAGCTCACCTGCATTAGAGAAAAAAAGAAGATTGTCATTGAATATTAAAGAAACATCATGAATATACATTACTTTAGTTATTTTTCTTTGTAGGTTGCATCAAAATAAACTGTAACAGATTATGTACAAGTAGTTCAGCCCCAAATGATCAATCTCCTTTTCAATGCATTTGTCTCCACCAGTTCATACCATTGGGACTCGAAACCGACCCGCCACACTAGAAATGGCAATGGAGTGAGTTGACACAGAATCCCCCACGATTCCCAAAATAGGTGGCAAACCCTTCAGGCAGCTAGATGAAGAGAATTTTTTGTGTGTCCCACTAAGAAGAGCTGTTGCAGCACGGAAGGCCACTCCGAGTTTGACACAGTTGTCATAAATGCTATAACCCAGAGAGATGTTGGGAAGCAAATGTGGATTTTGGTTTATCTCGTTGATGGCAAAAGCCATTGTTTGTGCCATTTTGAAGGCATCTACGTCAAGCCTGGTATATAGAAAGGAGTAACAGAGCAATAATCAATGACAGTGTACAGACATTACAGCTTTACTCTTTTTTCCATTGGAGAAGTCCATTGGATTGGTCTTATGTTTGCACTAGAGCAGCGTTTCTCAAACTGTATGGTGTGGACACAAGGAAGGGGGGTGCATGACGTTACACTACTGACGGTCGTACCTTGCCCCCCAAATTCACACCCATTCTTCTCTGTCAGATCACTCACTTGAGTTTTCATCACACATATAACATGTGCATATCCTGAAACTACACAACCTGAGCTTTCTAACGGTGTTATTCACTAATTGCTGTAATGAACGTTTCGAGAGAAAGCTTTGAATTTACATAAAAATACAAATGTTAATACGGCTGTGCGTCCATCTCATACTCATAAATCTCAGTGAAATATCTCATGATCTCTTAACTCAAATATGACATAACAGTAATAAACAGGACCTAGCGCTTTTAATGTTCTCTATGATTAGCGGTGGCCAAGTAATCTGGTCTTGAAATCACATCAAATATCTGCATTATCTCCAACCCCCACCCCAAAACAATTAATCTGCTTTCCATATTCAAAGTTGTTTGGAATCCAAGACACTTGCAGAAAATGTGATTTCAGTACAGTATTTCAGTAAGGCCCATAGGATTAAATGTGAAGAGAGAAATGAATCACAAATCAACACTTATGTACACCAAAACGTCAGATAATGTAAAAATTGAGCTATTCTGCTACTAAAATTAGACCTATTCTGGGAATGACAAAAGTTTGAGAACCACTGCACTAGAGTCTCATAATCTGTCCTTCATTTCATTGCAATATGATAAATAAGAAACCATTGAGAAACTTAATCCACCCCAGTGTACCGTTGACTCACTCACGACACCAAGGCTGTGCTGGCTTAGTGATGAAAGATAGCTCTGGAAATACAGTGAACAAATGGATCTCAAATAGTCCCCCAATGATTACATCTCCATCCTGGTGCATCCCAGTAAGATTAAACTGCTCCCGCTGCCAGCAGAGATCAGGAGTATCAGAGCTGGAGGTGAGGGTAGGAGAGAGCAGAGTGCCTGCTGACACCGTCAAGGCCAGCAGGAGAATTGGAGAGACCTGCATGTTGTTCTTCTCTTTTTCTCTGAGTTTATTTTCTCTCTTTTCTCTCCAGTACAACCAAATATTTCATTTGGAAGGTGGTGGTGAGTATTTGTCATGTAATTTCAGATGGGACGCCCACAATTTGGGTGTGCCTGTAATACCCATGAGGAACAACTTGCTGACATTATCCTAAAATTAGACACTGATTGGAATCCTAAGGCAACTGAACGATTTGTGCATACTGTGGAAGATCCTACCATGTATTTACTATCTGTCATTAACCTATGAACATTTACTATTCTCTTAATGGGGAGCCTATAATTCCATTGTACCAGCTGTACCACTCCACTTAAATTAATTGATTTTCAAATAAATTGCTTTTCAAGAGAACATTCAAAAAGCTTCAGCTACTGCACATGACCACTGGTGTTGCTAAAGAGCTTCCATTATGGCATCCTTCACAGACAGTTGACTTTATTTGATGTAACTAACTAACTAATGTCTCAGTCTGTTGAGGTAACTTTGAAATTTTGGGCAACCAGGTTACTTATTTTTACAGTGTTGATCGGTTGTATATCAGATATGGAGGAGAGTGACATGGCTAACTGATGACAGCACATGCTTTTTAAACATGGAAATCCAGAGTTCAGTAAAGTGTTGGTAAGAAGGCTATGTTGTAACTGACTTGCTCTCTCTTCCCTCTTCCCTCTTCCATGGAAGAAGACATTCTTTTGTCAATATATTTGTTATATGATGGCAACACATGGACATGTGAATAAATAACCTGCAGATTCACAAACCATGTGAAATTGAATACATATATTAGACTCAAGTTTACAATTTTCTATATTTTTACTTTCAACCACTGCACTATGCAACCAGCTGGAATGGTTAGGGTGTGATCTCTCTATCCATCCTGAGGGTGGCAGTCATACACTTATACTATTCAGCTGAGCATTCAGTAAAAGCCTTTACAGTTGTCTACCTGATATGATCCAGTTAATAACATTAGTCATGCACTATATTAAGATTATGTAAATACCAAGAGTTAATAAACAATTAGTCATGCAACTATATTTTGAGAGATTAATGTCAGAACATAGCACAGCACAGAAGATAAGCATGCTAAAGGTGATGAACTTGGCCTCATTAAAATTATCTGGTAGGTTTCTTGCTAAGAATGCTAACAGAAAACTAATAGCTGCTAGAAGGCCTATGTACCCCAATAATGCAGCAAATCCTGCTACTGACCCAACTGCACATTCAAACACAATCTTGGAGCTCTGGTAGTGAGTGTTTTTGTGAGGTGTAGGAGAGGCAGTGGAGAGCCAAATTACACAGATAGCCACTTGAAGAGAGGTTAGGATGACAACAGTTCCTCTTTGCTGGGCTGCCCCAAACCACTTCATAGCCGCCTGACCTTCAGGTCTTGAGGCCTTAAAAACTGCAATCACAACCATTGTCTTGACCAGAATGCTAGAGACACAGAGGACAAAGCTGATACCAAATGCTGCATGGCGAAGCTGACAGGTCCAAAGTCTCGGTTGACCAATAAACAGCAATGCACACAGGAAACAAAGTTTTAGTGAAAGTAGAATCAAGAAACTATCAAGTTGTCACACAGAGTATGACACTATAGACCAAAAGAACACACAAACAAAGAAACTGATGTCAAAGAGATGCCTAAGGCCTCTTCATAGGAGAGAAACTCAACCTCCTTTGGGACACAATGATCTTTGTCCAAGTTAGGCCAAAATTCCACTGGGCATTTAAAACATTCAATGGCATCTGACAAGACAAAAGAGTAGGTAAAAGAATGGATTACGGGCATTGGACGGATAATAAAAAACAAAATATTGACACACTTGAGCCTACTGTACTAAAAATGTAGCAAAACTATGGTAAGCCGATTGAGCATTTATTCTGATATCTTGATATCAGGCATAACTGTCACATGCATGTACACTATTTTTGTCAACTAGTTAACTAGTGAACCACATTTTTTCTGAATTTGCTAACTAGTGAGACCCAAATAGGGCACACTAGTTAACTAGTGAACACATTTTGCCCCCTACTAGTAAACTAGTGAGAGCCAGAAATGTCCACTAGTTATCCTGTGAAGGCCAAAATGTGTACTACTTAGCTAGTTGAAGGCTTTTGGACTCTACAAGTTAGCTACTGACAGCCAAATGTCCACAAGTTTACTAGTAAATGTAAAACTTCTCACTCGTTAACTAGTTGGAGTAGTGGAATGTCACCAGCTAACTAGTGAACCATAAATTGTTTATTATGTAGCTAAGTGAAGTCGGCAGGCTTACTTGTTAACCAGTAGATGCATGCTTTGTCCAAACTAGTGAACTAGTGAGGTTATATATAGGAGGCGGCAAAAACAGAGCATTGAGGCTTTTTATTGGAACCCAAGTTCCAAATAGAACATGCCAACCAATCACAGCATAGAATTATACAAATATCCCACCCACCACAGTTGCATGTTGCATACTAGTAAACTTGCTGGCCTATGGAACTTTGGCTAGTAAACCAGTGGCTTCAGTGTGACACTTACATGTGACACTTACTATGTTACATAGTTACGGCAAAACTGCACACTAGTAACTAGTGAAACATAAATGCTCACTAGTTAACTACTGTGATGGAAAAAGTGTCACCAGTGTGCACCAAAATGCCCACTAGTAAATTAGTGAGTGCAATTTCCATTTGACTAGTTACCAAGCAATTTGCATCAGTAGTTGACTAGCAAGGCCCTAAATGTCTACTAGTTAACTAATGTAGGTCATTTCAGCCCCACTAGTTAAAGAGTAATTTGGGTAAAGGGTTAGGTTTAAAATTGGGGTGAGGGTACTGATAACTTGTGATGTAGAAATAGGAAGCAAGGGTGGGGTTTGCCAGGGACTGAGCCTGGGACTCCCGTGTGTTAGACCCATTCTTTTCCTCTCTGCCACCAGTCCTCTCAAAATCTTGGTAGAGGCCTTGGGGGACAGGGGGTCCAAAACCTGGAAATGGGAATCATGGGGAAACCATGGTCTCCTAGATTGTAAACCCCAACTAGGCCACCACCTAACATTGGGGATTAGGGCTAGGGCTGGGTTTGAGACCAAGGATTAGGGTCAGGGTTTTGATTTTAATTTAGACTTATTTATTTGGGTTGATCTTAATCAAACCAGCAACCTTAGGGAAGGGACACAGGGTGTAAAATCTAACCCCGGTCTCCCAGATGGTAAACGCTAGCTCTACTCCTAGGCCACAACATAGCTATGTGGATTAGAGCTAGGGTTGGATTTGAGACTGGGGTTAAAGTTAGGGTTTTGATTTAGACTTATTTTGAAAATGGAGTGGGGACTGAACCCTGGTCTCACATGTGGCAAACCCTTGCTCTACCCCTAAGCTTGGGCGCAATGCGCAGTTTTGTCCACCTCCCAATTACAATTCTGTGCAACTAGCTGACTAATGTGAATTTTGACTTGAGCCAGTTTACTAGTACATGCAAAACTTCACTAGTTAGTTTTGTCAAATGATGTGTCAATTAGTTAACTAGTGACATTGAACTACTCTGACCAGTTAGCTAGTGAGCAGTTTAGTCTTTACGATTAAACTAGTGCACATTTTGGCTTACACTTGTTAACTAGTGTGCACAGTTTCACCATCACTAGTTAACTAGTTGACAAAAATGGCTTTCATGCATATGGCAGTTATGCCTGATATCAAGATATCAGAACAAATGCTCAGTCGTCTGTCCATATTATATACCAGTTAGCTAGTTGGAACTTGGCATTCACTAGTCAGCTAGTAAACACTTTTGAACCCCACTAGTTGACTAGTAAAAGAAAGAGGTCTCTGACTAGTTAATTATTGTGCGTTTCAATGCTCACTAGTTAACTAGTGGACATGCTGCACATAACAAGTTAACTAGTAAGATAAGGAAAAATGTCAACTAGTTAACTAGTGAGGGTTTGGGCTTTATTAGTTAACTAGTGAGAATTCTGGCCTTCCCTAGTTAACTGGTTCATACAAACATGGCTCTCTAGTTAGCAGAAAAGACTTGCATGTATATGACACTTATGCCTGATATCAACATATCATAATAAATGTTCATTCAGTTAGCTCAGGAAGTACTTTGGTTTCTCTAGTTTATTTACCTGACGAGTTACTGATCTCTCCATCAGCACAAGGGAGACAGTCAAAGCAGCAGACAGGTAGTCCTTTCCTTCTGGCTCTTCTAGTTCCAGGGGGACAGGACTCACTACACACTGATCTTGGAGGCTGTATATAAAACACAGGAAATTTTCTCCTCAAGTGTCTATTCATTAACAGCCCCCCCCCCCCCCCCCCCCCCCCCCCGCCTAAAACAGTTAATATTTAATTATATTGGTTTAAATAGATTATAGTTTCAAAAATAACCATTATATATTCCCAAGTGTAGTCAACAATCTCAATTAAGAAATAAATGCACTGATGAAATGTCACAAATGCCTTTGCTCTCTGTTTTGCTCAGATATCTATCACAGGTATCATGCTAACCAGTTAGCTTTGGATTGTACTCTCTTTTATAACCACTTCATACCTGTACTACAAACATGTAAGTCATCACAGAAAACATCATACACTCAAAACAGCTTCAGTTCTACACATAGCCTCTTTAAATTGCATTATTTCTTGAGATATTCATAACTGCAGAATTACAATGTGTAATCACTTTGTTTAACTCAAAGTTCCAGGAGAGTTTGTCTGCATCCAGGTGGAACACTTTCCCAGCTGATTGTGATTCATCAACAACCCCCACTGTTCTGGCCTTCATTGTACCATCAGGCATCCCCTGCCAGTTAAATATGTCATAGATGGCCAAGGCATCACCAGTTTTGTCAAAGGACACCTGATCCCCAAAACCTGTGGTAAAGTTCACTTCCTGCAGGTAATGAATTAACTAAAGCAAAGAAAGTGTGAATGATAATGAAAACAGAAATGACAACATTTTAGAGAAATGTTCTAATATTTTGTCATGCAATGAGAATACTTTATATTGGGCTAGCATAGCTTTTTTCATTTATGTTTGTAATGAAGTATGATATGTAAGAGCAAATAAAAAAAAAAAAGTCACTTGTCTGAAATATAATGAGACAGACAAATTGGGCCAAGTATGACTGTAGCCTGATTTGGTCAACCCATTATTTGTTTGTAGATATTGCAGAAAACAAGATGGAGTCTTGTAGTTTATCAGCTCAGACACCACATATTGTAAACAAAACATTTTTAATTCTTTTTAAAACATTTTTCTGTAAAAAGAGTAGGTTAAAGTGCTCAAACCTGACCATTTTCATTGTCATTTGAAAACTTTTGGATATAAAGATAAAACTACAAACTATGTGCATGTATACTGTAATTAAATGCTTGTAGAGTCACTATCATGCATACCTTAACATGCCATTTATTAAAATGTCAAAGTATATACCTGCCAGGGTTGCATATCATGGAGACTGGCACAGCTATTCCCCACAAAGGGCCCTTGTCCAGGGACACAGCTTATTAGGTTATGGAGAGAATGTGCCAGGGCATAGACTGCTTTATAGACATTATAGCAGGCTCTGAGGTCAGACACATCACTGTAGACAGAGTCAGTTTTACTCAAATCCTCTTTTCCTGTACAGACGTTTGTGTCAACTGAGGCTTCTGGGTCAAATTTGCAGCTGAACATCTTTTGCCAGAATCTTTTCACCATACTGTTGTTTGAGTTCCTCTCAGGGTGAACATTCAATAGAAACTCTCTCAGTCCTTCAATCTCTCCACGGCGGACAGCAATGCCCAGTGTGCCTCTGAGGAAGGGAAGCATGTGTGAAGTAAGAAAAAGTGGAGAGAAGGACCATGCCTCACTTGCAATCCACTGGCGAATCACATTCTGTCGTGCAACCTCATCCATCAGTGGTAGGAGGTATGGCTCAGTAGAGAAGACCACAATCACACGTGATGTAGATGTCTTAATCACGTGCATGATCTTTCTGATCTCCACAATATCATTGTCTTTGGGCAGTATTTCTGAGAATGCAACACAACCACCAAATGTGGTGACATCCTCATGAAAAGACTGAGCAGCATGTCGGCCATAGTCATCATCACTGTAGATGAGTCCCACCCATGTCCATTTGAAGTACTTCAATATCTGAATCATAGCTCTCACTTGGAAGGCATCACTGGGAATAGTTCTGAAGAAAGAGGGGTAGCGCTGTCTGTCACTTAAGCAGGAACAGGTGGCATAGTAGCTCACCTGCATTAGAGATAAAAGAATATGAATGCAGACAAAGTTATAACTGATTAATTTTTGTCATTTTTCTCACTAGAGTTAATCAAAACAAACTGTAACAGATTATGTACAAGTAATTCATCCCCAAATTATCAATCTCCTTTACAATGGATTTGTCTCCACCGGTTCATACCATTGGGACTCGGAACAGTGCCGCCACACTAGAAATAGCGATAGAATGAGTGGATATGGGATCCCCCACGATTCCCAAAACAGGTGGCAAACCCTTCAGGCAGCTAGATGAAGAGAAATCTTTGTGTGTCCCACTCATAAGAGCTGTTGCAGCACGGAAGGCCACTCCGAGTTTGACACAGTTGTCATAAATGTTATAACCCAGAGAGATGTTGGGAAGCAAATGTGGATTTTGGTTTATCTCGTTGATGGCAAAAGCCATTGTTTGCGCCATTTTGAAGCCATCTAAGTGAAACCTGGCAGATAGAAAGGAATAATAAAGCAGTTATCAATGATAGTGCTATAACATAATCCTGATAAATAACAATAGACAACTAATAATATTGGCACAGTGGCACTGTCAGTCATTATTGCCTAGACATCACTGTAATAAAGGCAGAGAGATGTTACAAAGCAAATATGGATTGTGGTTTATCTCATTTATGTCAAATGCTATTGTTTGTGCCATTTTAAAGCCATTTAGATCAAACCTAGCAGAAAGGAAAAAAATAAGAAATATCATTAAATGAGATTCGTATTACTAATAATAGACCACTGTCATTTCATTGCAGTATGATATAATATGATGCACAGTGTTAAGACTTAATCCACCCCAGTATCAACTCACTCATGACACCAGGGCTGTGCTGGTTTAGTGCTGAAAGATAGCTGTGGAAATACAGTGAACAAATGGATCTCAAACAGTCCCCCTATCATCACATCTCCATCCTGGTGCATCCCAGTAAGATTGAACTGCTCCCACTGCCAGCAGAGGTCAGGAGTATCAGAGCTGGAGGTGAGGGTGGAAGAGAGCAGAGTGCCTGCTGACACTGTCAGGGCCAGTAGAAGGAGAACTGAAGTGACCTGCATGTTGTTCCTCTCTCTGTCCTGCACCTACACTCTTTCCAGTACGACTAAATATTTCAGTTTGAAGGTGAAATTGAGTGTCATGTTTTTTTCAGATGGGATGGGCTCTGTTTGGGCGTGCCCGCAATACCCATGTGATAACCTATGATGACTACCTATGATGTTATCCTAATATTAGGCACCAGATAGAATCCTGCAGAAATGAAATAACTGTGTTTGTTGGTGTGGAGGTTCCACAATGTTAAAGAATCCATGTCTCTAAAATAAGTACGATATTTTCCCGATTAATAAATTAATTTTGCATAATAACAGCAGCTCTGAGGTTATTACTCTGAGGTGGCATATCTAAGTTTTTCTTTTTTTCATTTTTCACACTGATCAATAACATTTAATTCCTTCTTTAGGCAACCTGAGAATAAATCTGTACTCTGGCCACAGGTTGGTGGTGCTGCACCGGCTCTGCCCTCGGCAAGCACGTTTGTCAATATTGAACAACAGTGCTGATAAAAACGTGCTAATAGGGAGGGAAAGTGAAACTTTGCAATCCCAGTGGTAGCATTCCTAACCTGAGAGCCAACCTATTGAAAATCCCATTGACCCGATTTAAAAATAAAATCTCATGAAGATATGACATTGAACTTGTACACCAAAAATATTTTTCATTGTGTATTCTGGTATGATGTACTAACTGTGAAAGTGTCAGGTGAAATTTCTCCTTCTTTTAAAAAAAATAAAAATTGTGCAGTACAGTCAGAAATAAACTACACAACTAGCATGTTTCTTGTTTATTTAGCTTTACAACTACATGCACAAGCAATGTCACGTTACCATTAATGCAGATCATGCAGATGGGTGCATGCATTTACATTACTGGTAACGTGGGTTCATACTGAGTTCTAAAACACACATACTGTCAACATGGTGTTCTACTTGGCATTCTAACCTTTTTGATAATTCTATACAGCCATGTGGCATTTCGCGTCATCTGAAAAGGGGCAATGTACTTTCTTTAAATGAAATGATCTGCCTATGTTGGACTTGTGGCATGTCTTTCTGTTGTGAAGACGAGAGAGTGGAGGAATAGAGCTCAGTCTGAGCAGCTCTTAGTGCTGGTCGGCTTAGCAGAAATTATGCTAGTAACCACTTCGATTCAACCACGTTTTCTTTGACGAACGTAACATTTTTAAAGTGTGTTTAATACATGATTGCGGTTAATATAGAATTTTATTTTTTATATTTAAAAAAACTTATTGCGGCTTAGTCACGGTGCATGTACTATTCAGGAAATTACGGTAATTCTTATCTTTGCTTTTCAAGAGTGAAACATACAGAACAGTTCGAGGCAGGAAGTGCAAGGACTAAAGCTTTCCACTGTATCTGGAATGGTTACATTGTGATCTCTCTGACCATTCTGAGGATGGCAGTCATACACTTATACTGTATTCAGCTTTCACTTTCAGTAAAAGCCTTTAGCTGTATCTAATCCCTTTATTTCAGCTGTTTATGTTCAGACGAATTCGGCAAGTGGTTTGTGTATCTTGCGACCCCACCATTGCTGCGGTGACGTGTCAGTCATCAGTTCATTATGCTGTCATTGTAAACTGACTCTGTACAGTGACAGCCTCATAACCATCGGGACTGATGATGTCCCTCGGTAACTGATAAAGTTATCTTAAATGAATACCGATACTAATCATTAGTTTGAGCAATAAGCAGGAAATATTATAGTAATAGGGAGATAACATAACAACATAACAACGGACCCTTATTGTTACCCCCATGACCCATCTCACTCCTTTGAGTTTAACACTATGTCTGGCCACTGCTACATTGTCCAGTCATAATTCCTGATGACCACCTATGGACTGACTACCGTGTAATGTAAAGTGGGATAATACTCTGGAACTATTATGAACCTTAGCTAAGCTGCCCAAAGTTTCTTCCTAGACTAACTAAACATAAGGGAGTTTTTCCTTGTCCCTGTTGCTCTTGGGTGCTCCTTCTGTAAAGCGCCATGAGACAATACCATTGTAAAAGGCACTATATAAATAAAACTGAATTGAATTGAATTGAATAACAGACTGTACCGTTAAACACTGTGTATAGTATACATTATGTGTGCTGACAAGCAAGCTAACAGTGACATTTAATCATTATGGACAGGGTACATGACCAAGAAAAACAACACATGAATTTCTCTGCACTGGGAAAATGCAATAAAGTCCTTAACTAAGTAACTAAAAAGCATCTCTTTAAGATTTTGATCGTTTGAGTATAGGAGATGACAGTGACATGTTAGCAGCTATTCTCGTTGGATATTCTGACAGTGCTATCATCATTAAAGGATGATGAACATTAATGTCTTTCACCTGACAGTGCCAGCGCAAGATGTTGCAGCGTTTCCCAGGCATTTCCCAATTTTATATAAGTTTGCTGCTGTCTCTATTATTTTATTCTCCAACTTCTGGCTTTCTTATCTGTGCTACCCTTTTCACTACCAAAAAAAAAGTCAGCTGCACCCATAGGTTTATTTAATTATTTATCGATCTTATGGGGGGCATGTCACCTGAAAAATAAGCAGGCTGTGCAACATTACTATTATTTTGTGACTTAAGTACTACCGTGTATAAAAGACTGAGAAACACTGATGTAAACATACTGACTATGAAATAGTGCTCCACTTACTCATTTCATAACCTGGTTTAGAAACTAAAATGACTCTAAAATGAATCGAATCAATCGTGAATGAAATTGAATCGTGAATGAAATTGAATCATGACCTTGTGAAATGGAATCGAATCAATTACCCAGCGCTAGTCGCAACTCAGATTTGTTTTTGATTTGCATTAGCATATACGTTTATATAATACAGGTCTACACTTTCAAACTAACACTAACAACAAACAAACAAAACACTAGACATACTTTTTGATATCATACAGAGACTTTATTTATCATTCTAAACCGGATAGTTCCAATCCTTGATTATGATTAGTTGAATCACATTCAATGCCGTTGTATTCCCTGATATAGCACATCTGAGACTGCATTTTGTTCCATATTGCTGTGCTATTCAAAAGCTACGTTGGTACATTGTTACTTGGCAACCATTCACCTGAGGGAAATATATTTCTGGGCAGAGAAATAGATGTTAAGGGGATTAGTGCCCATCCTGTCCGTTACACAATCATGCAGATGGGTGCATGCATTTATGTCGATGAGTTGTCATTTTTTTCAGTATCTCGCCTAATCATTTACGTATGGTAATTTATGTTCTCTTTACCAATTGTTGATGTTGTTATCGTTTCTGATCAAAGTGCAGTTAAATAGTTTTTAAATTGCAGCCATCTTCCAAAACAAAACTTTCAGGTACACAGACTAGGAGCTCTATGGTTTTTCTCTTGTGTGGTTTTCTCTTGTGATGGTTTTGCATCTCATGTGAACATAGTTTAGTCCTTCATCTGGAGCTTGAGGATGCCTGATGTATGTCACTCGCCCTCCCTTTTGACCAAAAAGAAAGAACTAAGTGAATAAACAAAAAACATATTCACCAATAAATAATTTGTTTATTGATTGAAACAGCCTCTGTCTCCATTCATTTGGACAGCCTGTGGTGTAGTCCACTAGCCATAACTGTAGCCAAGGATTTGGCCAAATTTTATGCTCTGTGTGTTTTTATGCAATCAGAGTTTAATATGATCTTAATGGAGTAAATCTTACCCTGGCTTAAAACAGGATATTATTTTACTGTGTAGTAGTTTTACTGTGACTGCTTTTGCCGTGGAGGGTCACAAATAAGTTATGTTCATTTACTTCTTATAGAGCATTCAACAAAGTATGTGTGTATCTATTTACCTGTCCTGCCCTCTTTTAAATCTATTTCCCTCTCCTAACTGCTCAGTTTAGTGATTTGTTGTTGTGTTTAATGAATTTGTTGTTAGCAAAACTGCATAGCGCAGACATGGCAACAGTGGTATAAGCTGGGTAATGAACTTCACAGCGTGCACATATCAGATATTAATGCACTCCAAAGTGTAAAGGCCACTCAACTTGGTTTCGTAGCTTTATTACAAGTTCTGCCATGCATTAATATCTGATATACGCATGCTGTGTCATTCATTATGCCTTAGGCTACTTATACTACTGCTTGATCAAATGTCCTACTGTGTGACTGTAGAATTCCTAGGGCCCTGTCATTTAAAACAAGGCATTGAGAACTTTGTAAGTGTACAGATACTTTTTAATAAACTATGTTTTAACAGATAGTACCTTGAATTTCCGGTAGGGTGATGATGTTGCTATATTGCCTTCATCTTCATTGGTTTCAAACATTTTTCAGGCAGGCTGAAAGCTGTCTAACATCAGCTTTCAAGTTGTCAGCTACTAACAGAGCTGAATGAAGTGTGGAGCTACTTTGAGACTTGTTAATGTAAAACACTAAAATAGCAATTTCTTTGCACAGGCAACGCTATGCCTTTAGCGCCAGCATTCTATGCCTGTTTGGAGGATCGGCTAAAAGTGCTGTATTTTGGAATGCTTGGGGCTAACGGAGGTGGGCTATTCGAGAAAAGTTTGTACTCATCGTTATAATTTACAATACAAGTCAATTTCACACCTGACTTCTCTGGATTTTAAGTAAAAAAAGTTCTTTGGTAATGCTTTCATGATCACCTGGCTAGCATCTTCATCCTCTGCAGTGCTAGCAACACCATCACTCTGTCACCTCAGGCAGCTTGTCAGTCTGACACTCGCAAAAATAAATTGAGTGGTACACAACTGAATGTTACAGAGCATCTCTTCTGCTGTTCCTCCAAACTCTTTATATTTACACATAACAGATTTATAGCAAATCCTCATATTTTCTGATTTCCTGTGCAAATACAGCTAACAGTCAAAGTTAACCATGCTGTTACTGTACCGATTTACAAGGAAATTAAGGCCTAGTCTACACAATATCATATTTTAAAACAATTTTGTAATATATCATTTGTTTTGTTGTGATCAGGATAGGGCCCCAGGGTTGCTACAGATCCTAGGACACCAAAATAAATAAAAATGTGATGTAAAGTTGTGATTAATATTTTAAATAATTGTGAGGTATCTGTGATGTGCAAGATGTGAAGATTTATGGTAAGGTGGCAAAATGACCCGAGTATAGTTAATTTTTTTCAGTAAACAAAGTCAAATACACAATAGAATGTTCTCTCAAACTGATTATAGTTGTTAGAGTAATATATTATTTATGGTAATATATTACTTTCAAGTAGTTGTTGAAAAGGTAGCCATAGACATTATATTACACTAAGTTTGGCTTAGCACAATGGTTGAATGATTCAAGTTGCATATACTCAAATCAGGCATTACACATACTCTTGCCCCAGAACAATTAGGTTTATGTAAATACGTTAATTTCGCTCTTACTGAAATTATGTAAGGGATAATGGCTGATGAGGTGACCAGAAATAATGTTGGTGCAAGTTGGTGCAAGTCATTATTTCCATGGTATTTACATTTTGTGATTTAGAAATGAGCTCAAACTGGTCATATCACGTTTACTTAGTAGAACCTCGACCCATGAGTGCCTTCTTGGTGTTCTTCTCTGGATGCAGGAGAATTATGTAACATTTGGGCAAATATGGCTATGAGCAGCCCAAAGCTTGAGGCTAGAATGGCAAAAATTTCAACTATATCTGCATACTTACCAGGTGAACTAATATAAGCAGGAACAAAAGCAATCCACACAGCACAGAAGATGAGCATGCTAAAGGTAATGAATTTGGCCTCATTAAAATTATTTGGTAGGTTTGTTGCTAAGAAAGCTAACAGAAAACTAATAGCTGCCAGAAGGCCAATGTAGCCTATCAATGCAGCAAAACCTGCTACGGAGCCAACTGCACATTCAAACACAATCTTGGAGCTCTGGTAGTGAGTGTTTTTGTGAGGTGTAGGAGAGGCCGTGGAGAGCCAAATTACACAGATGGCCTCTTGGAGAGAAGTTAGGATGAGGACTGTGCCTCTTTGCTGGGCTGCCCCAAACCATTTCATGGCCCCCTGACCTTCGGGTCTTGAGGCCTTAAAAACTGCAATCACAACCATTGTCTTGACCAGAATGCTAGAGACACAGAGGACAAAGCTGATACCAAATGCTGCATGGCAGAGCTGACAGGTCCAAAGTCTGGGCTGACCAATGAACAGCAATGCACACAGGAGTTTTAGTGAAAGGAGAATCAGGAAACTCAGTTCAAAGTTGTTGGCTCTCACTACAGTATGACGGTGGTAAACAAATATTGCAAGAACCAGAGCTGAGGCACATGTGCCAACCCAAGATATTGATGTCAAAGAGATGCCCAAGGCCACTTCATAGGATAGAAACTTAACCTCCTTTGGGACACAGTGATCTTTCTCAAAGTTTGACCAGAATTCCACTGGGCACTTAATGCATTCAATGGCATCTAATAGACATGGACAGCAGAAAGATATTTTCAAAAGAGTGAATGAGAGAAAAATAATTGCACTGTATCTCTAGTGTTCAACATTTGTTACATGTGAAATTACTGAATAATGACAAAAATTCTAAGTTTACCTGAAGTGTTACTCTCCAGAACTACAAGGGAGACAGTCAAAGCAGCATACAGGTAGTCCTTTCCTTCTGGCTTTTCTTGTTCCAGGGGGACAGGACATACTACACACTGACCGGTTCACAAAACATGAATAAAACATGCATAAAACATACATAAAACATGAAGGAAATTCAGCTATACGTGTGGTGTAGGTATGGTAGGTATGGTCAAGAACTAGCAGCAGAAGTTTGAGGAATAATTGTAATGATGTAAAACTAAACATGCTTGTCCTTTTTGTTTCCAAATCTACCACATTCATCATGCTAACATACTATAACAGACTATGGAGTCAAGTCAATGGTATCAAATTACCAGTGGTGCACTCAAGATAATACAAATTCTACACATAGCCTATTAATTTTATTAATTTTATTAATTTGGGATATATTAATAACTTTGGAATTACAATGTGAAATCACTTTGTTTAATTCAAAGTTCCAGGAGAGTAGCAGACCTCCCTGCCCTCACAATGACATTTGACTTCTCGCCCTCCTGTTGTTTTAGCTTTAGATAGATATCTATTCCCTGCCCTGGTGAAGCTAAATGTTTATTTGGTTTTCATCAGCACCCTCTGTTTCCCCCGTTCCTAACCCTAATCTGCTCTGGTTTGTTGTCTTAACCCTTTAGACTCAGGGTACACATGGCATACCTTTGTATCATACTTGGCATACATTTGTATCACATTAATATTAATTTCTAGGATTTCACAATTTTTCCTAGACAGGTAGTGAATTAACTAAAGCCAAGCAAATTGGAAAGAAGATAAAGGTAACACTTTACTCTGTCTCTGATAGTATATTTTGCAATAATGATGCTTCATATTGGACTGACATAATTAGAATGATATGTGTTGTGAAAAGAGGTCTGATGTTTGCATGATCATACATTACAAAGTGTATGAGCCATAGCTTCATAGACCAAAAGACCATGATAGTAAGAGGCCTAAATGTATTTCACACAAAGCCTTAACTATGTAAACTGAAGCATAGTTGACTACTCAATACATACAATACCCAGCCCTAACTTTACATGAGCTCATGACAGTAGTGGTAACAAATGTGTAGGCCCACCTGCCAGTGTTGCATACCATAGAGACTGGCACAGCTATTGCCTTTAAATGGCCCTTGTCCAGATACACAGCTTATTAGGTTATGGAGAGAATATGCCAGGGCATAGACTGCTTTATAGACATTATAGCAGGCTCTGAGGTCAGACACATCACTGCATGCCAAGTCTGCTTTGCTCAGATCCTCCTGTCCTGTACAGATTCTTCCATCAGCTACAGCTAAGGGCTCTTCTAGGTCAAACCTGCAGCTGAACATCTCGTGCCAGAAACTTCTCACCAGACTGTTCTTTGGGTCTTTATTGGGGCGAACATTCAACAGAAACTCTCTCAGTCCTTCAATCTCTTCATGCCCAGTAGCAATGCCCAGTGTGCCTCTGAGGAAGGGAAGCATGCGTGAAGTAAGGAGTAGTGGAGCGAAGGACCATGCTTCACTTGCAATCCACTGGCGTATCACATTCTGTCGTACTACTTCACCCATCAGTGGCAGGAGGTGCGACTCAGTAGCAAAGACCATAATCACACTAGTGTAGATGTCTTAATCACCTGCATGATCTTTCTGATCTCCACAATATCATTGTCTTTGGGCAGTACTTTTGAAAATGCTACACAGCCTCCAAATGTAGTGACACCCTCATGGAAAGACTGAGCAGCATATCGGCCATAGTCATCATCACTAAAGATGAGACCCACCCATGTCCATTTGAAGTACTTCATTATCTGAATCATAGCTCTCGCTTGGAAGGCAGCACTGGGAATAGTCCTGAAGAAAGACGAGTAGCGCTGTCTGTCACTTAAGCAGGAACAGATGGCAAAGAAGCTTACCTGTAAAAGAGGAAGAAAAATCATGCATACAATGCAATACAATACCATTGAGTTTGTTGTCTCAGGAGGCATTTTAACATGTAAAATGTATTTATATAATTAAAACACATTCTTCACATGAAACAGTATTCTTTTTTCTCACTGTGTCCTTATTTTATGCAACTCTGTGTTAGGAAGGTAATGGGAAGTTATGACATGTCTCAGTGCATTTTAAATCACATCTAGAGGACATGAACCTTAAAAAATAGATATGGTTTATGTTCTTTAACCTGTTTTCCCTTAAGGGTATAAGACCAAAATGTATCTGTCTGGCGGATTATGACAGATTGGAACGTTGCCCAGCCCACAAGTGACACATTACATGCATTGGATGACTTTCTGATGTATTTGTTTCCACACGCTCTTACCATTGGGGCCCAGAACAGACCCATTACACTAGAAATGGCAATGGAGTGAGTTGACACAGAATCCCCCACGATTCCCAAAACAGGTGACAAACCCTTCAGGCAGCTAGATGAAGAGAATTTTTTGTTTGTCCCACTCATAAGAGCTGTTGCAGCACGGAAGGCCACTCCGAGTTTGACACAGTTGTCATAAATGCTATAACCCAGAGAGATGTTGGGAAGCAAATGTGGATTTTGAATTATCTCACTTATGGCAAAAGACATTGTTTGTGCCAGCTTAAAACTATGTAGATCAAACCTGGCAGATAGAATGAAAAAAATATATGAAATTATCCAGTCTTATCCCATAACAATTTTACCTGTATTAAAAGTGGTTCAGTCATGTAATTGTCAGTTGTAAGTGTAGACATCACAGTATAAGCAGAAGTGGCAGCTTCTTTACATTGTTTTTCTGTAGTACATTTTTGTTACTTTGAAGTTTACATTGTACTGAGTGTGAATTATTAAGCTCTGTCCTGTGAATAAATGAATGAAAGGCAAGCCTGGACAATCACTGAGAAACCTAATCCACCCCAGTCTACCATTGACTCACTCATGACACCAAGGCTGTGCTGGTTTACATTTACATTTATGCATTTAGCAGACGCTTTCATCCAAAGCAACTTACAAAAGAGGATAACATTCAAACAAAAGAAGATAACATTCAAAGTGCTTTAGTGCTGAAAGATAGTTCTGGAAATACAGTGAACAGATGGATCTCAAACAGTCCTCCAATGATGACATCTCCATCCTGGTGCATCCCAGTAAGACTGAACTGTTCCCGCTGCCAGCAGAGGTCAGGAGTATCAGAGCTGGAGGTGAGGGTGGGAGAGAACAGAGTGCCTGCTGACACTGTCAGGGCCAGCAGAAGGAGAATTGGAGAGTCTTGCATGTCGTCCCGTCTTTCTTATCTGATTCCGTTTTGCATCCACAGTCTGTCAAGTAGTGGTGAGTGTTGTTTAATTTCAGATGGAATGCCCACAGTTTGGGCGTTCCTGTAAGCCCCATGAGGAAAGACTCACTGTGATATTATTAAAATGTTAGACATTGAATAGAGGAGGAGCCTGACAAAATAAATTGTTTTTATGTCTGCGGTATAGAGGTTCATAGCATTTACTTTATATCGAAAGCTAGTCATGAACATCCAAACACATGATGTACTACTCTGCTAGATGGGGAATATACAATGACACTGTTATTGCTGATTCACCGTAAATCCAAGTTGAAGTGTGAAGCTCCTTAAAATAAATAGAACAAGTACATGTTTTGCTATCAAATGTTTCCTTGACCCAATTTTAAACATCCTACTGTGTAGTGGGCACAAAAACCTGAGGACAGCCCTTTCCAATACTGTGTAGTGTCTTATATTGATCTAATTCAAGCTACATTCATGTGTACGTAAATTTACCTTTTTCTGGAGCTTTTCAAGAGTACATGCAAAAAGCTATACCAATAGCTCAGTGGCAGAGAATGCAAGAGCACATAGTGGTATTGCTAATAAACTTTTACTCTGGCACCCCTGATGTGGACATCATGAGAATGGCATGACAACACATGCATGCAGAGTGCAGTCACAGTTTTCACACACCTAATTCATGAATCGACAGTGTTTCTAACCATTATTTTTATTTGTTTCATTTAATATTTAATTATTCCATGCTTGAATGGTTTATTGTTTATGACATGTTTCATGCTTGAGCAACAGAGTGGACTCTCTCGTCTCAGCCTGAGGGTGGCAGTCATACACTTACAGGCTGCGGACTATAAATGCTACCATTCCAATGCCATTGACATGCATTACAGAACTATGCTTAGTCCATTGTATAGAGGAAGTTGGGAGATGTCTCAGTGCATGTTAAATGACATCTAGAGGTCATGGACTTTTAGAAAGTATAATTCTGTTTAACCTGTTCTGTGTAACCTTAAAGGTATTGGCTAAAATATATCATCTGTCCATGCATAGGCCTGGACTGAAGACTCGAGAACAAAGAGTACATACCCTTAACTAAACAGGTTAAACAGTTCATGCCATAACCTCTTCACCTGTAACTTGCCTCCATAACCTGGCGTCTATTGAGGGCACCATCTTGCCAGGTTTTAGTTTATTTAACCCTATCTAATTTCAGTGTGTTTATAATTCATCAAATCTTATGTAATTCCATGGTGAAATGTTGTTTATTTGGAAATCATACTACTACTACTGTTACTACTGCTACTACTACTACTACTAGTGCAAAGCACTTTTTTCTTCCCTTAAAATGTCTCATCTTGATCAATTTAGAATGCTGTCCCAAGACTATTCAAGATTTTCACATCAACCCTCTCCTCAGTTCCCTCCACTTGCCCCATATTACCTACAGGATTCCTCACCAGTACTTACACTGTAAAAAAGAATAAGTAAAGCTTACTTGAATAATTAGTGGAAACTCATTTCCACAAATGAGTTAAGTAAACACAACTACTCTCTTTCAAGTTATGTTTACCATACTTCATTTGAGGCAACATGTTTCCACCAATTTTTCCACCAAGCTTTACTTTTTCTTTAGTACAGTGTACAGAGTACTGCATGGTAGGGCCTCTTCATATCTGACAGAACTAATCCACTCACCACTCTATATACTCCTACAGATCCAAAAAATTAAAACCCAGCAGTTCCTCACACCCCATACCAATGCTTTTCAGGCTGTTACCCAAAGATCGTAAATGATTTTGATCTCAAATCTCCCACTGATCTTCTGTGGATTCTTTTAAGTGACAGCTGAAGACCCACATGTGTAGACAAAAAAATGGCTAATCTGTGCAGTACCTTGTGATCTTTTGTCTGTCAAAAGCACTACATAAAGAAATACATTTTACTTACTTTTACTAGGTGTAGAATGAAGCCTAGTCAGATGGGACTAGTTTTATATAGGGATATGGGGTAAAATCATTTTTACTGGAGATTTTAGTCCCATCCGAATAGGATTAAAAAGGCAATAAGACATTTATTGCTGAAATATGACTGAAGAGCTCAGTCAGTTTGTCTTTCCTTTGTTAACAACATTGCACTGAACTATAAGCCGTTTTGAGAAAATGCACTGTACTGAATGCACTGTACTGAGACTCCGCCCCCCACAACAGCTATTATTGGTCTTTCCTAGTTTCCGTCATTTGACATGTCAGTTGAATCAGATCAAATGGCTTTTTATAGTGTGGGCAAATATGCGCAGTCTTCACTCAGCTGCAATGCTGCCACATTTTCTGTCTGTGGTCTGACATGACATGACACCTGTGGAGATGCTAGTAGGCCAGAGCAAGCAAATGACACCTAGAGTTCTCCTCTTGCTTCATCTCTTATTAGACAGCTATGCTGCTGAGAGATTTTGCAGTATGATTGGAAACTCTGATATGCCAGTTTTGGGAGCAGATGGGGATATCTTGATTGGGGGGTTATTTCCTCTTCACTACATGGCTTCAAAGCCAGATCATAGCTACACTTCCAGACCGCAGCACAGCCAGTGCAGTGGGTGAGTGGACATTTTTGAACTGTCAAGCAGCTCCTGTGGACAAATACCCAATTTGCCCAATAACCTCTTTGGGGGAAAAAAGACAACAAAACCTGATATTTGTTATATCTGTTATTTTGTTGTGATATTTGTTGTTTTGCTTTATTATGGCCATGGATTTAACCACTGCTGTTCTATACTGTTATATGGCAAATAAAGCAGTGGATTTACTGCAAATCATGTACTATTTTCTTTTGTGTGTACATCATGTTTTCATGATAGTATATATATATTTTGTCTATGTGATTTTATGAATAGTGCATTCATTTACTATGCAAACAAGAATTTGTAGCAAATTTTAGATACTATTGTCTACCATACCACCTGCAGCATTTTGTCAGGGACAATTTATCATATAGGTATTGTTGTCATCATGTCAACAATATAATAGATATTGTTATATCATGTAGATACTACTGTTAAACTTACAAGTGCTGATTATTTCAGGTTTGATCTCCGAGCATTTCGTTGGGTCCAGACTATGATATTTGCAGTTGAAGAGATAAATGAAAATGCTAGCCTTCTGCCTGGGGTTACCCTAGGCTATAAAATAATGGACAGTTGTGACCATGTTCACACAGGATTGAGAGGTGGTTTGTCACTTGTTAGTGGATCCCTAGCTCACCATCAAAATCAAACAGAAGTCTCTCAATGCACTGCTGATGCTCCAGTCTCTGCTGTAATTGGTTTAGCATCCTCCACTCCAACCCGTGCTGTGGCACACACTTTAGGACCTTTTGGGATACCAGTGGTAAGAAAATGAATCAGATGAATAAATTATTTATTTATGTTATTTGAATCTGTTCAACTCAATGCACCGTGATAATCATGTTGATAAATTGTACAGAATGAATGAATGAATGAATGAATGGCACATATTATGTACATGGATGTAAAATAGAAGTAAAGAATAATAGCGGAAAAATAACAATTGTACAGATTTGTAGCACAATTGTAGTATCCTGTACTCATTTACATGAGAGGTTCTCCTCTGATGTGAAACATAATCTATATGGCTTTTGAAGTTGATTCTATATTGACAGTTTTGACAGTTTTCTTTTTTCTTTACTCTTTGTAGGTTAGCTATTTTGCAACCTGCACATGTCTTACAAACAAGCAAGTCTATCCCACCTTCCTGCGCACAGTGCCCAGTGATATGTTTCAAGTGCAGGGACTGGTTCAGCTTATTGCCCACTTTGGCTGGCGCTGGGTTGGCACAATAGGCACAGAGGATGACTACAGTCGTTACGGGATACAGGCCTTCTCCGAGCAGCTGCAGGAATGGGGTGGCTGCCTGGCTTTCCATCAAACAATTCCTAAAGAACCATCAGTGGCCAAGATCAATGCCATTGCAGACATTTTAGAGACCACCACTGCCCGTGTGGTCATAGCCTTTGCCACAGAAGGACAGCTGCTTGAGCTACTGACAGAAGTCGCTAGACGTAACCTGACCAGGTTACAGTGGGTGGCCAGTGAGGCATGGGTGACTGCCAGTCTGCTCACTGTAACTAAGTTTCAGCCTGTGCTGGCAGGCACACTGGGCTTTTCCTTTCGAGGCACAGTGATCCCAGGGCTGTCTGACTTTCTCCTGAAGGTGCGTCCATCACCACGACCAGAGTCAGTATTCACTAATATGTTCTGGGAGGAGCTGTTTGGCTGCAGACTGGTGTTTAAGTCACACAGTTTGTCTGAAACTCCACAGTGCAGTGGAAATGAAGATTTGACCTCACGCAAAACCAGTTACAGTGTGTCACAGGTCAGAATCTCTTATAATGTATACAAAGCAGTTTATGCCATTGCCCATGCTTTGCATACACTGCTCCAGTGTGGTTCCTTGTGGGGAAATACTACACACATGGGCTGCAATAAAACCATATCATTTACACCAAGGCAGGTAAACACTTTTATTTGTGTACTACTCTCTAAGACTGATGACATGTTGATTACTCAGTTAAAGTTAAACATTTTGTAAATTAAAAGTTAAATGAAAATTAAATTAAACGTTTATTGAAAAAAGTGATTTTTTTGTGATTTTCATGTTTATGTTTTAGTCAAAAATTATGAATTATGAATATAAAGAATTATGAATGACAACATAGCCACAGTTACAAAAAATAGTCTTAGTTTAAAATAATTATGTTTTAATACAAAATTATGTTTTAATACATTCACTTCACTGTGCATTATTGTACTGTATAAACTAATTTATGCTTACAGCTTCTACACCACTTAAAGAAGGTGAACTTCACAAATCAGTTTGGAGAGAAAGTGTCTTTTGATTCTAATGGTGAGCCTGTGCCCCTCTATGATATCATCAACTGGCAGAGAGACCGCCAGGGGGGCATCAGGTTCCAGAAAGTTGGAAGCTATGATGGGTCAGCTCCTCATGGCCAAAAGTTACAGATCGATGAAAAATACATTGAGTGGACAGAAGAACAGTTTCAGGTGAATATCTTATCAGTTCAGCGAAAAGATACACTGCTTGGTGAGCATTTAAAAAAAACAACAAAAAAAACAATCAAACAAACAAACACACAACAACAACAGTTAAGTCATGCACTCGTGTACTGTATACTTCTGCAGGCTCCTGTGTCTGTCTGTAGTGTTGCCTGTCCTCCTGGAAGTAGGAAGGCCTCTCGTCCAGGGGAGGCAGTTTGCTGCTTTGATTGCCTGCCCTGTGCTGAGGGGCAAATTAGCAATACAACAGGTGAGTGAAATTACTTATGTCATGTCACAAAAGTAAACAGTATAAACTCTTTTCATTTAAATCTTTTTTTCTCTTTGATTTAGTTAGTTACTATGCATACAGGTTGATCATGAAAAAAAAAATCTTTGTTTTATGTTTAGGAGCTACAGAGTGTATCAGATGTCCTCTCTACTACTGGTCTGACAGAGACAGAGTGGCTTGTGTGGCTGGTGTGGAAGAATTCCTTTCTTTCCATGAGACTCTAGGTGTCATACTTGTTGTTCTGTCTCTGCTGGGGGTTTTTGCAGCTGCTGTCATTACTGCAATCTTCTTCTGCTACAAGACCACACCCATAGTTAAAGCCAATAACTCTGAGATAAGCTTTTTGCTGCTGTTGTCACTGAAGCTCTGCTTCCTCTGCTCCCTGGTGTTCATGGGCCGCCCCTCGCCGTGGTCCTGCCGGGCCCGACAGGCATTATTTGGGATCAGCTTTGTGCTCTCGATCTCCTGCATCCTGGTCAAGACCATTGTTGTGCTGCTTGCCTTCCGCTCCTCTATGCCTGGCCCCAATGTGGTCCACCTGTTTGGGCCTTTTCAGCAAAGGGCCTTAATCTTCTGCTGCTCTGCTGTGCAGGTGATCCTGTGCACTAGCTGGCTGACTGTTGCACCCCCTGTGCCCTTTAAAAACACTTCCTACCAGGGTGGAAGGATTATACTCGAGTGTAAGGGTGCATGGCCACCGGGTTTCTATCTGGTGCTTGGGTACATAGGCCTATTGTCTTGCATTTGCTTTGTGCTTGCATTCATGGGCCGGAAACTTCCAGACACTTTCAATGAAGCTAAACTGATCACCTTCAGCATGCTCATCTTCTTTGCTGTGTGGATTTCTTTCATACCTGCACACAACAGCTCTCCAGGGAAATACACTGTTGCTGTGGAGATTTTTGCCATCCTAGCTTCCAGTTTTGGATTACTGTTTTGTATCTTTGCACCAAAATGTTATATTATCCTTTTTAAGCCAGAGCAAAACACCAAGAAAGGAATAACAAAGAAATACTAAATATAATGGTGTATGTCTGTTGTGAATGTCTTTTAAATCTCTTGTTGTACATTAAAAGTGGTCTTCTTCATAGATTGATTAGACTACTTTTCAAATATTTTCTCACCTTTGTAGAATTATGGCCCACAGCTTAATACATTTTACATAATAACATCAAACAAACCCGTCTTAAATATTGTAATAGTAAACAAATGACTTCAGTATTAAACTTTAATAAACACAAAACTAAATTACAAATGTGATTTTTATTGTAAATGATTCCACTTAGGTTTGTACAGTGTTGCAATGTTGTGCATTATATAATTAACAACACAATTGACCAAATAAAGATTTAATATACATTGTATAGGGCATATGGAATTTGCTTTATTTTTTTACTTTCTTTTATTTACAGAATTTCAGAGAACTCAATATATGACTATATGACAATTAAGGCATTAAGGCTGCATAAAGTGGGCTAGTGTAAGTACTCTCCATATGGTGAATGTGGTCTTGTCAGTGTATAAAACACATGCAATTTGTCTAGTGTTTAATCAGAGATAAAGAAATTCGTTCTGATTTATAAGGTGTTAATGGGCCCTAGACTGTACCTTGCCCATCATATGCTTCTTTGTATTTTGCTCTGGCCTAAACACAATGATGAAAAACTTTGGGGCAAAAATACATGCAATTAAACCAAGACTTGAGGCTAAAATAGCAAATATCTCCACAGCCACAGTAAATTTTCCAGGTGAGCTGACATAGGCTGGAATAAAAGTGATCCAGACTGCACAGAATATCAGCATGCTGAATGTGATGAATTTGGCCTCATTAAAGTTATCAGGTAGTTTACGAGCCAGAAAAGCCAGTGTGAAACACAAGACAGCAAGAAGTCCAATATAGCCAAGTACAGCCCAGAAAGCTCCCACTGAGCCAAGGTCACATTCAAGAATGATTCTTTCCTTATAATGTGATTTATTCCTTATGGGGAAAGGGGGTGACAGCGTCAGCCACAAAATGCATATTATAATTTGTATAAAAGTGAAAGCAACAACTGCCATTCTTTGCTGTACAGGTCCGAACCACTTCATGACATTACTGCCTGGAAGAGTGGCTCTGAAGGCCATTAACACCACTAGTGTCTTCCCCAGAACACAGGAGATGCAGAGAACAAAGGTGATTCCAAACGCTGTGTGACGCAACATACAGGACCACTCAGAGGGCCGACCAATGAAAGTAAGAGAACAAAGGAAACACAGAGTCAGTGAGAAGAGAAGTAGGAAACTCAGCTCTGAGTTGTTGGCTTTGACAATTGGAGACATTCTGTGTATGTAGAACACAGCAGCCACAGTGACAGCAATACAAGCTCCTGCAATAGAGAAAATAGCTAATGCAATGCCAAGAACCTCATCCCAGGACAGGAACTCAACTGGTTTGGGCAGGCATGCATCCCTCTGGGAATTAGGCCAGTACTCATCAGGACAGGAGACACAGTCAACTGAATCTGTACAAAACACAATGGTGTCAGCATTCAGCAAGTTTAGATTTACCACAGCAATAATTCTTTCATCAAAGTAACAGAAGAAAGCATGATAAAATTTGCTAAATTAAACACACCTGGTTAGTATACTTGGTCTGCATATTAATGTAGGCCTACCTGTTTCATTGCTGATCTCTCCCTCCCCACATGGTATACAGTCATAGCAGCAGACAGGCTTGCCTTTCTGTACAGCCTTCCTGGTGCCTGGAGGACAGCTCTCACTGCACACGGACACAGGCACCTTCCAAAGGCATATTGGAACAAAGATTGTAGAACACGATGAAATAGAGTGATGAAATGAGTAGACAGAAAATGTGACACATCATTTGAGGCCTCTACCTGTGTTTGTCCTTCCATCCAAGTGATGTTCCTGTTCATACTGAACTCATGACCTTTCGGTTGTGATGCATCATAACGGCCCACTGTCACAAATTCCATTACTCCATTTTCATTGACTTGCCAGTTAACAAGCCCATATGTGGCAACGGGGTCCCCATTCGTGTCAAAAGACACATGATTTCCATTAATGGTAAAATTCACCTTTTTCAGTTGCTCAAGAACCTTTCAAATGATAAAACAGAGACACTTCATACATCTTCACAAATATCTGTAGGCTAGCCTGCACAACATTTACTTAGTGCTTGTTATTACTTCTGTCACTCTTTAATTTAGCCTATGGGGATTTGTTCTATTTTATTATTATTATTATTATTAGTAGTAGTAGTAGTAGTAGTAGTAGTATTCTTGTTGTTAATAATCATCATAACAATCATAACAATAATACATTCACTTCAACATCCATTTTACCTGAGTTGGCTCCAGGACTATGCTTCTATTGCACTGAGGTAAAGACTCTGGCCTATCTGTGCATACAAGGCTATGGACAGCATGAGCTATGGCATAAGCGGCTTTGTAAACCATGTTAGTGATGCGCAGCTGCGAAGTGTCCGTGTAGGGAGTCTGAATGGTATCTAGTTTTTCATTACCGCTACATGATTCAGCTTCCTTTTTTTGATCTGCTTTTGGCGTAGGCCTACAGCCAAAAGCGCCTTCCCAGAACTCACTGAGAATTGTGGATTTGGACGCTTCAGCAGGTGAGAGGTCTAGAAGGAAGTTTCGTAATCCAGGGATGACAGATGACTCAATTCCAAAACCAATGGCTCCGGAACACATGTCAAACTTTAGCATATCTGAATCTGTCACCCACGACTCACTGCCAATCCACTGTAAGGATGGAGGGTTATGTCGCGATAACTCTTCTAACAAAATACGCATGTCACCTGAGGCAAGAAAAGCCACAACAACTCGTGCAGTAGATCGGCGTATAATCTCTGCCACTCTTTCCAGTTTACTCCGAGGATTTGTTCTGTAGAAAGCCACAGAATATTCGACACAAATTCCTTCATTTTCTGCAGCATGTAGGAATGACGCCATTCCATTATTACCATAGTCAGAATCACTACGAACTGCCCCAATCCACGTCCAGCCGAAATGTTTAATAAATCGTGCCAGTGCGGCTGCTTGGTAGTGGTCGCTTGGAATAGTCCTGAAAAATGAAGGATGCTGTGTCTTGTCGCTCAGACAGGCACATGTGGCAAAGTGGCTCACCTGTAAGCGTGCGAACAAAACAGCGAGACGTCAGGCGGTATAGGCCTATGTTACATATCAACAACATTTCAATGTATTTCTGAAAGACGTTAAGTATTAACATTTACACTGGTCACGCCATGAAATAGAAGGCACCTGTGGAATTCCGAAAAGACCTAGAATTCTGGACAAGCCTATGGACGGTGTTGAGCCAGACTCCCCTACAACAGCAACGACACTGGCTTTCTTGGGACATGAGGCACTCATTGAAATATTTGAAGTTATCCCGTTAGCAAACTGAAAAGCAACTTTTACAGCTACAGGCACAGCTGCGCAAGAGTCATGTATTTCATACCCCAAGGTAATATTAGGTAGGATATCTGTTCTGTTATTAATTTCCTGTATTGCAAATTCCATAGCGCGAGCAAATCGAAGTTCCCGAGTGTCCATGCTGTAAAAAGTGGCAGAAGAGGTTAATGAGTGCCTGTTCTGAGCAAAAGTGCTATTTGAATTTCTGGACATCTTAGCTGAATCCCACCCATTTTTACTGACCTTCCAGTACATTGCAGAGGCTCTGGCATACTGCTATACTTGTGCTGTAAAGTATGCACGTAATTGTGGATTGAAAAAATCCCCCCAATCACAAAATCCCCGTCCTTGAAAAATACAGGGGGGTTGGTAGACCCTTGCAGCCTACAATCAACAGAACTCATGTCAGATTCCACAATAGTGAGCCCCACTCCCCACAGGGCAGCAAGTAGGGTGAGAGACATAGCCTGTGTGACCCACATCACCAGACATACAAATACTTACAGATGCGAGCTAGCTGTATTGGGTTTAAATAACTTTGTCCTTTGGTGTCCTCTCCAGTGTGTGCTACCCAAAGCTGACTCACAGATTGGGGGCTGGGCTAATTTTGCCTGGGTTAATTGGTGCTATTGTATTATGATGCAGTTGTTTACTTACAAATTGTGTTTCACATTTATGGCAATGCATTTATGGCTACTTTCCAATAGTTACTTATAAACAATAATTCAAAACATTAACTGTGAGACACAACTTTGATACTAATACTGAAACTGTGATAGGAAATGGCAGCAGGCCCTCCACCTGCCTCACATCATAATGCTAATCATTTCACATTCTGATTTATTGCCCTCTTAAAGCCATATTCAAAAATATTTAAATGTTTTGGGCTTTGAGATAGTGGCAGAGAAGCACAATTCTCCTCTTTCTAATAAAATCTTTGTAGTTAAGTGGCCATGTGTTTTATCCAGCAATTTTGCCCACAAAATTGGAGGGACACAACAATCAGGAAAGGTGTGGTGGACTGAGGTCAGCCATCTTTTGACACCACTGAAATATTTATTTTGGGGAAAATACTCCTTCCAGTGAAGTACAGTTCTATTACTTTTACGGTCTGCTGCAGTTACACTGCATGCACAGACTCAGACCTAGTGGAGACCATAAATCTGAACTTCCAATATCACCCATTTCCCTTACCATTCTTCTTAAATTGTATCACAGCATTTGGCTATGCTCATTGTTGATAGAAAATTTATACTTGCCTTTGTACTGTTTAATCCTTTGATAAAATATATAACAAATTGCATTAACATCCATTAGATGCAATGATATTTAACCATTTTAATTTACCATAATTTACAATTATATACCATTGTAAGGTTTACCCAAGTAATATGGCTAGACATTTTTTGTCAGTATCCTGTGATAACATGGCATATAATTTCATTATGTGCAATAGTCCTCCCAATATAGGCTCTTTACATCAATTGCAAAATCGCTTACAGATAATATATAATAGACCTTAAATTTGTTTTGAAAGGTAGTTTTAAAGAGATGGAAGGGTATTTTGAAGATTCCATGTATCTGTGCACTGGACTGTTAAGATGCTCAGTTAACCATGAAAGCAAATTCACACTGCAAGATTTCAATAACATTTTATTCTGACATGGCAAAAACCATAGCCTGGCAATAAAACCAGACTCTCGTTCTACACTTTTGTTTCGTACAGAGGGTCTGGACATTCAGTAGTGAGATTCGTGTTTTAGATTTGATTGTGTTTAAGTTTAAAAAGTCTGAATCAGCGCCTGCCTGATAGCTTGCCTTGACTGATAGCATTCTAACTCTGCATTCACGAAGCCTCCCGCTGATTGGACAGGTTAAAATCCTTCCTGAGACAACGAGCTCTATGGGATCAAATCCAGACTAGCGCTGTATGGGGATGATAATCAGAAGTGCTAGGAAAGCAAAGCCAGCCTTGATCATTATACATTATTTGCTGTTTTTGTTACTTTTCTTTTCCCATTAAGTGATGCTTTGGGCCCTATCATGCCGCGGCGCACTGTGCATTCGCGACATGCGCATGGTGTCATTACTATTCTGTGCCAGCGCATCGTTCATTTTTTCCGGCAAAAAATCACGTTGTCTAGATAGCAGATGACACTGCGCCGTCACAGGTGTGTCAGCGAAAAGATAAGGTGTGGTCTGGCGCAAAGCGTGCCGGATGCTATTATAAGGACACAAAAATTAAATCGGCCAGTGACCAACAAAACCCTGGTCTGTCGTCAGTTGCGCATTGCTGAAAAGCTATTTTAGGGGTGCACAGCGCTTTGGGATATGAAAGCGTGCACAATGCGCACACCCTGCTTCTCTCATCAGCAGGAGCGCGCAGCAGGGTTTATACAAAAGTTTTTCATGTGGAGAAAAAAATTATGGAGTATGTTTTTGATTTTTTCTTTGTCTTGAAAGCTTTTGTTTCCCCCGTCTTCTAACATCATTGTACCGCTTTCGGCACTGTTCGGATGTTCTTTTTTTGCCAAAGGCGGAGGACACAACTGAGGATATTTCCTCCCATACTTCCTTGACCCGTGGAGGTTTGGGGGGATTCTTTCCATCCCCGAAGATAACCTGTTCTCGCGCTTTTACCTCACGCACTAGCAGATCGGTCTCCTCCATCGAAAAACGCTTCTGTCTTCCGGGTAAATTCGCCATCGTAATAGCAACACACCATGGAAAATGCGCCGCTGGCTTTTAAAGGGAATGAGAATATAAATCCTGATTGGTTAATTGTATGTTACGCCCAAAACGCACCCATGACTAATGAAGTACTTTAAGACCAACCCTTTTGAACCATGCGCCTGGCGCAATGTTCGCTTTTCCCGCTGTCAAAATACCAAATTGTGTCGGGAACGCCCCCAAAGCAACTTGCGCGACAGACTTTAAACAATGCGCATATGATCGTGAAAATAGAGCCCTTTGTGTTCTTCTCTGGTTCTATCAAGATAATGTAACACAATAGTATGTCAAAACTCGAGGCCAAAATGGCAAAAATCTTTATAGCTACAGTGAACCTCCCTGGGGAGCTCACATAGGCAGAGATAAAAGCTAACCAAACTGCACAGAAGACCAGCATGCTAAAAGTAATGTATTTTGCCTCATTTCCAGGGAGCTTCTGTGCCAGGAAGGCCGACACAAAGCACAGACAAGCCAGAAGTCCAATGTATGCCAGAACGCACCAGAAAGCCAAATCAGAGCCCACACTGCACTCCAGGATAATTTTGGAGCGCTGGTACTGGGTGTTTCTGGAAGGAAAAGAGGAGCAGCGAGCCAGGTAGCACAGATTGTCACCTGAACCAGAGTGTAGAAGATGATGACTCTCTGTTGTCTGGGCCCCAGCCACTTCATGTTCTTGTCAGGCCGAGTGGCTGTGAAAGCAGCAAGAACCACTAAGGTCTTGCTCGCGTCCAGGGGAGGTAGTTTGCTGTGTTGATTACCTGCCCTGTTGAGGGACAAATCAGCAATTCAACAGGTGAGCGATATTACTTATGTCATGTCACAAAAGTAAACAGTATAAACTCTTTTCATTTAAATCTTTTTTTCTCTTTGATTTAGTTAGTTACATTTACATTTACATTTAGGCATTTAGCAGATGCTTTTATCCAAAGCGACTTACAAAAGAGGATAACACTCAAGCTACAACTCAGTGAAAGAACAAACAAGGAGTGCATATTGCTAACATAGAATCTGCACTATTTTAAGTTGAAAGTGCAATAGTGTAACGCAGTGTAGAGAAATTAAATTATTAAGTGCATTCTCAAAAATTTACGCCAGGAGATATTCTTGGAAGAGCTGGGTCTTCACGAGTTTCTTGAAGGTGGAGAGGGTATCAGTTGATCTGGTAGCACTTGGGAGGTCATTCCACCAGCGTGGAACCAGATATGAGAAGAGTCTGGATTGACCTGCAAAAGGCATTGGCCGTGCTAGAAAATGTTCCTTAGAGGAGCGTAGCGGTCGTCGGGTGACATAGGGCTTCAGAAGAGTATTCAGGTAGATGGGAGCAGAGCCATCATTCACCCTGTAGGCTACCATAAGTGCCTTGAATTTAATGCGAGCAGCCAAGGGTAACCAGTGAAGTTCAATGAACAGAGGTGTGACATGTGCCCTTTTTGGCTGGTTAAAGACCAGACGTGCAGCTGCATTCTGGATCATATGTAGCAGTCTCACCGCACAGGCTGGTAGGCCTGATAGGAGGACATTGCAGTAGTCAAGACGAGAGATAACCAGGGTCTGAACCAGGAGCTGGGTTGCATGTTGGGTTAGGTACGGCCTGATGTTCCTTATGTTGAATAGGGAAAAACGGCACGACCGAGCCACAGAGGCAACGTGACAACATGACACCTAGGTTTCTTGCCACTTTGGTGGGAGAAACAGACAGGGAATCGATCTTGATACTGATGTCGTGATGTATGGCTTGTTTGGCTGGGAGGACCAGCAGTTCAGTTTTGGAGAGATTTAGTTGGAGGTGATGTCCTTTCATCCATGCAGATATATCAGAGAGACAGTCCGAGATCCGTGTTGACACCGTGGAGTCGTCCGGCGGAAAGGACAGATAGAGCTGGGTATCATCAGCATAGCAGTGGTAAGAGAAGCCATGGGAGTGGATGATTGAGCCCAGTGAGGTGATGTACAGGGCGAAGAGAAGGGGCCCAAGCACAGATCCTAGGGGTACTCCTGTGGTGAGTTGGTGAAGTGCCGATGTCTGTCCTAGCCATGATACGTTGAATGACCGTCCAGTGAGATAGGACTTGAACCAGGAGTGCGCTGTGCCATCAATGCCAATGTTGGCCAGCTTGTCCAGTAGGATGCTGTGGTTGACCGTATCAAATGCTGCCGATAGGTCCAGCAGGATGAGCACTGAGGACTGACCTGCCGCTCTGGCCTCTTTTAATGCTTCCGTCACAGACAGAAGCGCCGTTTCAGTGGAGTGGCCACTTCTGAAACCGGATTGGTTGGAGTCGAGGAGGTTGTTCTGAGTGAGAAATCCTGTGACCTGTTTAAAGACAGCTCGTTCAATGGTAGTTACTACGCATACAGGTTGATCATGAAAAGAAAATTCTTTCTTTTATATGTTATGACCACAGAGTGTATCAAATGATATACATATTCAAAAATTTTCTCACCTTTGTGGAATTATCGGACATAGCTTAAAGCCTCTATGTGTAAGAATTTCCCCCATCTAGGTCTGAGGTGGTATACAGCACTCTGGGCACAAGGGCCCTCATTCTCAAAACTATCGTACAACAGAAAACTGTGCATACGCTCATTCCCACACACAACTTGGCATCTGTCAATCTGAATGTGAGCTAGAATGAGGAGTGGGCTATTTACGCACAAATTCATATCATGTCAGGACATGGTCTATAGACGATTTCAAGTTAGGGGATCACAGCACAGTGCAGCATTCCTGTCAGAGAATTGTGAAGTTATGAGTTATATTCATGAAATAGGCTGTAGCCTATATTGGACAAAACTACCCATGTACATTTACCTCCTTTACTAAATGTAGAACGTTTTTATTGAGCTTTTTATGCATCCAGGATTGCGGGACAGATCATATCAAGGAAAAAATGCAACAGTGCATGCATGAGTAGTGTATTTTCTCCATGGACAAATGCCTGTGATTTTGTATTGAAATCATTTAGCACTGTACGGCTGTACCAACAATTCATACATTAATTAAGTTTTATATGCCTCACTTTCGTGCCTTCCTTTGAAGGCGTTGTAAGATGATTCCTGTGCTCAAACTTGCGCTAGTTTCCACGTTCACTGGATAAATGAGAGGCAAGGTGCATCAAGGTTTCCCTTGACACTATAACAGACCAATCTCAGGTAGGCTACAAGACGGTGAAAATAGTATTGTATTTTCTTAATAGATTTCGACACGACCATTTCATTCAAGGTTGAGGGCATGTAACCTTGAAAATTTCCATCTATGGTTAGTATCCTATTAGGTTTCACTTGTTTTGTAATGCTAATAAGCAATGACAACTAATAAGACAGATAGCCTTTCTACACCTTTCCTATTGAGTTTCAGAAATGGCATCTTTTGATATAAGCTACAGATTCACCATACACAGCATTGTCTTCATGAAAGTACGCAATTACTGTGTAAGGGATAATAGTTCTGCGAGGCGGTCATTATCATGGAATAACTCCAGAGTGATGAGAACCTGACGCAAAGTGGATGCTTAGGCTTACTAAGCTTTGGGGAAATAAAAACATTCAGTTAGTTTGTCTGAATTACCTGTCGAGAAGAAAGCAGACAACTTTGTTATCTTGTTGGAAGTCCTTTACCTCCTTTCACTCTTGTTCTGGGGTGTCGCCAGTTTCGTTCTCTGTTTTGTTCTCTTTTGCATTTTCTTGGCGATGGATTCTGCTCATCATACATTCGATAATATATATGTTCCACATCTTGACTGAGAGTTTTTAAATAAGTGCACCCTCGATCATTTCTCCTTAGCTGTGATCTCTGGTCTGTGACTAGTTTCAGCTTGCGCTGTCACTGAACGCAAAATGCAAAAGACAGAGCTGTATTTCCCTGGTTGTCCCCTTCCAGGGCCTGTAGTTTCAAGATGTCGGCGCAACGAACATGGCAATCTGCACTTGCTACGCCAGCGCAGTGTGTATATAAATGGCAAATACAAAGCCTACATGAACACTGCGGAGATAATTACTAATTTATAAGGCCATATTTGTGAATTTTAATAAACAACTTGCTAATTACAGTTTGCTACCAGCACTTTATGACTACACTTTATGGACAATGCACCTTACCTGATGTATTTATCCAGTGATACTATTGGCCTTGGTCCAAAGTTGCTGCGAGACATGCTGCTCTGCTCATATGAATTTTCCTCACAGATTGACTAGCGTTATCTTCAACTAAGCGACTGTTGGGATGTAGCCCATTGCACTTTACAAACTTTCAACACTGCTGTTGACAATTACAAGCATTTAGTTGGAGCATTTGGATGCGATGGAGCAGCCCACGGTAGAACGAGCCATGATTTCTCTAGAGACATGTGCCTATCTAGCTAGGATCTACAAAAAATGGATTGAGACCAAAAATGTACATTATTGACTGCATGCCATGACCATGCCGTTTTTGCAATTTTCTTTTCTTTTTTTTTCCAAGTCAGCCTATCATTAAAATATCTGAATAAGTATTAGTGGACATTTCTCTTTGTCCTTCAGGGAGCAGTTTTGTGCAATTTGGGTGCTAATAATTCTATATTTTCATTGAAATATAGACTGTTAAGAGACAACATATTGCACCAGTACTTCCACTTTTAGCACTTTAAGTACATTTAAAAGTAAGTACTTATGACTTTTACATAAGTAGGATTGTTGATGTGGTAGTTCTACTTTTACTTGAGTATATATTTTGCTGCTTATTACTTCTACTTAAGTACAAAGTTCCAGTACTTCTTCCACCACTATAAATAATTCAGCTTAGGTTTGTACAGTGTTGTGCATTATATAATACAAGACATTTGACCAAATAAAGATAAAAAAAAAAAAAACATCTAATCTGGGGAAAAAATGCAGTATTTTTTACTTTGCTTTATTTACAGCCTATTGTTCTCAACCTTTTTTGTACAAACTTCCACTGAGCTCCTCCAATTTGTGGTGCAGCACCGCCCAGCTGGTTATTCCTCGGTTCCCCCCAGCATTGTGTAAATGAGACCCTGATTTACAGCCAATACATTTTTGTATTTCATATTTCAGAGAATAAACTTAATTACAAAAGTTATCAATGAGATTAATAACTGTATCAAATAATTGTGAGTTGAAAAGATGCTTGATGAAAGACATACTATACTCTATACATCCAAACAACAATATGACAGTTAAGGCATTAATGCTGCATAAAGTGGGCTAGTGTAAGTACTCTCCATATGGTGAATGTGGCCTTTTCAGTGTATAAAACATATGCAGTTTGTCTAGTGTTTAATTAGAGATAAAGAAATTAGTTATTTATTCCAATTCATATAAGTTGTCAGAGGGCCTTTGACTGCACTTTACCCATCATATGCTTCTTTGTATTTTGGTCTGGCCTAAACACAATGATAAAACACTTTGGGGCAAAAATACATGAAATTAAACCAAAACTTGAAGCTAAGATGGCAAATATCTCCACAGCCACAGTAAATTTTCCAGGTGAGCTGACATAGGCTGGAATAAAAGTGATCCAGACTGCACAGAATATCAGCATGCTGAATGTGATGAATTTGGCCTCATTAAAGTTATCAGGTAGTTTACGAGCCAGAAAAGCCAGTATGAAACACAAAACAGCAAGAAGTCCAATATAGCCAAGTACAGCCCAGAAAGCTCCCACTGAGCCAAGGTCACATTCAAGAATGATTCTTTCCTTATAATGTGATTTATTCCTTATGGGGAAAGGGGGTGACAGCGTCAGCCACAAAATGCATATTATAATTTGTACAAAAGTGAAAGCAACAACTGCCATTCTTTGCTGTACAGGTCCGAACCACTTCATGACATTACTGCCTGGAAGAGTAGCTCTGAAGGCCATTAACACCACTAGTGTCTTCCCCAGAACACAGGAGATGCAGAGAACAAAGGTGATTCCAAACGCTGTGTGACGCAACATACAGGACCACTCAGAGGGCCGACCAATGAAAGTAAGAGAACAAAGGAAACACAGAGTCAGTGAGAAGAGAAGTAGGAAACTCAGTTCTGAGTTGTTGGCTCTGACAATTGGAGACATTCTGTGTCTGTAGAACACAGCAGCCACAGTGACAGCGATACAAGCTCCTGCAATAGAGAAAACAGCTAATGCAATGCCAAGAACCTCATCCCAGGACAGGAACTCAACTGGTTTGGGCAGGCATGCATCCCTCTGGGCATTAGGCCAGTGCTCATCAGGACAGGAGACACAGTCAACTGAATCTGTACAAAATACAATAGTGCCAGTAGACAGCAAGTAAGTTCAAATTTAGCACAGCAAAAATTCTTTTGTCAAAATAAAAGAAGAAAGTATGAGAAATTTGCAAAAAGTCAAACATACCTGGTCAGTATACCGGGTCTGCATATACAGTAATATAGGCCTACCTGTTTCATTGCTGATTTCTCCCTCCCCACATGGTATACAGTCATAGCAGCAGACAGGTTTGCCTTGCTGTACAGCCTTCCTGGTACCTGGAGGACAGCTCTCACTGCACACAGACACAGGCACCTTCCAAGGACATATTGGAAGACAGATTATAGAAATTATGGTGATGAAATAAAATGTGACACATCATTTGAGGCCTGTACCTGTGTTTGTCCTTCCATCCAAGTGATGTTTCTGTTCATACTGAACTCATGACCTTTCGGTTGTGATGCATCATAGCGGCCCACTGTCACAAATTCCATCATTCCATTTTCAGTGACTTGCCAGTTAACAAGCTCATATGTGGCAACGGGGTCCCCATTCATGTCAAAAGACACATGATTTCCATTAATGGTAAAATTCACCTTTTTAAGTTGCTCAAGAACCTTTCAAATGATAAAACAGAGACACTTCATACATCTTCACAAATAAAACTTCCAGGGAGGACGCAGTTTTGTAATAGGCTAGCCTGCTTTGATGTTAACACATCACACTCTTTTTCATTTACTATGAGGATTTGTCTTATCTAATAATAATAATAATAATAATAATAATAATAATAACAAGACATTCACTTCAACATCCATTTTACCTGAGTTGGCTCCAGGACTATGCTTCTATTGCACTGAGATAAAGACTCTGGCCTGTCTGTGCATACAAGGCTATGGACAGCATAAGCTATGGCATAAGCGGCTTTGTAAACCATGTTAGTGACGCGCAGCTGCGAGGTGTCCGTGTAGGGAGTCTGAATGGTATCTAGTTTTTCATTACCGCTACATGACTCAACTCCCCTTTCTTGACTTGCTTTTGAAGAATGCAGCGTACAGCTAAAAGCATCTTCCCATAACTCACTGAGAATTGTGGATTTGGACGCTTCAGCAGGTGAGAGGTTCAGAAGGAAGTTTCGTAATCCAGGAATGACAGAGCGTTCTATACCAAAACCAATGGCTCCAGAGCACAGGCCAAACCTTAGCATATTTGGATCTGTCACCCACGACTCACTGCCAATCCACTGTAAGGTTGGAGGGTTATGTCGCGATAACTCTTCTAATAAAATGCGCATGTCACCTGAGGCAAGAAAAGCCACAACAACTCGTGCAGTAGATCGGCGTATAATCTCTGCCACTCTTTCCAGTTTACTCCGAGGATTTGTCCTGTAGAAAGCCACAGAATATTCGACACAAATTCCTTCATTTTCTGCAGCATGTAGGAATGATGCCATTCCATTATTACCATAGTCAGAATCACTACGAACTGCCCCAATCCACGTCCAGCCGAAATGTTTAATAAGTCGTGCCAGTGCGGCTGCTTGGTAGTGGTCGCTTGGAATAGTCCTGAAAAATGCAGGATGCTGTGTCTTTTCGCTCAGACAGGCACATGTGGCAAAGTGGCTCACCTGTAAGCGTGCGGACAAAACAGTGGTATGAGTGGTGGTATGGACAGTCGGTACCGTTTCATAGAGGACATTACAGTATTTTGAAAGACGTTATGCAACATTTACGCTGGTTAGGCTAGGCTCAGTGAAATTGAAGGCACCTGTGGAATTCCGAAAAGACCTAGAATTCTGGACAAGCCTATGGACGGTGTTGAGCCAGATTCCCCCACAACAGCAACGACACTGGCTTTCTTGGGACAGGAGGTACTCATTGAAATATTTGGAGTTATCCCATTAGCAAACTGAAAAGCAACTTTTACAGCTACAGACACAGCTGCGCAAGAGTCATGTATTTCATACCCCAAGGTAATATTTGGTAGGATATCTGTTCTGTTATTAATTTCCTGTATTGCAAATTCCATAGCGCGAGCAAATCGAAGTTCCCGAGTGTCCATACTGTAAAATGTGGTAGAAGAGGTTTATGCTTTAAAGGTGCTTTAAAATATTATATGATTATTACATAACATCTTAGCTGAATCCCTCGCATTTTAACTGACCTCCCAGTGCATTTCAGAGGCTCTGGCATATTGGTATACTTGTGCTGTAAAGTATGCAAGTAGTAGTGGATTGAGAAAATCCCCCCAATCACAAAATCTCCGTCCTTGAAAAATACAGGGGGGTTGGTAGCTCCTTGCAGCCTACAATCAACAGAACTCATGTCAGATCCCACAGTAGTAAGCCCCACTCCCCACAGGGCAGCAAGTAGGGTGAGAGACAGAGCTTGTGTGACCCACATCACAAGATTTACAAATACTTACAGATGAGAGCTATCTGTATTGGGTTTAAATAACTTTGTCATTTTTTGTCCTCTCCCATGTGTTCTAAAGCAGCCCCACAGATTGGGGGCTGGGCTAATATTACCTGGGCTCATTGGTGCGATTGTATTATGATGCATTTATTTTTTTGCGAATTGTCTTTGATATTTATGGCAATACATTTATGACTATTTGCTAATAGTTACTTCCAAACAGTAATTTAAAACATTACCTGTGAGACACAACACACAGGATTTCTGTTTGTGATAGCAAAAGGGCCTCCATGGCCAGCCCTACACCTGCTTCAGATCACACTGTAATCATTTCATTGTGATTTGTTGCTCTCTCAAAGCAATATTTGAGTTGATGTCCAAAAAAGAAATCTCTTTTTTTAGTGTGACACAAACCTTTAGTTACATTTAGTGTATCTGTATTTACGTATCATTGCAGCCTGCTTTAAGTGACTAAAGGGCCTAATTTGTTTGACAGTTCAAACTTTACATTTGCCCAGCAAAGACAATAGTGTTTGCTTCATGTCTGTGATATGTAGACATTGTCTACACTTAAAAGTTGCCACCAAATAGCACAGTGCATAATAATTAATGGAGAAAAAAAACAGAGATTAGAATTAGATTCTGAATGGAAATTAAATGGCTGAAAGATTAGGATACTTTTGGCCCAAATGTAGCCAGAGACATTTCCCTCTCTATCTGAATTTAAGCAATGGAAATGAGACAAATACAGCACAGAGCAGTCATTAGCCTATGTTCTCAGTTCAGGATAAGGGCAAACTAATATTTCCCATTGAAAGGTACCTGCACATCTCACCTTTACTCTATCCATCTTTTTTCATTCAAAACAACTAGAACTTGTCTTCATTTCTACTTGTTCTGAAGCAATACTAAAGGAAGGTGTGGAACTATTTTAGGTTAGTAACTAAATATTGGGAGTAGCATGAATCTCTTCTATTATTAAAATTCTTAATGTGTGTCCTGTACTAATGTTGCCACTATTTCAGTGCTGCTTTTGTAATCAGCTACATTAAAGGATTTTTTTTTTGTGGTGGAAAACAAAACACCTGAAACCAAAACTGAGAAGGGTATAGCAGAGGTGGGCAATTTGAGTAGGTACCATTCAGTTGAAAACTGCTGTAATTTAGGGTGCAGTTAGGAAAAATACAGACAATCACTGAAGTTGAATAGACCATTGGTTCTCAAACTGGCGTCTGGAGATGCCCAGTGTCTGTAACAGGTTGCCAGGGGGTCAATAAAATTTTTTGCTATAGTATAAATACACATTTTGCTATAATATATATATTTTTCTTAGTATAAACTTGTTATATGGGGAGAAAAATACTAGAGATCAGTATAGAGCTCAATCACATTGTGCTCATTGCTCCCATGAGCTTAACATTAGTGACAAATTAGCCTACATGATGCATAACATCAATCTGTCAAAATACTCTCCTTAGGCAGTAATGTTACATGCAAGGAAAATTTATATTAGTTATTAAGTTATGTAAAACAAACAGTATTTTTTAACACAGTAGGCCTAGATTTGACAAAAAAATCTGCACTTTTAAAACTGCTCATGCACTTTCAAGTTTTGCCTAATGCAATAACATGACTATTTAAAGCTGTTGTGGTATTAGCAAAATATGTTTTTGGAACAAGAGTTCAAAAGCACCTGAAAGAGCAAATGGCTATAATCTTTTATGGTTACCGGTACATTTTTGCTGCGATTATGAGGGGTCCTTGACAAAATCTTCGCTCCATGAGGGTCCCCAGCCCAATAAAGTTTGAGAACCCCTGGAATAGACCATTTATGTGTTCTGTGTTTGCTAGCTTAATCCCCTGATGTCTTGGCCATGTTAAAATAATAATAAAAGTTGTTGCTCTGCTTTGAAATAGTGACAGAGAAGCACCATTCTACCCTTTTTAAAGATATCTTCATAGTCAGGTGCCCATGTACATTATCCACCCAATTTGCCCACAGAATTGGAGGGACACAGAAGACATTAAGGAAAGGTGCGAGTGTGAATTCAGCCTTGCTTTGACACCATTAAAATATTTAAATGGGGTAGCATACTCCAGCCAATGGAGTACAGTTCTTTTACTGTCTGCTACTGTTTCAATACATGCACACACTCAGAGCTAATCTGACCTGCTAAAATCATCCAGCTCCCTTACCATTGGCCTCAAATGGTATTTGGCACTCATATTATATTTACCTTTGTGCAGTTTAATCCTTTAATGAAATAAATAACCAATAACTTGTGAAACTACAATGTTTTGGCCTTTTAAATGCTTGTAATAATGGTCTAATATCTTTTACCAGTATCCAATTTCCTTAGAATTTTATTATTTGCAATACTCCTTCCACTACATGCATAACAGTTGCTAATTCACTGATAGATAATAGATAATGCACCTTATTTTTTCTAATATAACCAAGATAAACACAAATTCACACCACAAGATTTCCATAACATTTTATTCTGACATTGCAAAAAACCTTGATTATTACACATTATTTACTCCTTTTGTTACTTTTCTTTTCCCATTAAGTGATGCTTTGTGTTCTTCTGTGGTTTTATCAAGATAATGTAACACTTTGGTGCAAATAAACACAATAGTAGACCAAAACTAGAAGCCAAAATGGCAAAAATCTCTACAGCGACAGTGAACTTCCCTGGGGAGCTCACATAGGCAGGGATAAAAGCTAACCAAACTGCACAGAAGATCAGCATGCTAAAAGTGATGTATTTTGCCTCATTAAAGTTTCCAGGGAGCTTCCGTGCCAGGAAGGCCAGCACAAAGCACAGACAAGCCAGAAGTCCAATGTATCCCAGAACGCACCAGAAAGCCAAATCAGAGCCCACACTGCACTCCAGGATAATTTTGGAGCGCTGGTACTGGGTGTTTCTGGAGGGAAAAGGTGGAGCAGTGATGAGCCAGGCAGCACAGATTATCACCTGAACCAGAGTACAGGAGAAGATAATGACTCTCTGTTGTCTGGGCCCCAGCCACTTCATTATGTTGTTGCCAGGCCGAGTGGCTGTGAAAGCAGCAAGAACCACTAAGGTCTTGCCCAGGATGCACGAGATGCACAGGGAGAATGTGATACTGAAGGCAGTGTGGCGTAGCATGCAGGACCAGTCTGTAGGCTCTCCGATAAACACCAGTGCACACAGGAAACATAGAGTGAGAGAGAGCAGGATGAAGAAACTCAGCTCCGAGTTATTGACACGGACAACAGGGGTGTGTTTGTGATGGAGGAATACTGCTAGAACAGAAATTGTGAGACAGGCACCCACAACTGCTGTTACTGTCAGTGTTACTCCCATTGCATCGTGGGAAAGAAACTCAACAACCTTGGGTATGCAGTGGGTTCCATCAGCATTTGACCAAAAGTCCTCAGGACAGGACATGCAGTCTATGGAATCTTTAAGGAGGAAACAAAGATTAGGTTAAAGCAATTAAACTGTTTTATTTGGGAAAAATTATTAATTATTCTATGGCATGGGCCTCACTTGTCTCATTGCTAATTTTGCCACTGTCACATGGTACACAGTCAAAGCAGCACAGAGGCTCCCCAGGACGGACAGCCTTCCGGGATCCTGGAGGACAGCTGTCACTGCACACAGACACCAGCACCTGTTCACAGAACACAGGTAATCACATCTCTGCCAGTCTTTCAGTGCAGTGATATTGTGTTATAGTGTATTGTATTATAATTATTTAGAGGGCATACATATCCTGTAGTTTATTACAGTTGCACAGTCCTGATTTTCTTGGCCTGTGCAGCCATTTACATGTGTTTGTGACACTCACCTCCTCTTCACCCTAAAGAACTTGAAAAGATGGCATCTCATGTATTCAAAAACACACTGTGAGCAGCTTGCCTTGCTCTGATGGCCTGTCCATATGATCATTTGGTCCTGTATGACCAGCTCTTTCCCAGCCTCCTTTCCTCCGTCAAACAACCCAATATTAATGAATTCAATATGCCCCTCATGGCCCCTCTGCCAGTTAATAAGGTCATATGATGGAATTGAGTCCCCCTTATCATCAAAGTTCACTTCTTCTCCTGATATGGTGAAGGATACATCTTGAAGGTAGTGCTGAAGCTTTACATTATTTAAAACATACACACAGACAAACACGCACACACACACACACACACACACAATGACACATTATAGCCTAACAGTGTTAGCCTATATAATATCTTGTTAGAAAATAATATCCCATTCATATATTTCTACTACCAACCAGCGCCTGTTCATTGGGTGTGCAAAGAGATTTCTATTTAAAAAATCACTTGATAAATAATACCTGCCATGGATAGATGTTGTTGATATCTGCACATGAAGAATTTTTGAATGGGCCTTGTCCATTTAGACACAGTAAAAGGTTGTGCAGGGAATGAGCAACAGCATATACACCTTTGTATACATTATAGGAAATACGAGGGCTCGATGTGTTCATGTAGGCAGAATGCTTCTCTCGAAGAGTCTCATGCCCTGTGCAGGGGGGCAATTGGGTATCTCTGCTAGTATTATTGGGAGAACAGCCATAGAGAGTCTCCCATAGCTCCTGCACAAGGTCATTAGAGGGGTAATGCCAGGGGTCCACAGTCATCAGGTATTCTTGGAGAGCTGGGATCTGGCCTTGTCGTATCCCAAAACCAATGGTGCCCCCCAGAAAAGGATAGTACTCACTCCCGGTGAACACAGAAGAAGTCACCCATGCCTCGCTGGCAATCCACTGGATTCCAGTGACATTCTGCTCCATGTAGTCTTTCAGGAAAGGGGTGAGCTCCCCCTCAGCAGAGAAGACCACCACCACCCGAGCACTGGAGGTCCTCATGACATTGATTATTTCCAGTGCTCTCTGCCTGTCATACAGCAGAGGAATCATCTCCTGGTAGGCCACACAGACACCTGTGCCTGTTAGCTCTCGCAGGAGGCCCTGCAGGGCAAAGCGGCCATACTCATGGTCCCCTCGCACCACCCCCACCCAGGTCCAGTTGAAGTGCTGCAGCAGCTGGGCGATGGCTTTGACCTGGTAGTCATCACTGGGAATTACTCTGAAAAAAGTGGGGAATTCTCGTCTGTCACTGAGACAGGCGCAAGAGGAGAAGTAGCTGATCTGAAACAGAGAGGATGTTTAACCCCACTTCGCTGCTGATTCTTTTCAGTCATAACAACATGGGTGTCATACACTCTTACCTCAGTAGGCTTTCAAGGACTTTTCAATATCAAGCAAACAACATTATATTTTTTCTCATTGCATTTTCACATCTTCACAAAGTAAAAATGTTTACACAGGTTCATAGAGTAAAAACAGCTTGATGTTTACCATTGGTATCCTGAAAGGTTGTAAAATTCTGGATACCACTATTGACTGAGCAGAGCCAGACTCCCCAATAACAGCTATCAATGGACCAGCACCAGAGCACAGCGGGCTATTGACTTCACTAGGTCCATTTAGTATTGCCAAAGCTGCCCGTTGGCCAGTTAAAGGGTATGCACAAGAGTCAAATATCTTATAGCCCAGTGTGTGGTTGGGTAATAAATCTTTGCTATTGTTGATCTCCTCCACGGCCAGCTTCATGGTTAAGGCCCAGCGGAAAGCACGAGGATCAAACCTAGATGCAGAAATCATGGGGTATGAATTCCATTCAGTACTAAAATAATAATATAGTACAGAAGCAGGTTAGATGAAAAACATCATGACTACTTACAAATTAGTGTTTTAATCTTACTCACCCATTACACTTTACCGGTGCTGGTTTGTAAGTACAATTTAGGTCTGGCATCTCCATATTATAGTGCAAAGGAAATATGCCACCGATGATGAAGTCTCTTTGAGCTCTGAAGCCTGCCTCAAAATGTGCCTGCAGAGTACATGGTGTTGCCAAAGCCAAGGCAGGAATAAGAACAACAGATAGATAATGAACCACGGAGCGTAGGAGACAGCGAGTCATCCTCTAACAGCACAAGTGTCTTTCATGGAAAGGGAAGGGAAATGAGCACTGCTTTATAAGCGTGGGTCAACTCACTTGGAACAATATTCCTTTGACTAAAATTACATCATCTTAAATATTCCCCAGGGACCTAATGGCATTCGAAATCAGTCTCCACGAAAATCTGATAAATCACATATGCCAGGACTGGTTCATCAGTCTTTCTCTATGCCGATTGTTTGTTATGTGTTGTTGTTCTTATATCTTAGACATCAACTCTAAGAACAACTAGTTGTGCACTCTTCTTGAACTGAGACTGATATTTAGAATCAGTGTTGAGCACTAGTATCAGATCTATCAACTCTGGAATTTATAGGCCATATTTTTTCCATTCTATTTACTTTGAAGGAGAGGGTTGTATATTATGGTGGTCTTCATAGAAATATACCTGGTCTGGCAATTAGTCAGTGTAATAGTTAATAGTTAATAAATATTATGAAAATTTTTTTATAGCCATAAATAAGATAAATGTAAGCTTCTTAGCATTTACCTGTCCTCATCATTGTATCTCAAGTGGGTTTTATTGTCATTTCAACCAGATACACTATATATGGGGAAACAAAACAATGTTTTTCAATCGATCAAGTGGACATTTGAGACAGGCTACATTTAGTGCACATACATCATTTCATATACATACATTTCATAAAGTATGTAAGGCCTACATACATTCTCAGGTAAATATATGGTGGAACTAAGCTAGAATGACCAGCAGAGGACACTCTTACAGCATATATACAGTACATATCCATCACAGGATATCTCAAGGTTGCAACCCCAGCAGCGGTCTTAGCCGGAATTAATGTTTATTCGGAATTAAATTTGTTTTATTCAGAATTAAAGCTCTAATGTAAACGCAGGGAATGAGAGAGATCTCTGGAGCGAGCGGAGAAGCAGTTCATGTGAGGGCATAAAGTGAAACTGAATGAAAGGGGAATGTTATTGCACATACATGTTGATTCACGTTTGCTCAGCTACAAGTTTATTGCGCTCAAGTTTCATTTTTCCCCAAAATATCATGTGTGTGCTTGCTCAAAACATTTTTCTGCGATCAATATTGTTCTACTGCTGGCTTATAAAAGAGGCACAAATGTAATTCCATAGAAATCAGCTTTTATGGAACTATTGCCATATATGTCATAGAAGATGAACATTCCAATCAGTTAAATTATACAAATTGCTACAATACAGAATAGCTTGTCCTTTTATGAGTATTGTCTCATTTCATGGTTTTAAAAAAATTCACACCATTTATTTATTAATTTATTAAACAGTTGCTTTTCTTGATTTCTTCACTTGTCTCTTTTGTTACTTCTCTCTTCCCATTAGATGATGCTTTGTGTTCTTCTCTGGTTTTATCAAGATAATGTAACACTTTGGTGCAAATAAACACAATAGTAGACCAAAACTAGAAGCCAAAATGGCAAAAATCTCTACAGCGACAGTGAACTTCCCTGGGGAGCTCACATAGGCAGGGATAAAAGCTAACCAAACTGCACAGAAGATCAGCATGCTAAAAGTGATGTATTTTGCCTCATTAAAGTTTCCAGGGAGCTTCCGTGCCAGGAAGGCCAGCACAAAGCACAGACAAGCCAGAAGTCCAATGTATCCCAGAACGCACCAGAAAGCCAAATCAGAGCCCACACTGCACTCCAGGATAATTTTGGAGCGCTGGTACTGGGTGTTTCTGGAGGGAAAAGGTGGAGCAGTGATGAGCCAGGCAGCACAGATTATCACCTGAACCAGAGTACAGGAGAAGATAATGACTCTCTGTTGTCTGGGCCCCAGCCACTTCATTATGTTGTTGCCAGGCCGAGTGGCTGTGAAAGCAGCAAGAACCACTAAGGTCTTGCCCAGGATGCACGAGATGCACAGGGAGAATGTGATACTGAAGGCAGTGTGGCGTAGCATGCAGGACCAGTCTGTAGGCTCTCCGATAAACACCAGTGCACACAGGAAACATAGAGTGAGAGAGAGCAGGATGAAGAAACTCAGCTCCGAGTTATTGACACGGACAACAGGGGTGTGTTTGTGATGGAGGAATACTGCTAGAACAGAAATTGTGAGACAGGCACCCACAACTGCTGTTACTGTCAGTGTTACTCCCATTGCATCATGGGAAAGAAACTCAACAACCTTGGGTATGCAGTGGGTTCCATCAGCATTTGACCAAAAGTCCTCAGGACAGGACATGCAGTCTATTGAATCTTTAAGGAGGAAGTAAAGATTCAGTTAAAGCAATATTAAACCATTTTATTTGGAAGAAATGTATTCTATGGCATGGGCCTCACCTGTCTTATTGCTAATTTTGCCACTGTCACATGGTACACAGTCAAAGCAGCACAGAGGCTCCCCAGGACGGACAGCCTTCCGGGATCCTGGAGGACAGCTGTCACTGCACACAGACACCAGCACCTGTTCACAGAACACAGGGAATCACATCTCTGCCAAACCAACAATGTAAATGTCTGTGTCCAGTTTCTGACACTTTTTATATTACAGCATTTTGCTGTACTTACTTTTCTGAAGAATAATACTTATACAACATCAAAAAAAATAATAATAATAACATAATGTAAGACGAATTTGCGTAATGATCAAGTCTTTTTTTTTTAAGTGAATGAAAATACAACTGAGGGTTCACTTACTGCAAGTGCTGCCTACAGTACTTCAAAAGATGACATTTTAATTCCAAAAAGATGCATCTTGCCTCTTTTCGCTGTCCAGTCCACTTGATAGTGTCCTTATCAATAATGAGTTCATTCCCAGCACCCTTTGCTCCATCATACAGACCCACTGACACAAACTGAATCTCGCCATTAGTGTCCCTCTGCCAGTTTATGAGATCATATGATGGAATAGAATCCCCTTTCAAGTCAAAGTTTACGTTTTCACCCGAGATGACAAAGGAGACTTCTTGAAGATAGTGCTGAAGCTGCAATTGCATGTGTGAATTAACACTAGTGACTCCATTTAGTTTTCAAGACATAACCAAAATACCATGACACTATGAAGTATAGAAAACAATATAATTCTTCCAATATTTTATATACCTGCCATGGATGGACATTATTAATATCAGCACATGAAGCATTGAAGAATGGGCCGTGACCAGGGGCACAATGTATGAGGTTGTGCAGAGAATGAGCAATGGCATATACACCTTTGTATACATTATATGCAACACGAGGGCTTGTGGTGTTCATGTAGGCAGAGTACTGCTCCTGCACAGTCTCATGCCCTGTACAGGGAGGTAAGTGGGTATTATCTCTGCTAGTGTTATTGGGAGAACAGCCATAGAGAGTCTCCCATAGCTCCTGCACAAGGTCATTAGAGGGATAATGCCATGGATCTACAGTTAGGAGGTATTCTCTGAGGTCTGGAATATGTCCTTTGCGGACAGCAAAACCAATGGTGCCATCTAAGAATGGATATGTCTCTGCTAACACAGAGGCAGAGACCCAAGCCTCACTTGCAATCCACTGGATTCCAGTGATGTTCTGTTTCCTGAACTCTTTTAGGAATGGGTAAAACTCCCCCTCGCCTGAGAACACCACTACCACACGGGCAGTAGAACTTCTCATCACCTTAAGGATTTTCAGGACTCTCTCTGTGCTGTAGTCTTTAGGGATCATTTCATGGTAGGCCAGGCAGATGTCTGTGTTTTGTATTTCCTTTTTTAAGCCTTGCAATGCAAATCTGCCATAATCATGATCTTCCGTCACCACACCGATCCATGTCCAACCAAAGTGCTTCAAAAGCTGAGCAATTGCTTTTACTTGGTAATTGTCACTTGGTACAACCCTGAAAAATGTAGGGAACTGTGTCCTATCGCTCAGACAAGAGCAAGTGGAAAAATAACTGATCTAACAACAACAAAATAACAGGGGTAGAACATTATTCAATTTCTAAAAATTTTGTTTGCTTAACATAAACATTTAACATATTTTTTAACATATTTAACATATTTATTTTTATTTCATAAAATTATTAATAATTATGTGTTTTACGTGCTACGTGTGGGAACTGGTGTTATTTTACCATTGGGATTCTGAAAGGTTGAAGTGTTCTGGACACTACAATGGACTGTGAAGACCCCGATTCCCCTATTATGGCCAGAAGAGAACTGGTACCAGTGCACAAGGTACTCTCTCTGCTGTCTTCCCCATTCAGCGCTGCAAGAACAGCTCTCTGTGCCGTCACAGGTGTGGCACAGGAGTCAAATATCTTGTAGCCCAGTGTGTGGTTGGGTAATAAATCTTTACTATCGTTGATCTCCTCCACAGCCAGCCTCATGGTTAAGGCCCAGCGGAAAGCACGAGGATCAAACCTGCATGCAGGGGAAAGAAAGAAGGAAGAAAATTTAAACATTCACCATTTGTACATAAACTGTAAACAGAATATAAACATAAACATTACAGTACAGTACAATCAGTAACAGTAATTAAGGTTTAAACACTATTAGACATAAATACACACAATAACGTATCCCATTTTGCATAAGATGAGTGTCATTTAACACTAAGCTCACCCCCTGCACTGAGCTGGCAAAGGTGGCATTTTCAAATCTGTATGTGGAAGCTCCACTCTGTAATGCAAGGGGAAAATGCCTCCAATAGTGAAGGTTCCATCAGAAGTGAATCCAGGCAGCTCAAATCCCCCTTGAAGAGCGCATGTTGTTGCTGCTGACAGGGGTCCCTGGCACAACAGGATGAACAAAAGTAGAGATGTCATGTCCACACTCCTTGCCCAAACAAACAGGATTAAGGAAGTGGTTCACCTTTTATTGGCCAGCCTCTTCTGCATCATTCTGTTTGATTTCTCCCTGGATTCTAGGATAGGCTTATTCTTATTTCCGGTAAGCTTTACCAGACATCTTACTCCGGACACTAATTGTATAAAAATAGTATACCATAATAATTAAAATTATTAATAAATACTAATATGAATGGTGTTCATGTTCATACAAATTCATACAGCCATAAGAATAAAATGTTATAACACCATTTTAGATTTGCAGATGAGGTTCCAGATAATTGTTCCAAATAATAGTTTAAGTCTACAGGTCAAACTTTTCTTGAGCATGAAACAAACAAACAAACAAACAACAAAAAAACACATATATTATATATGTATATGTAAAATTCAGAATATTTTAGAAAAGATTAAAGATTATCATAAACAAAATCACATAAAAAGACTAAAAAGACAAAGATTTTGGATTCAATGCCTGCTGTGTGTGTGTGTGTGTGTGTGTGTGTGTGTGTGTGTGTTTGCACGCTTGTGTGTGCGTGTGACTGTGTGTGTTAGGAAAATGTTAAACATAAAAGGAATACGTGTTCATCAGTTATAACTGAACTTGTATAGGTTTCAACCTTTGTGTTCACTGCCACCTACAGTTTCTGAGCTGGCATGACATGTCCAGAATATTAGCTGGTGTAAATCAGATCATTGCATGAAACAAGCACATGTTTTATCATGGATTGCGTTAAATAAAGATGAATTTTTTTAAAGGAAGATTTTTTTTTCAGTTGTGCTTAGCTCATCATGTCCAGTACAGTTCATATTTCCTCACAAGAATTTGAGCATGCTATTGGTGTATTTTTTTATGAAGGAATGGGTTAACCGATCTTTATGCCAGCCCCCTCATTCTAGACCTGTATATAAAGTCATTTGCATGTTTGTGAAATGTGTGAGCAATGGCATATATTTCGAAAGAACATCTGGTGCTCTGCCTTGTTCTCAAGTGTATGTATATACAGCTTGTCATGAGTAAGAGGTGCGCCTTTATAGGTTCAGAGGAACCCAACAGTTTTTACCTTGATGGAGATGTTGTTCTTGGGGGCTTGTTCCCATTGCATTACCATGCTGAATCCTTTGTGCAGTCTTTTGTCAAAAAACCTATACCATCTGGATATAAGTTGTGAGTTATTACTAACTTTTTGCCATTTCATCCACATATTGCATTGTGCAATAATCCAAAATGAAAACATTCCTCTGTTGTAATTGTCGTTTTAAATGTTTTACATTGTGATGTCATTATATCTGAATTTGCTTCAGCTTTAGCTCCAGGGCTTTACGCTGGATGCGTACAATGACTTTTACTGTACAGGAGATAAACCAGCGACAGGATCTTTTACCTCACCTGAAACTGGGATATCACATAAGGGACAGCTGTGATGACATTCCAGTTTCCATGAAAAACACTCTTCTCCTTGTGAATGGTCAACCTGACAAGGGCAGTGGCTCAACATGCACAGATCCTCACAGAAAAGTTTCACCTGCAATTGTGGGAGATGCAGGCTCCGGAGTGTCCATGGCAGTATTACGAACTCTGGGCTCTTTTCATGTGCCTTTGGTGAGATGTTTTCATAAAATCATGTGATTTGATTTTTAGTTTATTTATATGAATACAGTAAATACACAAATAATATTTTGTCTTTAATCTTTGAATGAAAACATTTTTGTTGGCTTTTTTTTTTTTTAAATCAGGTAAGCTACTTTGCATCATGCAGTTGCCTGAGCAACCAAAAAGAGTTTCCTACTTTCATGAGGACAATGCCAAGTGATGCATTCCAGACAAAGGCTTTGGCTAAACTTGTCAGTTATTTCCACTGGACCTGGGTGGGAGTGATTGGTGTGGAATCAGACTATGCCCGCTTTGCCATACAGCTCTTTCTCCAAGAAGCAGCCAGATATGATGTCTGTGCAGCCTATGTTCATTTTCTGTCTTTGCCACCAATCAAAGAGGCTGTAGCAGATCTGGTAAGGACTATGAAGGCATCCTCTGCCAGAGTTGTGCTGAGTGTGGCCGGGGACTCCGAAATGCATACAATTTTGACTGAGTGTAGACAACAGAATGTCACAGATCTGCTTTGGATTGCCAGTGAGGCCTGGTCCACATCACAGTCGCTGTGGACTAATTTTGAGGACCTGCTGGGAGGGACATTGGGGTTTGCCATACGCAGAGGTGACATTCCCGATCTAAGCAGGTATCTCAGCAGCCTAAACTCCTCCCATGCACTCAATTCCCATTTTATAACAGAGTTCTGGGAAGAGACCTTCAACTGCAGGCTCAATGGCTCAGTAAATACTCACACACACGGGAAGGGGACAATTAACAGAGAGCCCTGCACTGGAAAAGAGGAACTAAAAAAGGTGTACTCAACCTATACAGATGTGTCTCAGCTCAGGGTCTCCTATAATGTCTATAAGGCAGTGTACCTAATAGCTCATGCACTGCATGATATGAGCATGTGTGTTCCTGGGAAAGGCCCCTTTGCTAATGGCACCTGTGGAAGTCTTTCACCTGTTGTGCCATGGCAGGTGAGCAGTGCATATTTTAGGAAAAAAATTAACATTAATCAATCTGGTTAGATGGATAACTTGACAAATTTAGGCGGCTATTTTTAATCTGAAGTATATGCTGGTTAACACTGATCATCATGGCACATCAAGGCCTACCTGTGTCTTTTGTTTTCTTGCCCCTCAAGCTCCTACATTACATGAAACAAACAACATTCACAACATTGGGTGAGGAAGTGAGATTTGATGAAAATGGCGATCCAATTGCTACGTATGACCTCATGAACTGGCAAAAGGGGCAGGATGGTTCATTGCTCCTGGTGAAAGTAGGATATTATGATGACTCCTTAGCTGGTGAAAAGGGCCTGATCATAGATGAGTCTGCAGTGCAGTGGCACAAAGGCTTCCAGGTTTGTCAGTTATCCCCAGGATCAAAATTTTTAACATTACAAATAATAATCATGTATTCCTATCTAGTGCTCAAGAGTGCATTTCAATATTCTATTCCATTGTCAGTGTTTTTAGTAGCACAATAATAACATGAAAATATTTTTTTTGTCTAAAATTTGTTAGCAAGCTTTGCACTACCCATCTAATTTACTTGAATGTAATTCATGTTATTCATTCTCATTACTGTGGTCTTCACTATAGTAGCTCAGTGAATATGCTTGTGTTTGTCTGAACTGCCTTTCTGTCTTCCATTACTTCACTCTCACTGTTAGAGACCAGTGTCAATATGTAGTGAAAGCTGTCAGCCAGGTTTTAGGAAAGCAATCATTAAAGGACAGCCCATTTGCTGTTTTGACTGCATCCCCTGTGCTGAGGGGGAGATTAGCAATGAAACAGGTATGTCTGAATGGAGCAGAAAATTTCAAGTTACTGTTTTGTCTCTAGATCTTCAGCCAGAACAATTTGCTTTACGTATATTTACACTTCTCAAACATGTCTAAATATTTAACTCTTTCCTTATATCCTCTCCTTCAGATTCAGTGAATTGTTTGAGATGTTCGGAGGACACATGGCCAAACCAAGTTCAGAATCACTGTATTCCAAAAACAGTAGAATTTTTATCTTATGGTGAAACCATGGGGATAGTTCTTTGGGTGGTCTCTGCTTTTGGTGCCCTTGCATCAGTAGCTGTTATGGGAGTGTTTGTTGTTTACAGAAAAACACCCATGGTTCGAGCAAACAACATGGAACTGAGTTTCTTATTACTTCTCTTTCTCTGCGCTTGTTTCCTAATTGGACTCACTTTTATTGGGGAGCCCACTGATTGGTTCTGCCAGATCCGATACACAGCATTTGGCATCAGCTTCGCTCTGTGTATTTCCTGCATTCTTGCTAAAACAGTCGTGGTAATGATGGCGTTTAGGGCCACCCTTCCAGGAAGTAATGTCATGAAGTGGTTTGGCCCAGCCAAACAGAGAGCAAGTGTGATAGTCTTCACCTCCATACAGGTCCTCATATGCATTATCTGGCTCACCACTCGGCCACCATATGCCGCGCATAACACCAGGTTCCTGAGTGCCAAGATCATCTTGGAGTGCGTAGTAGGGTCAGAGGTGGGCTTCTGGTGTGTGCTGGGCTACATCGGACTTCTGGCCTGCATGTGCTTTTTAATGGCTTTTTTGGCTAGAAAACTCCCTGACAATTTCAACGAAGCCAAGTTCATTACTTTCAGTATGCTTATTTTTTTTGCTGTTTGGATTACATTTATTCCTGTGTATGTTAGCACATCAGGAAAATATATGGTGGCTGTTCATGTCTTTGCCATTTTAGCCTCTGCTTTTGGCCTCCTATTTTGTATTTTTTTCCCAAAATGCTACATCATCTTGCTTAAACCTGAGAAAAACAGCAGACAGCATATTATGCGAAAGTAATTGGTTAGCCTAAATGTTTGCAGAACAGACGTGTGATGCATTTGAAACTGGATCACAACTTGCAAATGTCTGAACAAGTTAAAATTGTTTGTGTGAAGAATGTTTCCTTCTTTTGAAATTAAGTTGAACAGCTAAGATGGAAATAAGTAGTGTCTTATAAGCCAGACTGGCCGTTGAAAAATGTTCTTATTTGCTCATAAATTGTTACACAACTGTGACATCTCCCAGTTTGTTTGGTGCTTTGATGGGACATCTTATGTTGGTACTGATATTCAATTGTAAGGAGATGAGCCTAATGTACCTATTCACACAATTTAATGGAACGTTCAGCAGAAATACTGAAAAGGCAGATTACATCTTCTCATATAGCATTACATGTTATAAGTGTTGTATGTGCCACAAGAAGAAGATAAACTGAATATTGTAAAAAAAGTGGCTGCATATCCCTATCATTTAGAGTATTCATGAACACAATGATTGTACAGACTGATGGATAATTTGAATTCAGTGATGGTTAATTTGAATTCTGCCAGCACTGTAGTTGATTAGACTGTCTTGTTTTGCTATGAGAAAAGGTAAGAATGTGTAAAAATCTGCCTATTCATGGGGCGTGAAACTATACACCCTTTATGAAACAGGGTGGTAAACGTCTCTCCTGTTGACATTAATAAAAGTGTAAGTGCATGTGGGCCTGAGGTTTGTTACATTACATTTTACATCTAATACATTTTACAAATAAAACGTGTTTAGATAGAAATGAGTCAAAAAAATGTAATATTCACATAGCATTTTAATATTTCATGCAAAGGGATTCATGTCTTGGGTAAGTTTTCCATGGGAGACATCTGGTAAGAATGGTAAGGTGAACTAGTGGGTACAGTGCCTCATCACCCGTATTTTCAATATACAGATTTATGACCTTGAATGTAAAAAAACAGCATATACTACCCAGTCTGCAGTCTGCCACATCAACAGGACACTGCAGTTTAAATAAGTAGGCCCAATGACATTGGTGCCACAAAATAGTGCCACCAGCAGGGGTATTTGGGTGGGAGTTCTCTGTGAAAATGTATTGACTATATTAACTTTAAACCTCTTTATTTGCTCAAGGCAATATTGAATAAGCTATAGTGTGTAATTTGTTCAACAAATTCCATTTAGATGCTCATTGGCCACCATGAACACTTTTACAGTCCAACCTGGGGAGACTTCCTGACTGTTCTATACAGAGACTGAGAAATGATGTAGGACAGTTAGTGAGAAAAAAGAAATATATCAGAAATATATTACTTCTCAAGAGGTCCATTGAACAGATAAGACATTATCCTTTACATAACACATTTCACTAGATTACAAAGCAACAATGATTCGTTGTCCTTGCGTTTACTGATCACGTTCTTCTTATTAAAACAAAGTGTAAATGAAAATGATAATGCACAGGGACCAGAACACAACACAGCCCACAATGTTATCAAATGCCACTCTTGGAAACCTTTCCCATGACATGCCTTTTAGTGTTTTTCTCAGGGTGAAATATAATTACATAACATTTTGGGGCAAAAATGCAAACCAGTAAACCCAGTGCAGAGGACAAAATTGCAAATATTTCCACAGCCACCGTATACTTCCCTGGTGAACTGACATATGCTGGAATGAACGCAATCCACACAGCACAGAATACAAGCATGCTGAAAGTAATGAATTTTGCTTCATTGAAATTATCTGGTAATTTTCTTGCTAAGAAAGCAACAACGAGGCATATAGCTGATAAAAAGCCTATGTACCCCAACACAACATAAAATGCTGTGTCTGATCCTGTGTTGCATTCCACAATAATCTTTCTATTAGTGTGCCTTTTTTGGGGATATGGTGGTGTAATACTCAGCCAGAGAACACAAATAAAAACTTGAACTGCTGTGCATGAAAACACAATAATCCTCTGTTGGACAGGCCCAAATGTAGTTGCACCAGGCAAAGTGGCACGGAAAGCTGTAATGACAACTAGTGTTTTCCCTAGAACACAGGAGATGCAGAGGGCAAAGGTCACACCAAAAGCTGTGTGGCGCAGCATGCAGGACCAGATAGTGGGCTCAGCAATGAAGGTGAGAGGGCAGAGGAAGCATAGGAAGAGTGAGAGTAGCAACAGGGCGCTCAGTTCAGCATTATTTGCCCTCACTAACGGTGTGTGTCTGAACACAAGGAAAATGGCTGTGGTTGTCAATGTAAGGAAGGCTCCAAATAAAGACACGGCTGTCAGAATGATCCCCAACGTGTCTTTAAAGGACAGGACCTCGACATACTTTAATATGCATCTGGTCCTCTCCTCATTGGACCAGTACTCCTTAGGACAGGGGGTGCAGTCCAAGGCTCCTGAATGACAAACAATTAAATTCCCAAACTTTACAAATTATTACACATCCATCACCAGAAATATTAAAGGCTAATAATTTTTTTCATCAGCATAAAATTCTATACCACCATTTTGTTGAACTTAGAAAGCAACTTAATCACAAGCCTCCAGTGTAGATGCAGCATACCAGACTGATTAGCAATGGTGCCATCAGCACATGGAACACAGTCAAAACAGCAGCTGGGTCTTCCTTTAATGGGTGCTCTCCTTGTGCCAACTGGACATATCTCTGAGCACACAGCTTTTGGAACCTGATCCAAAACAGACAAATAATTGTTTTTAGAGATAATAGGTATTATTTCAAAATGATTTTCAAAGGAATTCATTTCCTTACCATTTTACCTATACTCCATTTAATGTTCTCATCCTGAATGACAAGCTTATAATCTGTATTAGTGGATGTGCTGAAATAGCCCACAGTGACATGCTGGACCTCACCATGTCTTAACTGCCAGTTGATAATATCATATGAAGGAGGAAGATCACCATTTTTGTCAAAGAACACAGTCTCCCCAAATTCATCCACAAAGTTTATCTTTCTAAGTTGAGAAGTGACCTGGAAAAATGCCAGTATATCAGTATTACGGTATATCAAGTAATGTTCACGTAATTTTCACAAAATGAAATAATGTCAGATGAACTCACCAGTTTAGGGCTGATCTGTGATGCATTCAAACACCTCTCTTGTGGAAAATTTCGATTGCAAAATATCAGCTGATGTATGGCATGTGCAATAGCATACACAGCCTTGTGTACATTATAGGCCACTCTCAGTTGTGTGACATTGAAGAAAACATTTGTCAAGTCAGGAATCTCGTCTCCACTGCAGAGAGGACCACTGGATGATGCACTGATGTGGTGAAATGGTGTACAACCCACGAGAGCTTCCCAAAAACTATCAACAAATGCAGCTCCAGGAGTAGAATAGGGACTAATATTTGTGAGAAAGTTTTGCAGTTTTGGAATTGCCATCTTGCGCACTGAAAAGCCAATCGTGCCTCCAAATGATTTAAACATTTCAGAAGTGGATGGACGAGCTGCAGTTATCCAGGCCTCACTTGCAATCCATTGTATTCCAGTTATGTTTTGCCTTACTATCTCCTTCATTACTGGATAGAGATCCCCCTCAGGCACAAAGGCAAGAATAACTTGCACAGTTGACATTTTGATCATATGAACAACCTCAAGTATTTTACTCTCAGGGTAGGTTCGCAGAACAGTGCCAGTAAATGCAACACAAACTCCAAGCTTTCTCACTTGAGTAATGAATGCTGACATTCCATTCCTACCATAATCATTGTCAGACTGTAATGTTCCTATCCAGTTCCATCCAAATCTTTTCACCAGGAAAGCCAAAGCCTTTGCTTGGTGATAGTCACTTGGTATTGTTCTGAAAAATGTTGGGTATTTACTTTTGTCACTCAGGCAGGCACAAGTTGAGAAGTAGCTAACCTGCAAAAATTAAAAATAAATAAATAAATAAATCGAATTAAGTAATACATATTTTATATTTGTGTCAAATTAGCATGTGTAAGTAAAATCTAATCAAATTAGCCTACTGAAAAATAGAGACTTATATATCTGTAATGAAAATAACTACAGCAACTACATCGTACCAGTGGCAGGTGAAAAGGTCCAAATGTTCCAGCAAGAGCTACCGACTGTGATGATCCTGATTCTGCTATTAGTGCAGCAATAGGACGACACTGAGTGGCGTGCACGTCCTTGTGTGCCTCACTTAGCAGTGTAAGAGCAGCACGCAGTGTGTGGGTTGGGGAAGCGCATGAGTCAAAAATCCTGTAGCCTAAAGAAATATTTGGAAGTAAAGTGCCATCATTGTTTATTTCATTTATTGCAAAGATCATCACCTGGGTCCAACGAAAGGCACGCAAGTCGAATCTGGGGGAAAAATACTGTTGTGTCAGTACACAATTTGCACTCAACATTAAATATTTGCTAATTCAGAATGAAATGTTTGAAATGTCTTACCCCTTGCATGTCACCTCTGGTGGCTCTTTGTCAGATGCAGATGGATTCATGTGATTTTGTTTGTTTGACACAGGGAAAATACCTCCAACTACTATATCACCATCCTTTGCTAAACTAGGCATGCCAAATTCACCCAACAACTCACATGCAAAGCTGAACTGCAGCCAAAGAAGGAAACATAGCTGAGTTCCATGTCCAGACATGATCATTCATCACAGTGTTATGTGATGAGCAACACATTACTTCAACACACATATACTTTTATTCCCTGAGATAATCCTAAAAGGAGGCGTTTCAGTTGGGATCAGTTCAGCATGGCACAGTCCCTTAAGGCACCAGGTGTGGTATCTTAATAATTACAGAACAATGCTTGTTTTACTGATTTTCTAGTTTCATTAAGCCATGGGAACATACATCATTGTGACAGAACATGAACAAGCATAGTGTTATTTAAATACTTTGGTTTTCATGTAGCCTACAATTGAAGGTACAGCCCATCCTCAAATTTAAAAAATCATACATCATAAAAATATGTTGCATTTTATTGCTGTTAGAGATGTGACAAATGGACCACTTTCCATGGATTTGCCCTAGTCTAGTTTATATGGACAGCCATAGTTTACAAATTTATTCAAATAAATGAATCAACTCTAATTCTAATTGAATTTTGTAATGTTTTCAGTATTTAGTCAGAGTGAAGTCATCTGTATATTCCAAGATTATGTCAATCTATTATCTAGCCATTGTACTTCAGTCTCTCCTAAAAAATGGTAAAACATATGGTAAAACAATGGTAAAAAATGGTAAAACAGAAAACAGAAAACAAATTCTAACAGTTTTATGAATCCTAATACCCTGCTTGATCATACATTAAAACCTAATATTAGTAATTTAGTGTAACATTCTTTTTTTCAGGGTCAAAAGCAGCATATTGCCCAAGCAAGTGATAGCTTGTAAAAAAAATAACTAAAGATGCACCTTTGCCTGTTCTTTACTCACATTAAGGCAAAGATTTCTTGTATTGCACATATTCTGAAGCTGTGAAAATATGTTTCAATAAAGAAAAAGAGGGCCTTGAAAATGGCTTGCCGTTGAAACATATGAACATAAATAGACAAAAAGAAGTCAAATAAAAACGTAAATAGTTTGAACATTATCATTGCCCTAATCTTGAAGAGAACAGATTATGCATTATATCTCAACACTGACAGTCAGGGCCACTGACAGCCTTGGCTGAGCCTGGGTCAAACTACTCTGAATACTCTGATTTAATGCCCAGTCCGTTTAATATAAGGTGTTCAGTGAGACTGCTAACCCCTCATTTGTATTAACACGAATGGCGTGACTTGGTTGGCACTTATTTTGAGCCCAGCTGGATCGGATTACTGTACGAGGCTGGAAAACGTTGGCTGCACTGTGTCTTACCTTGCTCTGCCCTGCCTTTGCTAGTACCTGCATCATCAGAGGAAACTTTTTTAAAATATCTATTCAGTGAATCCCTAAGGCTCCTAGTTTCTTCTCATTTGCTCTTTTCTTTTCTTTTTTTGTGCCCCCGACTTACACTGAGACATGTTGGCATACTTAAGCGCTGGTCAAATGACGTTGCATTTTTGATCAAAGGCCATTTTTGTCTTGGGGGTGGCAGGGGGGTTCTTGATCCCTATTTCAAGGACAATAAGATACAAACAACAAGAAATCAGTTCTTTGACATAAATATCATTAATTTCTTCCATAAATAGGCCTATTTTGAAATAAAATAGAATAATTATTCTGCAATTTCATGAGGGCCCAGTTCTTGATAGTTGATGAGTTGTAAGTCGCTTTGGATAAAAGCGTCTGCTAAATGCATAAATGTAAATGTTCTTTTTTTTAATATTTTATTGTTGTGAACCAAGATTTGTGGTACATGACAATAATGGCACAAACTTGTCAGAGAACTATAATGCTCTATCATTAGACCAATGGTCTGCAACAGGTGTTTGTGAACCAGAAGCTCCCCAACTGAAGAGTAGATCTCCAAAGGGTCAAAGAAAATGGAAATAAATCTCAACATACATGAAAAAGGTATTCAACCTGTTAAAATGTCTATAAATAGGGTTCAAACATCCTGCCCTGTCTGGTACAAAATTATTTTTTCCCAGCTTTATGGCTCTCTGATGAGCGTTGATGTTAGTACTGCACACTAGACTTGGCTATAACACAAAGGGGCCAATTTTTTCTCCCCTCAAATTGATGACTGTTTGCGCTGTGCTAAGTGTTTAAGGATGTAACATCGACCTCTGGGACTATTACAGATGTAAAACAGCCGTAGCTCTCGGGCACATTGATTTTTGTCAAGTAGCTCTTGAAGGAAAAAAGGTTGGAGGCCCCTGCACTAGACTATATGTATTTTCAGGGAAACCTATAAGTTTGACAACACTAGTGCAGCAAGGTTGTATCAAGGGTGTAGATTTAGACTCAGCATTGGTGGGGACCATGATACTACAACTGCTCCACCTCCCACAACTTACCAAAAATCCAAACAATTTAAAATACATTTGGTTTGTATTATTTTTTTGGTCTAACTTCGGATGCATTTTTGTTAAATTCATATTATATTAAAAAATATTAAACAACCTTATGTGAACAGAGGAGAAAGAGAAACACAAAAGGCTAATTTCAGAACTCCTTGTCAGCTATGCAATATCCACTGACCAACTTGTTCTGATGTAAGATTCCTTTCCCCAAATAAAATCAAGAAATTTTCCTTCTCTATTTTACCAATCAGGACACCCTGTTCACACCTATGTCTAGCTACGCACCATTGGAGTCTTAGTAGGTCTACCATTGGTCTTATACAGCCTTGGTAAGATTACAACATTTTTGTGGTATGTTGGTAGCAAAGGGGTGCGCACATCAACATATTATGATTATTTGTGGTGTAGTACCCTTTAGTAAAAGACAAGACAAGACAGTTTTGTTGGGTCTTGGTGCTTGGTCCAGTACTTCACCCCCTCAGCATGCATGTGTGTTTAAGCTCACCGTGGCTTCCTCTCTTTAAAGAGAAACTACAGACAGTGGTTTCATATAAAGTTGTTTTAAACCAGCAAAACTAATAAATATTATAGTCTACAGTCCATCGAACAACAGCCATCAAGATAAGCACAGTCTGCCAGATATACCACTGCACATGTGCAGACTGCCATTCATCTGCCTCCTATCTGCAGTGCTGGCCCCTCCCACTGGACTGCTAAGCCTTAGCATCTTTACAGATATAGCATGAAGTGACATAATATTTTCAGAAAGCCACTCTCTGAGCTTCCCTTTACAAACACAGTGCATTTATAATTAGTGTGATGTTATTTATTAAAAGAATGCCTCAGGAGTTAATGATAAAGCCAATGACTATGTCACACACTCTTAAATTGTTTTTCTAAAACAAAAAGTACTATAATGGAAAGCAGTGGTCACAATTGCACTGACGTGATAAGCCTTCCTGTCCTTACTCTGCCCTATTCTAAGTAGGACAAGTTTTGTATTTTACAATTCTACTACATACTACAAAGCTGACAGCTAAGCTGGTGCTCTTAACTCTAACATGTAAAGTAGCTTGACTCTGATTACTGAATGTAGAAACTGTTTATGTGTTATATTACCGTGTTACAGGAAAATAATGTGGTCACAGACAAAGCACAAGTGCAGTGTTTGGCGTAACACAGTACAATCAGTCTACTTATCAAAGGCCATCCTTTGGGACCTTTCCCATGACATGCTTTTTAGTGTTTTTGTCAGGTTGACATATAATTATATAACATTTTGGGGCAAAAATGCAAACCAGTAAACCCAGTGCAGAGGACAAAATTGCAAATATTTCCACAGCCACCGTATACTTCCCTGGTGAACTGACATATGCTGGAATGAACGCAATCCACACAGCACAGAATACAAGCATGCTGAAAGTAATGAATTTTGCTTCATTGAAATTATCTGGTAATTTTCTTGCTAAGAAAGCAACAACGAGGCATATAGCTGATAGAAAGCCTATGTACCCCAACACAACATAAAATGCTGTGTCTGATCCTGTGTTGCATTCCACAATAATCTTTCTATTAGTGTGCCTTTTTTGGGGATATGGTGGTGTAATACTCAGCCAGAGAACACAAATAAAAACTTGAACTGCTGTGCATGAAAACACAATAATCCTCTGTTGGACAGGCCCAAATGTAGTTGCACCAGGCAAAGTGGCACGGAAAGCTGTAATGACAACTAGTGTTTTCCCTAGAACACAGGAGATGCAGAGGGCAAAGGTCACACCAAAAGCTGTGTGACGCAGCATGCAGGACCAGATAGTGGGCTCAGCAATGAAGGTGAGAGGGCAGAGGAAGCATAGGAAGAGTGAGAGTAGCAACAGGGCGCTCAGTTCAGCATTATTTGCCCTCACTAACGGTGTGTGTCTGAACACAAGGAAAATGGCTGTGGTTGTCAATGTAAGGAAGGCTCCAAATAAAGACACGGCTGTCAGAATGATCCCCAACGTGTCTTTAAAGGACAGGACCTCGACATACTTTAATATGCATCTGGTCCTCTCCTCATTGGACCAGTACTCCTTAGGACAGGGGGTGCAGTCCAAGGCTCCTGAATGACACATTTTCAGTGACCACGTCACAATCATGACAAATCATTCACTTCAATAATCTCTTAGTATTCATGATGGCAGTATAGTATTTGTTCATGATAATGTAAAAATCAAAACTTTCCTGTATGTACCTGTATGATTAGCAATGGCGCCATCAGCACATGGAACACAGTCAAAACAGCAGCTGGGTCTTCCTTTAATGGGTGCTCTCCTTGTGCCAACTGGACATATCTCTGAGCACACAGCTTTTGGAACCTGATCCAAAAGAGACATATACTGTACATTCATACGTAGTACATGAAAAGATAAATGATTTTCATACAAACCTTTAAGGGTATTGTTTGGTTGAGGGTATAAGTTTGATTAACAATGTTTTGTTTAGAAGAATGCATTTTCCATACCACGTACCACTTTCCCTGTACTCCACAGTATGTTCTCATCCTGTACGAAAAGCTTATAATCTGTATTAGTGGATGTGCTAAAGTAGCCCACAGTGACATGCTGGACCTCACCATGTCTTAACTGCCAGTTGATGACATCATATGAGGGAGGAAGATCACCATTTTTGTCAAAGAACACAGTCTCCCCAAATTCATTTAGAAACTTTACTTTTCTTAGCTGCACGGTGACCTGTTCAAAAGGTTTAGCAATATGTTAGCATACATCGAGCAATGTTCAAACATTTTTCACAAAATGAAATAATGTCAGATGAACTCACCAGTTTAGGGCTGATCTGTGATGCATTCAAACACCTCTCTTGTGGAAAATTTTGATTGCAAAATATCAGCTGATGTATGGCATGTGCAATAGCATACACAGCCTTGTGTACATTATAGGCCACTCTCAGTTGTGTGACATTGAAGAAAACATTTGTCAAGTCAGGAATCTCGTCTCCACTGCAGAGAGGACCACTGGATGATGCACTGACCTGGTGAAATGGTCTACAACCCACGAGAGCTTCCCAAAAACTATCAACAAATGCAGCTTCAGGAGTAGAATAGGGACTAATATTTGTGAGAAAGTTTTGCAGTTTTGGAATTGCCATCTTGCGCACTGAAAAGCCAATCGTGCCTCCAAATGATTTAAACATTTCAGGAGTGGACGGCTGAGATGCAGTTATCCAGGCCTCACTTGCAATCCATTGTATTCCAGTTATGTTTTGCTTTACTATCTCCTTCATTACTGGATAGAGATCCCCCTCAGGTGTAAAGGCAAGAATAACTCGCACAGTTGACATTTTGATCATATGAACAACCTCAAGTATTTTACTCTGGGGATAATTTCGACCAACAGTGCCAGTAAATGCAACACAAACTCCAAGCTTCTTTACTTGAGTAATGAATGCTGACATTCCATTCCTACCATAATCATTGTCAGACTGTAATGTTCCTATCCAGTTCCATCCAAATCTTTTCACCAGGAAAGCCAAAGCCTTTGCTTGGTGATAGTCACTTGGTATTGTTCTGAAAAATGTTGGGTATTTACTTTTGTCACTCAGGCAGGCACAAGTTGAGAAGTAGCTAACCTGCAAAAATGAAAAATAAACAACTTTTTTTACTTGGTATTGTTCTGAATGCAAATGTTGGGTACCCAAATGTTGGGTATTTACTTTTAATTTTTAAAAGTTTTAAAAGTTAACTTTTAACTTTTAAAAATAAACAAAGCCTTTGCTTGGTGATAGTCACTTGGTATTGTTCTGAAAAATGTTGGGTATTTACTTTTGTCACTCAGGCAGGCACAAGTTGAAAAATAGCTAACCTGGAGCAATTCACAAATTAAAAAATATTTAAGAGCATTTTACATCATGCATACCTATACTTTTGCATCAAAATAATTACAAAATAATTATTAAGATTATTAAGGGTTTAAAGTAAAGAAATTTTGCCTTTGGAATTTACTAGAAAAATTGATGGATGTTGTTTCACAAGATAAACAAATCCATAAGTAGATGGACTACAGAAGAAGCAGACTACAATAAGATTAAAACAGTGCAATATGTACATGAAGGTGAACCGTTGCTGTTTTCTGGTTTGTCTGGCATGATAATTGTTATCCTTGAGTGGCAGTAACAGTAAGTTACAGTTTGACTATAGCGCCTTTCACTAAAGGTAACTTTACACAGGTTTAGGAGAAGTTAACAAAGAAACTACACACAGAAAACAGAAAGGGGGAATATATATTCTATATGTAGGCAACATTTTTGAGCTGACATTTCACTGAGTTAGTGGTAAACAAATATCAGAAAAGATCCTTTTGATGGATACAATATTTAGGATTTCTAAAGGTCCTTTTGGTTGACACATTATAGGATTTTTAAAAATATAGCCATATTCTTGCATTTATTAGTTGAAATAAACAAGAACGTTTTCCATTAGACATGGCCTGTAATTATACAGCATTCTTGAAACAGCCTTGGCCCTGCATCAATATTCTGACAGAGTGCCATTTAATCTCAAATCTCCATTTTAAATCTCAAAACAGCATACTGAAATACAGTACCTGAAATGTCTCAAAGAGAAAACAATACTGTTATACAACGTAAGACACAGTACTAATTAAATATGCCTATTACCAGTGGCAGATTAAAAGGTCCAAATGTCCCTGCAAGGGCTACAGACTGTGATGACCCGGCATCTGCTATTAATGCAGCAATTGGAGGATGACACTGAGCAGCAGGCCAAGACATGTTCATATTTGCCTCACTTAGCAGTGAAAGAGCAGCACGTAATGTGTTAGTTGGGGAAGAGCATGAATCAAATATCTTATAGCCAAGAGAGATATTTGGCAGCAAAGTGTCATCACTGTTTATTTCATCAACAGCAAAGATCATCACCTGGGTCCAACGAAAGGCACGGATGTCAAATCTAGGGAGAAAGAATTGTGTAATACAGTAAATCTGTATTTTTTACCATAAAACAAATTATAAAAGAATTTTTGTCTTACCTTTTACATGTTACTGCTGGAGGTTCTTTCTCAAATGAAGCATTTACATCATTTTGTTTGTTAAACACAGGGAAAATACCTCCAACTACTATATCACCATCCTTTGCTAAACTAGGCATGCCAAATTCACCTAGTAACTTACATGCAAGGCCTGACTGCAGCCAAAGAAGGAGGCATATATATTTGTATTCCATGTCTAGATATGATCATTCATCAGTAATATATGATGACCTAAGACTCAGATATTCTTTTATTCCCTGAGATATTCCAAACATGAAGAGTTTTAATTGGATGCAAATGATGACATAGTCCCTTCAGGCCAGTGCTTCAAGTGGAAAAAATAAGAGCTGGTACTCCCCTTATTTAATTGTTGCCAGGAAATTAGACAGTGGGTAACAGTACATCATTAAGTGACATATTAAAATAATAGGACATGCTACTGATTTTTAAAAAGAAATTAGTTTTTATTGAACTTACAACTTTCCAGATAAATTATGTTTGTTCATTTGGATATTGGCCCAATTGAATTGGTCTTTAGTGGGGTGGCCCTCAAGTAGCATACAGGCTGTTGCACAAGTGAACTGGCACCTATAATCTCAAATTAAACCGGCTCTAATGTTTACATTAAATGTTTCCGAGATCTCTTCTTCATATTCTTTTTCTGGCACACTCAACTTGTGAGGTCTTGTGAGAAGCAGGCGTGTGGCGCATACCAGACTGGGTAATGTAGTATAGCGATAGCAGTATGAATATGACAAATCACAAGGAGAGGAAAAGAACAAGACAGGGTACTGTGAGCTCATGAGAAGTCCCAGTACACCGTAAAAAGTCCCGGTACGGTAGAGGCTAAAATTGAGAAGTGCCGGTACTTCGTACTGGTGTGTACCGGCCCACTTAAAGCACTGCTTCAGGCAGCAGGTGTGGTATCAGTCTCATCACCCCACGATACAGTTTCATTGGAAAGTACAGCTTAATCCTAAAAATATACATTTTAAATGTTCTTTTTAAGTTTAGTTCTCCCATTCTCAACATATTGCTATATCAAGGCCTCTAAAAATTATAGTCTGACCAAAGTTCTCAATACTTTGGCTACTTCACAACAAACTATTTGTATTGTTTAAAAAACAAAACGGCACAAAAACGGCACACAGTGGAAACCACGCATTCCAATGGAAAATTAGGTAATAGGCTACTTGACACACAGTCTGTTGTATTTTTACATATGGATCATACATTGTATTCAGATATCCTTATACTGAACAAATTTTGTTTAGTCATTGCTTTAGCAGTGTACTAACCTCTACGGGGCAAGTCGTAACATTTTACCCAATGCCACTTCCTTCTGGACTGACAAAAATGGTGGATCAAGTACAAATTTCAAGTGCACATCTGTAGCAGAGAGAAGGCTACTAGTTGCAGGGAAACGGTTTAACATTTTAGTTTATTTGTATACTCATTAATCATTACATACTTCAAACCCACACTTTTGATAATTAATTTATTTATTGTCATTACATCTGTGCATGTTTTATTTTTTGATGCAGACAAACTATAAAACTTTAACGTTGCCATGCAACCTTGGCCGATAGAATGTGATGTGCAAAGTGTGTAGGCCATAACATCTGCATCTCGGACTTCTCTGCCATCTAGAGAGTTTGAAATAATCAAAAAAGAAAAACATGCTAAATTCCATAGACTTTTTCGGCATTGAACAAGGGGTGGGTTTTCGATTTGGTTTTGGTGATACCACTGCAGAGGTCTTTGGACATCTGGTTGTGAGCATGTCTCACAGGAAACTGGCTGTTTGGCTATTTCCAAAATGGCATTGCTGTATTTAAGCAACAGCATACAACTATACAAGATGCCTAAAACGTATCATTGCTAGATTAAATCTTTGTTAGAACAGTGGTAAAATTAGCAAATTTCTCCATATAGAATGAAATTTTGTTTCTAGATGGTGTAAATGTGTAATTTTATCACTGCACTAATTATAATAATAATAAATTATTGTATTGCACTTTACATTTCAGCAATCTCAAAGTGTTACAGAGCAACAATTCCAACAATTATCAAGGTAAATAAATAGTTAAAGGGAGAGCCTAGAATATACATTTAGCAAAACCCTTTTTTAAAAAAGATGCAGATATTAGGGTTTGTTTAAAAATATCTGCAGTTTGTGGGGCCCTCAAGAAGTTGGCGAAGGTATTCCACAGCATCGGAACCGCAGACGAAAAGGCCTAATCACCCATGCTGTAGAACTTGGTTCTGGTGGCTTGGAGGGTGTTGCAGAATGGAGGGTGCATTAGGAGGTCTGGGGGATGGGGAGTTCTTGTTTGTAAAGGGGGGCATGTCCGTGAATGCACTGGTGGGTGACGAGAGAGACCTTATCTTGCCTTGTCTGAATGGGACAGTGTCATGTCAGTGTTGTATAAAGTAGCCGTTTTCTCTGGTTGAGCCTACCGGCTGATGAGTATAGCTCCCTCTCTAGTTCCTCTCTCCTTCCCCTTTCTATCTCACCTTGTTGTTACGGGTTCACCAGTGTCTTAACGGCAGTCCACCCATGCCGCCTCTGATTGAGGTGTGGCTGCTGCGTGAATAACCTCCATCCTCAGTTTTGCTCCTCCCTCTGTCTTTGCTCTTTCCATGTCACCATGGGCCCAGTCAGCCCAGGTTATCATAGCAGCTATTGTTATTTTCAAGTATTTGTTTGTTTTATTTCATTTTTGCGGCCTACCGAAGTGCAGCCTATCTTGTTGTGTCCTAGTGACTAAGTGCGGGTTGATCATTTCTGTGTCCTCCTTTGTTCTTGTTCTTGTGTTCTTGTTCTTGTTTTGTGCATTTTTTTGTCATTGTTAATGTATATGCTGGCCCTTCTTTTCACCTAGACTGAACTAAGTGAATAAACAAAGAACAGCTCTGGTGGTTTGTTTTTCTTTATTTCACAGGGAAAACAGTGGTTGAAGACCCAGTTCAGTGGACTACTGATTGAATTGGCGCAGCAATGGCCTGGTGAAGATTCCAGCATCCTCTTATCCACCGTTATTAATGTCTTGTAATTGCTGTTATAATTAGTTTTTCTTTTCTTTTCTTTCACCCTCCTTTGCTTTCATGTTAATTTTTTTGTTTGTATATGTATCTGTCCCTACACCCCCTCCCCCAGTGGCAATCATGGAGGGTGTTATGGCCCTGAGAGAATTAGTGCAGCAACTGCAGGCAGATAACCAGCGGTTAAGGGAAGAGATGGCACAGAGACCTGCCCCCCAATCTGAAAGTGGTGAATCCTCAGTTCAGTCCCCTAGCTCAGATAGTGCATCCTCAGCTCAATCTGCTACTCCCAGTGTGTCAGGTAATGGTGGTATTAGGTCCATTTTGTCAGGTGTAGTAAAATGCTATTTATACATTCCCCGGGAGCTTTAATGTCCAAGGTTCTCGGGGAAGGTATCCCATGCTTCTTTGTTGGTTGAGGAGTGGGTAGAGGAGGCCCATCGACACTTATCTTTACAGCCCATGCCCCTTGCTGAACAGACACCAACGATCTTTGACTTGTTTGATGATGAGGCAAAGTCAAGTCAGGTTTCTTTCTGCTGGTGAGACCAAGAAATTTGATATACAGAATACTCCCATGCTCTTATGCACACACTAAAGGCAGTTAAGTTGAAAGACCCCTCTTGTTTTGCCGAACATGGTGTTGCATGACCAGTTCATTGAAAAAGTGCAGTATGTTATGCTCAAGAGAGAGTTGTGACGTCAATCTGGCTTAACTCCACTATTAGTATCTTTGACATTCACAGTGAGGCCCTTTGTTGGGTAGAGGAGGGTGAACATGCTAGTCATAGCCATAATTGTATGTTTCGTTTCACTCATGCCCAGTACTAATCCTAGAACAGTGGCAACTTCCAACTCCCGTCCCCAGCAGCAGGGGAACTAACGCCCCCTGAAGTCAGGGCCCAGGCGTCAGGTGGGGAATTCAGCTTCTCAGCTTATTGGTAAATGTCCTGTAGTAGAGATCCAAATGTGAGGAGTGGCTCTTGCTTGTTTGCTGGATACTGGTTCCATGGTGACCACCATTAGCCAGACATTCTTTGAACAGCAGGTACAGTCACACCTTCATCTTCAGCTACAGCCTTGCACTTGGCTCAAGTTAATGGCAACGAACAGCTTGGAGATATCCTATCTTGGATACTTGGAACTGGAAATGCACCTTTTTGGCCAGATCTTTCAGATGTGTATCCTGGTGGACAAAAATCCAATCGATTCCAACATTCAAATGCACAAGCAGTCTGTTCCCATCCTTTTGGAAAAGAACATAATCTGCCACTGCTATCAGGAGTTGTTCGTAGATCATGGCAGTTCCCTTTTCTATTCCTCAGCTGTTTAGCAGGCAGGCAAAGCATAGTGCCAAGTCATGTCAGAGTGACAGCACTTGGAGAGGGTGTTAAAGAGTGGCTGTATAGGAGCAGTGCGAGTGCAGTCAGGCTGAGCTGTGTGCATACCTGCAGGGTCCATGAAGTTGGTTCCCGCCTCCTGTCATCAGGGACTAGGGCCTACACTTTCATCAGCTTTACTGGAGCCTATCTCCTTCCCTGATGGACACCTACTAAGGAATTTGCTGCTAATTTTCCGGTCACTTGTGGCAGTATCAATGTGCCTGTTGTTAATACTGGAAATCACAATCGGTGGCTTTGGCCTAAGCTACAACTAGGCGAGTTATATGTGGCCACACCACCCACATCCAGTTAATCTGTCCCCTTCAAAATTGTGAAAGGATGCGATGAACAAGTCATTTTTATTCAATCTACCCCGGCAGAGAGTTGTGCCCCCCTTGATGCTGCCAATCTTGCTTGGCCCTCCCTATCAGCCTGCACAAGAACAACAGGAATCTTGCTCTATTGGAGAAATAAAGCAATGCATTTAGTCAAGGTGACGTGCAAACCTAGCTCAATGCACCATTCCCTTCCTGGATATGGCCCCAGAGCGACAGCAGCATTGCTGAGTCCCACCATCTCAATATGATACTGTTAAAAAACACGTACATGATTTGTTGGATCATAGCATCATCAGGCCCAGTTGTAGCCCAGATGCATCGCCTATTGTGGTAGTGCAGAGGAAGGACAAATCTATCCGCTCATGTGTTGATTACCGTCAACTTAATGCAAGAATAGAGAAAAATGCATTCCCCTTTCCCTGGATTGAAGAGACCTTGGACGCACTTGTGGAGACAAGTGGTTTAGCACTTGAGACCTACCTAGTGGTTACAACCAGGTCCTTGTCAAATGAATTCAACCACATGCCTTTTGGGTTGTGTAACGCCACCGGGAACCTTCAAGCATTTGATGGAATGAATTTTCAGGGATCAGAGCTTCCATGTGCTGCTACTGTACCAAGAAGATTTTTTTCTACCAACAACATCTGGAGCAATTAGAAATGGTATTACACCGAATAAAGCAACATAACCCAAAACCTAAAGTTAAATAAGCGCAAATTCTTTAAGTCCAAGGTCACCTATTTAGGGCATGCAATTTCAGTATCAGGAGTGGCCACCGACCGTAAGAAAATCTGAGCTGTGGTGGAGTGGAAGAGGCCCTCAATAGTCAAGGAACGTTGATCTTTCCCTGGATTTGCCCCATACTACTAGCGGTTTGTGGCAGGTTTTGCGACTCCCACTCCACTACACATGCTGGTGGGGATGCTGGAGTCAAGACTGTGAGGAAGCCTTTCAGGCTCTGAAAGATCAATTGGTCCAGGCTCCTGTGCTGGGGTATGCCAATTTCACCTGCCCATTCATTATAGCAATCGATGCAAATCACTCTGGGTTGGGAACAGTATTGTCACAAGTTCAGGATGGACAGAGACATCCCATTGAATATGGCAGCCAAGGGTTGTGCCCTAGTGAATGGAATATGTCCAACTACAGTGCCATGAAATTGGAGCTCTTAGGCCTGAAGTGGGAGGTACCCGAGAAATTCCAGGAATATCTTCTTGGCCACAAGTTCGCAGTATATACAGATAACAACTCCGTCAGCTTTTTGCAGTCTGAAAAGTTAGCAGTCAAACAGTGGTGGATATCCTAACTTGCGCTGTTTGACTATGAGATCAAGTACCGGCACAGTAAATTGCAATGCGGAAACATTCTCCCAACTGCCAGCAGCCACAAACTCAGATTTTTTTATGCCTACACTGAACACCTCTACACACATACCAAGCTCCTTGGCAGAACAGACTTCAGGGGCTGGGTCCCACAAGAGTCAACTTTCAAGAAGTTGAAGTTGTCCTCCAACAAGACCTCCTAGGGGTTGAAACCCCCGGGCTGGGCACCGGGAAGGCTGGATTTCTTTCAGGGAGATGACCTCATGGCACAGGTCAAATCCACCACCCTCAGTATGGAAATAGACGACCCCTGGGCTGGGCCCCCATGGTGTCGAACCACTCTGGGGTAGGACTTTCAGTCAAGGCATTCAAGTGCCACCCTATGCAAAAATGCCCCCCAGGTGGCAGAAGTAAATGAAGTTGGAGCTTTAGTGTCTCAAAGTAAGCACGACCTTCAAGTGCTGCAAGCGGCTTATCCCTGCCTCATGATCTGTTTGCAATTTTGGAAGAGGCGGCATCCTCTGAGGGCAGCTGAATTGAAAGTGTCGCCAGACGGAGTGCAAGGAATGTCAACGGTGTATGGTGGAGAAGGCTAACCAGCCCAAGGTCCTGACATTCCAGGGGAACCTACTGGCTACGGGCGAATTCGGGATCAACATTTGTCTGGCTTTGTCTGTCTTTGTCTGGCTGCCTTCATTCATGAGACTTGCCAAAGTGCACTGGTGACAGTGGAAAAACATGACGGACAACTTGGACAACACAGCTGCAGCTCCACCAGATGTAAGCAGAGACGTGACGCCTGGGAGTTTGCATTAAAAACAGTTTTAATCTACTAATTTAAACATTAAAATGAACATGATGACTGGTATAAAATGTGTTTGAGCTTGAAGTATTCGGGTTCCGCTGTTGTCCTGTAGGGTAAAACCCAGGCTGAGAAAGAGGACGAGGCCCATGATGTTGTCGCCACGGCGCTTGATGTGGAATGGGACACGGTCCACAGCTGTAGAGGTGTAGCGAACTGGGAGGTAAAGGCCGACATAGGCATAGGCCGACAACATCAATTTTGCTGCGGCCGTAGCCACAGAGAGCAGTGGATGGGGGCTGCAGCGGTCTGCTTGGGAAGAGTAGGTTACAGGTGTCGACATTCAGCATTGACACCTTGGCCCCCATGTCAAAGAGAAGAGGGACACAGCAGCCATCTAGGTATACAGGGCACCTGGAGAAGGTCACTGGATGGGGGCCTATGGTGTGCACCAGCACCACCGGATCATGTGACTGTCCCGGGTAGTCAGCCGGGATGTTTGGTCCCTAGCAGGCAATCCTGAGCCCTTGTGGCATGGCAACTGGAGCCACAATTCCCACAGCGTCTCTGCTGGCGTATTTGTTGGGGGCGTGCAACCTGAATAGCAGCAGGGTCGGGCAGATTGTCTGAGCTTGATAGTTGCTGCACTGGCTGTTCTACAATGGCTGTATGGGACTTATTTCCATAACTGAAGTCTGAAGCTTGCTTTCTGCTATTTTAGTAGCACATGCAGTTGCAGCTTCTATTTGCAAGCCGAGTGTTAGTGCATCATTTAGTGACAGTGTTGCATCTTTGAGTAACAATTCCTCTTGGACTCTGGGGTTAGATGTTTTTTCAGTGAGCTGGTCTCGAATGAGTTCGTCTCTCATGACACCGAAATTACAGCATTGTGCTAAGGCTTTTAGATCTGTTACAAACTGCCTAGCAGACTTACCAGGGAGAGGACATCTTTGTCTGAATTCCAACCGCCGAAAAAGGATGTTCTGCGACTTCGTAAAATGGTCATTCAACGCCGTAATGGCAGCATTGTAAGTGTCCAGAGTACCATCGAGCGTGTTAAAAATCCTGTTCCCCTCCATTCCCGGCAAGTGCAGTAGGTTAGCGCGCTTCCTCGCGCTAGCGGCCTGGTCCAATCCTATGGCTAAAAGATAGAGTTCAAAAGACGTTTTCCACTGATTCCAAGGAACGACAGGCTCGCCAGGGAGGGGAAGGAAACAGTCAACTTTTCCGGTGCATCAACTCACACGTTTATTTCGTAACATAACAGCGCATCCCGGTGGCCTCTCAGTGTCAAAAGTGCAACACAAAACAGGTGTCCTAAATAACTAGACTAGAATTGTATATAGGCATATAGGAATTGCGTGAACACAACACTATTCATGGGCGAGCTGACCAATCAGAACACTAACAATTGCGGCTTCTACAAAACGTGACTTTTGGTCATTCAGTCTGTTCTTTGAGCGAGCTCTGCTGTCACATGCAGTGGGACACATGTATAATGCAGCCTTCACTAAGACCAAAACTGAAAGCAGGATATAACAGTATGTAGCAGCACCGCAACAAAATTAAATAAATTAATCAGTAATTCTGTTTATTGTTTTTTGTTTTTTTGCTGTAATATGTTTGTTATGCTAACACAGCTAGTCTAAATTCAGATGAAGGTTAGTGATAACAACCGTCACTTAACACTGTTTTTTATCAGTAACTGAGAAATTACTTACAACAAATGTTGTAATGTTTCAAAAAACTCTTGTGTCTTACTTCTAATATTATTAGCATTGTTGCTAGCGAGAGATTGTTAATAGGCTCGTCTGGCATGGGCAAACTGGCTGCAGACACATGCAGCCGTCTGTAGACAGTCAGAGAATTTTTAATAGAGAACTTTCACACTCAAAACATTTCTGGTGAGGTATTGCACTCTAGGGGTGCTCGAGGGTGAGTTGAGAATGAACGTGTGGAGCTGCATCCACAAACTTCTAAGTTTCTTTGGATATACTTAAAAATCTTAATATTGCCATAAAGTTGCAATAAGATATACCAAGTTATGCTCCTTCTAGCACACGGACCCAGATAGCTACAATGCTAACCTCTTGGGGCAGGCTTTATGGATGCTTTTAGTTTCTTAACACACTCATAATATTAATACAAGTACTAAGCAGCATGCACTGTTTCCGGTTCATTTCTTTTTCTACCGTCATCATTTGGGGATGTGTTGGAGATGTGTGTTGAACATGGTCCTTTAATCATCACGCTTAAGATGCTTTCTGATGAAGTAAAGAACCTTTAGTGTGCCTTCCTCTTTTTTGGAATTATTCAACACATTTTGTCAGGCACCTGGGATGTGCACAGTGTTTTCTTGCAACTACACCTAATGCTACTTTACTGAAGACTTACTCCAACTGAGCCCACACTCTGAATACATTGGTTTTTATACAAAGATTTATCTTGCTTGTCTTACTATTTGTTATTATTCTTTTTCAGACCCTTCAAACACCCTTCTGGAAAAATTAAGAAAAAACTTTCACTGCATGAGATTGATTACTATACTCCAGCGAGTAAGCTTTGAAATTTTAAGCATGCTGTGTTTGCAAGGCATCCACTACATTTAGATCAAAACTCTGTTAGCAACATGATGACAAGCCAAATAAAATGTTTCTAAAACTCTCTAATGGTTTTAAGACATTTTTATAATGACTTTGATGTTACCTTACCCATCACATGTTTCTTTGAATTCAGGTGAGGTTTAAATATAATAACATAACATTTGGGAAAGAAGATGCATGAAAGTAATCCAAAACTAGAGGCTAGAATGGCAAATATTTCCACAGCCACTGTAAATTTTCCAGGAGAGCTGACATAGGCTGGAATGAAAGTGATCCAGACTGCACAGAATATCAGCATACTGAATGTGATGAATTTTGCCTCATTAAAATTATCAGGTAGTTTACGAGCCAGAAAAGCCAGTATGAAGCACAAGAAAGCAAGGATTCCTATGTAACCCAAAACAACCCAGAAACCTATAGCTGACCCAAGCTCACACTCCAGAATGATCTTTTCCTGATAAAGGTTCATATTCTTGTAAGGAAATGGAGGGCAAATAGTTAACCAAAGGACACATATAAGGACTTGAATTAGAGTGAAGCCAAGAACACTGAGTCTCTGTTGCAGAGGCCCAAACCACTTCATGACATTACTGCCTGGAAGAGTGGCTCTGAAGGCCATTAACACCACTATTGTTTTCCCCAGAACACAGGAGATGCAGAGAACAAAGGTGATCCCAAACGCTGTGTGACGCAACATACAGGACCACTCAGAGGGCCGACCAATGAAAGTAAGGGAACAAAGGAAACACAGTTTTAATGAGAAGAGCAGTAGGAAACTAAGTTCTGAATTATTAGCCCTGACAATTGCAGTTTTCCTAAAAGCAAAGAAAATAACAGTTGTACACACAGTGAAAAAAAAACCAAAACAAGAAAATATTACCAGCACCACCCCCATTGTTTCTCCATAGGACAAGAACTCTGTTGATTTTAATACACATTGATCCTTTCTGTTGTTAGACCAATATGCTGATGGACACTTCATGCAGTCTGAAGAATCTGGAAAGAAAATTATCAGAGAAATGTAAAGCTGTGTGTTTACCTGTTGTGTATTGTTTTAAGTTAATGTTTTAAGTGAGGATAATGTTTTGAGAATCTGTATTCGGAGTTAGAAGAAAGGTGAAGGATATGTCAGTCTCCTCTACCTGTTAGATTTGCAATTTCCCCATCAGCACATGGTAGGCAGTCAAAACAGCATATTTGCCTTGTTTTGTTCAGAGCCTTACGACTACCAGGGATGCAACTTTCTGTGCAAATCGATCTCGGAACCTTCAGTCAATCAGATATTATACATACATTAGTCTTGACAGTGTGGTAAGACACATCAGATAAATTATTTGCACACATAAAGGCCAGCAAAGAAGAAAAAAACTTCAGTCATACTGAAATATGCCTTGACATGAGATTAATCATAGTGGTTTTATTTCAGACTTGCTATTTTTCCATTAACATTATGGTTTTGGATACCTCAGAGTTGTTTCCGCCCCATATGACTGTGATGTTTTCTTTCATTTGGAATCTTTTTCCATCTGGCTGAGATCCATCATATCGACCAATGTTAACAATATTAACAGATCCATCCCTGTTCATTTGCCAGTTTACTAAATCATACAGTGTTACTGAGTCACCATTTTCATCAAAAAACATCCTTCCACCAGACAATAAGGAAAAGTTGACCTTCCTCAAACTATGGAGAACCTGAAAGGAATGAAGTACAACTGTTAGCTTCCCACCACATATGGATGGGATTCACTTAGCTCATTCTGGTTGCAAAATTAAAACTGATATTACAAGATCTGCTTATTGTATTGAGACTTTCTAGAATTAAATATATATCCATCCCAGGGATTTATGATTTTATTTAATGCACCTAACAAATTTGTCATGTATTTACTGTTCGTATTGTAGGGTATCATGCCTTAATCAGTAGGAAACTGCTCTACCTCCAAGGGTTCAATAGTAGTCTTATTGTGACAGCCATGCCCTGTGACAGGATTTGTTCCATTCACACACTGCAAAAGGTTGTGGAGGGCATGTGCCACTGCATACACTGCATTGTATACATTATTAACAGTTCTGCTCTCTGACATGTCTGTGTAGTCATTGGTAATTGTTTGTAGATGCTCTGACCCATTGCACATCCTTTTGTACTGAGACTGATTTGAAGCTGACAGGCTGCAGTGAAAAGTTGTTTCCCAGAAGTCCCTGATGAATGCACTGTCTGGTGCGTCTGATGGTTTCAGACTGAGTAAGAATTCAGTGAGACCAGGTATTTTTGCTTCTGGAATGGCAAATCCAATAGTACCTTGCAAAATATTCATGCTTTTAATAGAAGCCAGAGCAGGTGTTGTCACCCAGGCTTCTGAGCCAATCCACTGTTTTCCAGTAATGTTAAAATACATAATTCTTGATAGAAAGCTTCTGAAATCAGAGGAGGACATGAAAGCAAGAATGACCTTAGATGTGGAATTCTGAATTAAGTTGCCAAGATTGGACATTTCATAATCTGAAAGCTTCATCATGTACATCTTCTCAAATTCTAAACATATGCCCTCCTTTTTTGCCTGTTCAATTAATGCTTGTCTCCCATTTTCTCCATACGTTCCATAACTGTAAACGAGTCCAATCCAGTTCCAGCCAAAGTGTTTCATAAGCTGTATGAGGGCAATGATCTGGAAATGGTCACTTGGAACAGTTCTAAAAAAAGTAGGAAAAATATTTCTGTTGCTTAAACATGCACAGGTTGATAGATGGCTGATCTGTTAAAATTGGACACAGCAGAAAAAAATCGGGTTACTTGAAAGGTATTGCAAATAGCATGGACAGCAGCGACAATAACTAATGAAAAAAAGATACATGTTCTGTGTTACATGTATTCAGATAACATCAGATGAGACCATACAGAAAGAAAATAATACTGTTAGTATGCTATGAGTGTTATTAACCTGTGGTATCCCTAAAGGGCTTATTAATTTGTTAATTATCTGTGTGGGTCCAGAGGAAGAGTGTCCTATGAATGCATGGAGTGTTGAACATCCCTGTTTTGTTTCTTTCTGACTGATAGCTTTGAGAGCAGCCCTCATAAGGTTTTCGCTTCCACAGGCGTTGAGAATTTTATAGCCTAGAGGGATTCCAGGAAGAAGTGTTTTGTCTTTATTGATCTCCTCCAGAGTGTATATTAATGTACGGGCAAACTTGAGTTCTCTATAGTTTTTCCTGCAAAAAATACAGTGCAATACAAATAACACTTAAAACATAGTCTCATAAGGAGAAAGGAGACATGTGTCACTAACTAAATATTTCGTTCTAATATTTAGTAGAAATACGTGTAATTTAAAGAAAAGAGCAGCTTATTTCTACTCACCCATGACAGACTGGGTTAGTCGGAGGTGTTCTAAAATTATGTACAGACGTAAGAGCGTTGTTGTCAAGTGAGAATAGGCCCCCAATGATAAAGTCCCCATCCTTTGATAGCTCTGTATAGCCAGTGCTTCCTATTATTTTACATACAGGGCTGTAAGCCGCAAGGTTTTTGAGAACTGCAAAACTTATGAGTATTATAACATTCATTGCCTACACAACTCAGTGCCTTAGTCTAACAGTGTGAATAGTCTTACAGGTTCTTCCTTTGGTTATAAGCACTTCTCTGTCCAATCTAGAGAAACCAGGAATCCCAAGGGGTCAGTGACATAATCAGCTTGATAACATAGCTAGTTTGGTAAACATGGTGGCATCAATTGCAATTAACTTAGCTTTTTTGTATATATTTTTCCATGAGGGCAAATCTTTACAAAGAAATAAAAAAGTGGGAACAATTATCAGAATCACTTTATTCACCAAATGTACACAGTACACAGGAATTAAAATGGTCTGTTTTGTCTAAGTGTGCCCTCTTTGGTAACCACAATTGAACTAAAATTGATCTGCGATTATGTGACATCACATGTAAAACATGGCACCCATATTCTAGTGGCTATTTCTAGTCCAAAATGTACATTTGAGGAAGGGCACAACAATGTCTCCTGTTCATTATGGCCCTTTGGCCATACACAGCGTCTGTTAATTCAATAACGGCAAATTAGCAGTAGCAGCGACAGTAGAAGAGTACAAAGTGACTAGAAACAGCCCCCTTTCCATTTCTGCTGACAAAATATCCTATGCAAGCCAATGAAGTTGGACAAAAAAAAAAATACAGTAAAAGCTGTTGGAAGTCTGATTGATTTTTGTGACAGCGTATTAGCGAACACTACTGTTTCACGTCTTTCATGTCTACAAATTGAGTTTAATGCGTTTTAGCAAAGATTGCAGGACTGCACCTTAGCAGCCATTTTGCAGGTGTGTGTGTGGGGGGGGGGGGGGGGGGGGTTACTTCTACCTCAACGAGTGAAAATTCTCAGAACATAGGCATTTGTCGAAATTTTAATCTTAACCATCATAAACAGTCATTAAATGAAAGGTTATGACACATAACCCCAGTTCTCTGAAGGAGAAGCACTTTTTGGGATATCGCCTAGAAACCTCTAGAACCATGCCTGTCATCAGGCGCTGAGCGCCCATGTGCTATTGCAGCCCTTAGGCTATAAAGCACAGGTGAATGCGTGGCAACTTCTTCTTTCACACTTAAAGAGTAAGCCTAGGCGTACAAGCAAATCGAGGTGGCATCCTTCAGAGAACTGGAGTTTGGTGTCATAACCTTTCATTTTCTTTCAGTCAAAATCACCTTTTAGGGACACATATACAACACAGCCTTTGAACACAGTGTGATATGTCCCATGGAACAGTTTGAACTGAGTGAACAGTGACACGAAAATCACACTGCCAGTAACATACAGGACAGAGCAGCGGCAGCTGCAGTGATCACAGCACCCTAATACAGACGGAAGTGTCCTCACCATGTTAACCTCGTAGTCACTCAGAGGATAGGATGGAGTGGGCCGTGGGCGCGCGCACAACATCGGGGCCATAGGGGCCATGGGGTTGTCCACATTGGCCCCAACACATTGTCATAATGTCATAGTCACAGTGACCAGGATGGAGCAAGCCACAGGCGAACACATGCATCCAGATCACAGAGATGGGTGAGGTGTCCTTGCCGGGTCAGTGCTGTTAGCAGTGGACAGAATTGAGCAGGCAACAGGCGTGCTTGTGGCATCCAAACTGTAGAAGCAGGTAAAAGTGTTACCATTAGCCCAGCTGGCAGACAAATGTCCACATGGCCCAAGATGTGGAGATGCTCCTCATACAATGGGCTCTCAGACCAGATGGCAGATGGACACCAGCTGCCGCGTATGCCAAGCATTTCACCAGATGTTGCTTCGATAAAGCCCTCCTATAGGCTTCCGTAAGGAGAGGGTGAGCTCTGTATATGTACACACACAATGCCCTGACAGGGTAGACCGCCTTCAGCTCTAGCTCCGACTGATGAGCGGGAGAGAGTCTAAGGCCAGCACATCTGAACAAGGCAGTTAGGACTTGGTAGGATGACCAGGATGGTATCTCCAGGAGCAAACTGCATGCATGCTGGGTTGACCAAAATGGCTGTGATGGGTGTTTGTCGTCCAGTATCGAAAACCACAGAAGACAGTGGGTGTTCTCCTTGGACGTGAAGAGGTCCACTTGACCATATCTGGAATGGTCTCATGTAAAGCAGCCCAGGCAGAATTGTTGCAGCAGCTGCTGCAGGTGCCTGAGATGACCATTCTGGTGTCTCAGATCTATGATCGGTCTTATGCCCCCGTCCCTCTTCGGGACAATGAAGTAATGGCTGTAAAAGCCCTCTGACTAGTCTGTGGGAGGAACAAATGACACAGCCCGTTTTGCGAGGAGCTGGGAAATCTCCTGGTGATGAGACAGTGGACCTGCGTGCTCATTCAGAGAGTCTGACCCAAGCTCCAGTGGATGCAAAGGGCCCATGGGAGTAACCGATGCAACAGGGTGGATCATGGTGAACGCATCCCTGCTGTTGTGGCTTCTTAAGGCAGAGCCAGCATGTTGAATGGCATTGTGGCGAGGAAGAAGGGTGTTCAGAGCTGCCTTGTTCTTCTGAGTGCCTCGAAGTTCCCCCTCATAGCTTCCACAGTGGCCCCAAACAGGCCAGAGAAGGTGAGGGAAGCGTCCAGCAGCCGAACCTTCTTGCGGTCTGGGAGATGGGCACGGGTGAGCCAAAGCTGGTGAGGTAGCTAGCACACCTTGCCCTGTGCCTGAGCTGTGTACTTAATCAGTCGGCCCTCCAGAGCTTTGTAACATTATCCACTGCGACCGTCGAGCCAAGCTTATGGAGGAGGTTGGCCTAGTGCACCTGCAGCAGCGCTGCCGTCTTCAAGTCAGCGTGTTTCGACAGGGCTTGGAGGAGAGAGTAGCCTTCCCCTGCCACGGTGTCGGGGAGCGGGACAGATAAGCTGCCACCGTGTTCTTGATGGGGGGCATGTGGAACAGGCCGAGCACCTCCTCAGGTGAGCCCAGTAGAGCCACACTTTGTCGAGCAGGTCAGGGAAGACCGGGAGGGGTCTGACACTGGGCAGTGGGTGTGTATCATAAAAGCAGCCTTTGAACCTTGAGCGAGTGGTGGGAGAGGGATCTGGCCAGAAGATCTGGAGAGCCTGGTTCCCTGCTCCAGCATGTTGAGCAGTTCATTCACAAGGTGAGTCTTGAGAACCCTGCACTCTTGAGACAAAGGGTATCGGATGGTGTCCTGGTTCCTTCCTCCAGGTCCGAGAGACTTTCTGCATCTGAAGCGCAGAGGGAGACTGCATTCTTGCCAAACATTCATGCAGAACAGGTTGGATGGTGGTGGTCTGGGAGATGGGAGGACGTCTCGGCATGCTCCGTTGGATGGTGGAGGGGCTTGGAGAGCAAGCTACCTGTCCTATAGCATCCTGTTAGTTTAGCATGATAGTTGTGGCACGAGCTGCCATAAAATCTGCAAGACGACGCACATCTGTGAACTTCCACAAGATAATTGACAGTTGTAGAAATCGGGGATAACTCAGGGATAATTCAACACCTGCTGAATCACTGGAGCACTTGGAGTCTCAAGCAATGAAGTTGCATCAAGGGGTTCAAGCTGTCAGTAGAAGCTGAAAGGTGAAAGAGGAGGTTGGTGTGCATTTGCTTGCGCTTCATAGTGTAAGGGCTATGTCTAGCACATGCACATTTAGAGGGTGATGACAGGCAGGGTTCGTGAGAGTTCAGTGAAATAGTACGCCCAGAGGCGATATCCCAAAAAGTGCTTCAACTGAAAGAGAACAAGGCTTTAAGTGTAAACAAAACTGAACGTCCTTTAACAGCTCTGACTTATTTACAAAGTCCAATTTTCATTTAATATTGTTATTATTTGTAATATTTCCCTGTTTCATTTCTATTTCTATTTCTATTTCATTTCTCTGTATATTTCCGATGTACTATATTAGGTAGCTTATATGCTCCATATTAGATACAGAAATTGCACCGGCAATATCCTTGCTCCAACACCTTGTTGCACTAAAGCAGGGTGCACTTTCCCTGTAAGAATAGCATCCTCTTGCACATTTCCACACCATTTTCACACTTTAAAGACAGTTACACAAAACTCCTTTTAGAATTAGCTACTTATTCTACCTTGTGTGAATCCTAATTCTTAATTGCAAAAATGACTGGGATTGTTACTTCCTGAACCTTTAGGGCGTGGGACTGTCAAGCTATATGACCATGAGGGCCGTCTCCACTTCTTTCTGTTCGCTTAAGATCAGAAACCAATCAAAGACAAGCTTTTACCCCAAGGTGAGGGAGGTGGGTTTAACACTACAACTGTCAACAGTCTGATGATGCTTTTGCACAAAATGAGACAATAGAGCCTTATAGACAGCAGTATGTTTTATTGAATTTATTTGAATAAATCCAGAAACCACCAATACTGTGGATTACTTACAGCTTATGATTGTGTCTCCTTGTTGAATTCAAGTAAGGTAGTGATATTATACTACAACTACCCAATGTAACAGCTAATGAGATGATAACTGTGCCAAAGGGGTTGGAAAAATGTCTGTTTATGCTTTTAGTTAGCCTTACAGTACAATACATCTTCTGTTGGTATTTAACTAGTTTGTCGCAAACCAGAAATACTTGAAGGAGAAATTCGGTGTGAATCAATCAATATTCCTGTTGTTTTACGTTGTTAAGAGCTGTCAGAAGGTATGACAAAGAGAATTTGGTGCCTCCATCAGTTTGTGTTAGCTGCTGTCAAATATTTCTGCATCTACAAGGTGCGTTTTGAATGGTAAAAAGCACGCTAATACCAACCAGCCAAGGTTTGTGCACTCCTGGCTCTTAAAAGCAGTGAAAGATGATGCATTGGTTAATTCAGTAATATCACCCAAAACACACTCATGATTAATTAACATAAAGCCAACCGCTTTGAATGTTGCACCAGGTGCATCGATTTTTCCACCGTCAAAATATCATTTTGTCCTGGGACCATCTCTCTCTCTCTCTCTCAGTGCAAGTAGCAATCAATGAACAAACAAAGTATTAGATAATGGCTACTCTGCAATTTATTTGTGAGAATGCTGCTCACTGCCACAAGCAGTATGAATCAGCAATAACACCTCAGGCAGCATCACACTGAGCACAGGGCCCCTCAAGGATGTGTGCTTAGTCCCCTGCTCTTCACCCTGCTGACACATGACTGCACACCAAACTACAGAACCAAAATACATAACACAGAACTACAGGAAGGAGGTTGACGGAATGAAATCCACTACAGGAAGGAGGTTGTTGCCTCTGCACCACATGGTAGCGTTAAAACCAGAGAGGTCACACCCATTCTGCACTATCACAATACATCATGCAGACATTTTTCTGTTTGTGGAATTCTTGTGTTTTTCTCTTATGATCATGCCTTGTGAAATTGTCGCTTGTTAGGAAGTGTCTCCTGTCTGTTGTGCAAAATGTCCTTAACTGTTGTGCGCTTTGCACTTTTTACTTTAGTGTTAGGAAATGTGTTATCTGTTGTGTATTTTTTTCTTCACCATGGGATAGTGAGAAATGTACTTTTGATTCCTCTGTATGTCTGGTACGTGTGGAAAATTTGTCAATAAAGCTGACTTTTTTGCTTTATGTGTAGCTTATTGTTATATATATATATATACATATATATATGTTTCTGTGTATTGCTTACACACAATGTACCTCTCAATTACATTGATTTGGGAAATGTCATGTCATCTAAGGTGAGAGGTAAGTTTAGGCTTCCCTTGTGGATTTGCTGCTGAATGGCATCTAGGATACAACCTTGAGCTGTATTCATGCTGATTTTTTTTCTGTATATGTACATATTGTCATCACTGGTTTGTCCCCTTTGGCTTCTGACATCGCATACAGTGGTATGGATTTAAGTCGGTGGTGTAAATTACAAAATTTTGGTGAATGTAAGGGAAGATCACTAGTGAGAGACAACCCTGATACTGCATAGGGTCTTTAATTGTATAACAATTAATTGTATAACAATCTGTGAAATGATATAAAGAAGAATGACAGACTAATTTTAGAATTCTGAGATATTAAAGCAATGGTTTACATTAGATATTGAATTTTTTTCAATTGATTTTTTAATATTTGAATTTCATAGTGATTTAGATGTCACTTTACCCATCAAATGTTTCTTTGAATTCAGGTGAGGTTTAACTATAATAACATAACACTTGGGAAAGAAGATGCATAAAAGTAATCCAAAACTAGAGGCTAGAATGGCAAATATCTCCACTGCTACAGTAAACTTCCCAGGAGAGCTGACATAGGCAGGAATAAAAGTGATCCAGACTGCACAGAATATCAGCATACTGAATGTGATGAATTTGGCCTCATTAAAATTATCAGGTAGTTTACGAGCTAAAAAGGCCAGTATGAAACACAAGACAGAAAGTAGTCCAATATAGCCTAATACAGCCCAGAAGCCTATAGCAGATCCAACCTTACACTCTAGAATGATCTTTTCCTGATAAAGGTTCATGTTTTTAAAAGGAAAAGGTGGTGATGTACTCAACCATAGAACACATATAAGCACTTGAATGACAGTCAGAGAAAGAACACTCAGTCTCTGTTGCAGAGGCCCAAACCACTTCATGACATTACTGCCTGGAAGAGTGGCTCTGAAGGCCATTAACACCACTATTGTTTTCCCCAGAACACAGGAGATGCAGAGAACAAAGGTGATCCCAAACGCTGTGTGACGCAACATACAGGACCACTGCGAGGGCCGACCAATGAAAGTAAGAGAACAAAGGAAACACATTTTCAATGATAATAGCAACAGAAAACTCAGTTCTGAATTATTTGCTCTAACAATAGCTGTTTTACGAAATGCAAAGAAGATGACTGTTGTAAATGCTGTCAAAGAGAAGCCAGCACAGGAAAATAGGGCCAACACCATCCCCATTGTCTCTTCATATGACAGAAACTCTGTTAATTTTAAAACACATTCATCTTTTTTGGAATTTGACCAATACAATGGTGGACACTTTGTGCAGTCTGAAGAATCTGTGAAGTGAAATATCAGAAATGTGAAGTTGCATCATTTTTTACAAAATTAGTGAAAGTATACAGTCAAATTTTAATCTGTATTGCAACTTTGTATCTACTAGAAATGTGTCTACCTGTTTTATTAGCAATTTCCCCATCAGCACATGGCAAACAATCAAAGCAGCATATTTGCCTTGTTTTGTTCATAACCTTTCGACTACCAGGGGGGCAACTTTCTGTGCAAACAGATCTCGGCACCTTTTGAAAGTAAAACATACAGATAGTCATGAAACAGATGAAATACAGGCAGGTTATGGGTTACACAGTTAGGGCCGTAATAATTAGTCGAATAATTAGATGGCAGTTAATTAATTGACATCTGTACTTGACAGCTGTTTTGGTAGTCACTTGGTTGGTCTGTGTCATTTATAAGAAAGGTCTTTTAAAAGAAAAATCACTGAAATATTTTGATTGTAAATTTGTAAGATTATGTATATTTTCAGCTTTTCTTACTTTGCTGTAGAAGTAAACTTAATATATTTTGTGTGTGGACATCCTGAGATTTGGCAAAGACTGATACAGCTTAAATTTTTCACAGTTTTCTGACATTTTATCCATCAAATAGCTAAGGGATCGACAGTGAAAAAACGCTGCAGCTCAATAAACAATAATGGCTTAGAATAGTTAAGCTCAGACAAAATCAAAGAAGAATGTTAATTATAAGTTTGTGTATATAGACTAGTTGTAAGAACACACATGAAATCCAAGTTACTCTGGGTATTTTTCTTATTTGTCATCAAATATTGTATATTTATTAACATTATGGTTTTGGATACCTCAGAGTTGTTTCCCCCCCATATGACTGTGATGTTTTCTTTCATTTGGAATCTTTTTCCATCTGGCTGAGATCCATCATATCGACCAATGTTAACAATATTAACAGAACCATCCCTGTTCATTTGCCAGTTTACTAAATCATACAGTGTTACTGAGTCACCATTTTCATCAAAAAACATCCTTCCACCAGACAACAGGGAAAAGTTGACCTTCCTCAAACTATGGAGAACCTGAAAGGAATGAAGTACAACTGTTAGCTTCCCACCACATATGGATGGGATTCACTTAGCTCATGCTGGTTGCAAAATTAAAACTGATATTACAAGATCTCCTTATTGTGTTGAGACTTTCTGGAACTAAATATATATCCATCCCAGGGGTTTGTGATTTTATTTAATGCACCTGACAAATTTGTCATGTATTTACTGTTTGTATTGTAGGGTATCATGCCTTAATCAGTAGGAAACTGCTCTACCTCCAAGGGTTCAATAGTAGTCTTATTGTGACAGCCATGCCCTGTGACAGGATTTGTTCCATTGACACAATGCAAAAGGTTGTGGAGGGCATGTGCCACTGCATACACTGCATTGTATACATTATAAACAGTTCTGCTCTCTGACATGTCCGTGTAGTCATTGGTAATTGTTTGTAGATGCTCTGACCCATTGCACATCCTTTTGTACTGAGACTGATTTGAAGCTGACAGGCTGCAGTGAAAAGTTGTTTCCCAGAAGTCCCTGATGAATGCACTGTCTGGTGCGTCTGATGGTTTCAGACTGAGTAAGAATTCAGTGAGACCAGGTATTTCTGCTTCTGGAATGGCAAATCCAATAGTGCCTTGTAAAATATCCATTCTGTTAATGGATGCCAGAACAGGTGTTGTTACCCAGGCTTCTGAGCCAATCCACTGTTTTCCAGTAATATTCATAGAATCTGTTATAGACAGAAACCTGCCCATATCAGTTGATGACATGAAAGCAAGAATGACCTTAGAAGTGGATTCCTTTATGATGTTTACAATACTGTTTATGTTTGATGACTTTGGGCGGTATATTTCTTGATATTCAATACAGATTCCTTCCTTCCTGGCTTGATCAATAAATTCATATCTCCCATTTTCTCCATATGTTCCATAAGCATAAACTAGTCCAATCCAGTTCCAGCCAAAATGTTTCATAAGCTGGACAAGTGCAGTGACCTGAAAGTAATCACTTGGAACAGTTCTAAAAAATGTAGGAAAGATGTCTCTGTTGCTTAAACATGCACAGGTAGAAAGATGGCTGATCTGTTAAAAGCAGACATAGCAAAAAATTCTGTTACTTGAAGTAAATACATTGCCAGTAGGTGTGACCAGAGTGTAAAGTACTCAAAGTAAATGAATAACTACAATATGGGGTAGTACATTCAAATGGTGAGTGGCCTCAGAAAGTTAGAAATAAGACTTATTAACCTGTGGTATCCCAAATAGGCTTATTATTTTGTTTATTTCCTGTGTGGGTCCAGAGGAAGAGTGCCCAATGAGTGCATGGACTTTGGCACATCTCTGTTGTTGTATTTCGGCTCCATTCAAAGCCTCTAGAGCCGCCCTCATAAGGTTTGCTTGTCCACATGTGTTGAGAATGTTGTAGCCCAACGTGACTCCAGGAAGAAGTTCTGTTTTGTTGTTTATTTCATCCAGTGAGAATATTAATGTTCGAGCAAATTTTAGTTCCCTGTTATTTTTCCTGCAAAAAGTACCAACAAGTGATGTGACATCTAACATTCAAAAAATTAAAATCAAAATGACATTGAAAGATATTTTCCTCCCTTGTCATCTCTACTTACTGTTGACAGACCGTCGTAGCTGGTGGAGTTCTAAAGTCAAGTTTGGGATATTGCGCTGAGCTATCAAGTGAAAACAATCCCCAAATGATAAAGTCCCCATCCTTTGATAGTTCTGTATAACCAGTAGTTCCTATCATTTTACATGTAGGAGTCTTGGCTGTGATGTATTTCAGAATAGCACAAATGATAAATATTAATGTAGTCATTGCAGAAACAACTCTGTGTCTCAGTTCTTTAACCATATGCATCTGTTCAAAACTGATTCATCATTGGGTTATAAGCACTTCTCTGTCCAATCTAGTGCAACAAAGATTCCCAGAAGGCTCAATGACATCATCATCTGTGACCTCACTAATCTAGTTGATTGTGCTCTGAAAAGTGAAAAAACCAACTACCCAACCTAATGTCTTTAGCCCTATGGTTCAGTCAGTATTCTATATATATTATTTCCAGGAACAGCTGTCTCTCTGTGTGTTTGCCTGTTTTGTCTTCATGTATCTCTCAAACCATTGACCACCTGTCTGGCTTCATAAAAAATACATACATCCCTCCGCTACCAAAAAAGTTGGTTTTGTTAAGAGTTGGGGGGGCGGGCACTCTGACCCTATTTGGCCCGTGGCCCTTATCTGCACTTGGCACTCTTGCCTCTCCCCTCCCCCTGCCTATACACAGCACAGCAAGTCTGTGTGCACCCAGTCGCATAATTGAGAGCAGGGTTAGCATTTGGATGGGGAAAGACAACCTTATTTCTGTCTTCTGTCAAATTATTAAATTCAACCTTACATGCCAGCTTATAAGTCAGCTGGTAGTGTTTTGTCAATTAGATCTGTAAGAAATATTACAGTAAATGTAATAAAACTTAAACATAATTTAAATAACTTAACTTAAATACATTATGCAATCATACTTGGAATTAGCTTTTCATCTACCACCCCATTTCTAAAGAAAGCCTACCTGTGAGCATGTCAACCTGTGAGCATGTCATTAGGCCATGGGTTTTCTACAGGACTGGGCATGGTCCACAGGGTCACTACACTAGTATAATTTGATGACATGGAGCCATCCACATTTGTTTCAAGCATGCCAGCTGAAGTTTTAGCCCTCCCCCACAGATGGTCGACCTAAGAAACTGGCCTACTGTACACCACCTCAGGAGTGTGCTGACTAACTGCCTGGTTGTAGGACAGAGACTCATGTTCAATTGCTCCCTATAATAATTTCCTGCTCTCAGACCAGGGAGAGAAACCAATGATAAAGTATCCCATGTGGACATCTCTATCAATTCTAATATTTGCATGTCTAGGAAGGAAGAGTTACAAATGAAAAACCCTCAGAATTGCTGTCCATGCAGAGTTAGTTCCCAGTGAACCCACCAGAGGGGGCTTGCATCACATGTTTCTCCCATGCGCAGGCAGGCTATAGCAGTACATCCGATGTTCCTATGCATGACAGAGTGGTCGTATACTGTATTGTCTCAGTGCATTAGTTCAAAGTCACATGCAACACTGACAAAGGCCCATATGAACTAAATTCATCACACACAGAAGCTGAACAATGTTTAGAAAATGTACCTAAATGATGCATTTTGTTCAGATTGAATAATTTTTTTACTAGCAGTTTCTTTCAAAATCATTTTTTTGTTCTATCATTTAGAAACATCAGCATGGTTGATTACAGTTGTGAGAAGATTACCAATTTTTACACCATTCTTAAATATGTTCTTTCAGAGTTAATAAACACATGCTCATGCGCACCTGAAATTAAAGATCAAGGTATATGGTTGTAAAGGAACATTGCTTGATTTATTTTCTGCTTAACACAAGCTGACATAACATTGTCATGATTGGTTGAAAGAAAAGTGTGGTATCATCATAAATTTGACTGGTAAAGGACATTGACTTTCTAATAGAATCTAAAAGAGATGAAGCAAATAGTTTTTGAATTGCTTGGTTTTGTGGTGACTTATTTCCTTCCTGAGCCATTTTTGAAAATATGATTGGTAATACTGAACCCAGGGTAATAAGACATCATTTATTACGTCAGTCTCAGTTATCAGTGCAAAATTTCCTGAATGCAGTTCTTAAGTTTAAAACAGTAAAACTTTTCCGCAAGATGGCTGTCAATCTCAAAATAATCCAATTTAAGACAAAAACAATTCTATCAAAACAGTATGTAGTAATACCAACATCTATATCATTTTAATGATGACAGAATATTTTCTTGGTGGTCTAACAATTTGCAGAACTGCAGTTATCTTAGTCACAGAAGTAATGAGCATATATAAAAGTATTTTCAGAGAAAAACAGTTTATGAGATTAGCCAGCAGTACATGCAAGGCTGCTATTCCTACATATCTTAAGCATGGACAGTTAGTCACTGCAGAGATGAAATCATATTCCATGGTAATCTTGCCTACACATGCCTGTATATTCATAAGGAAAACACACCTCATTGCAGACAGTATGACACAAATAGGTGAATGTAAATGAGTTTGAACTCTGAGTTTCTGGTAAGGGTGTTGCCATCTCCTGATGTTGCTGCTTTGAAGTGTGGTTGTGAAGGTCATACACACCACTGCTTTTCTGCCTGGAACACAAGCCACTCTGAGAATGAAGGTGATTCCACCAGATTTTTTAAGCAATGTTAATGAACTTACAAATGATTTGTGGGTTATAGTGTGCAGAAACCACAGCCATAAAATGTGAAGTGTGGAGAAAGGGCCCTTGTGAAGATAAACAGCAGAGGTCAAAGCTATTGTCACACAAATCCCCAGTAAGAACAGGGATTTTGGCAGTGATCCCTCTGTCCTTCTGAGAAATACAGTTTTACTGGGACCATCTGTCCAGCCATGCTGAAGTAGGTTGACTTTGGCATCTAAAGAATGATAGCAAACAGGGAGCACATATAATTAATCAATATAATTAAATCATATTTTAGTTTAACCTATATTTATTATATCAGTTCCAAAGAAAAGAAAAACACTAAAATGATACAGCTACATTTATCATATGTGTATTTCCAATTTCACTTTGATTTGCTTTTCCAGGCTTTTCCTTACCATGCAGGTGTCTCAATTTCATCTTCAAACTTAAAATACATTGAAACCTCACTGGTCTTTCATTTGTTTCCTTCCATCCTCTCCAACAACCATTCAAAGTGAACACTGATTGATTTTTTTCCATTAAGACAGCATCAGCAACCTAAAAAACGACAACATCTAGTCTTCACACAAATAATCAAAATTTGCTTAAATAAGTTAGAGAATGTACAGAAAATCATTCAGTCTAAATCTTTCAATCAAAATAGGTTGAAGTGGAGAAAGTCACTGCTGTGACAGTATTCTCACAGTTGCTGCTGCACATTTCACCAGGGACATGGGGCATGTTTGTGCACAAAGCTCTCCACAACATGTGATAGAAGCATGATACAGAGAGTTGCACAAAGTGGTAATCTTCCACACAGGCACAGGCGTGAGACTGCAGATAGGTGCTGTGCAGAGGCACCAGAGAAAGGCACTTTGCGAAAGATGTGACCATTTCAAACACAACGTAGTCCTCTCGGTAATGGCTGAATGTTTTTCTCTTTTGTCTTTGACACACATTAGTTTGTTTTTTGAATGTTCTTTGATGAAAAAAGGTTTGAACCTATGGCACGGTCTGAATATGATGGCTTGATGAGTGATGCTTTGTGCTTCATCTTGATTTGCATGCATCACAACACAGCAAGCAACCTCCATCCAGTGATTTTTGACCTGAACCAGAATAATGGAAAGAAACTAGCCATCAGTCAGAGGCTCAGAAATGATCAGCCTTTCAATTAAATTACCTGAATTCAGATTGAGACAAGTGATGCATACAGAGGTATAAACACAATTTACATCCAGGATAACATGTGCCAACAGTGGCATCATTCTGAAAAAAATAGCACCCTTGAAATCAAGGTTGCATGCACTAAATGGAATCAATGTGTTAATCCATCTAATCCATAAACTAGAGAGGTGTCTGATCTGAAGTCTCTGCACTCTGCTGCAGCTTTGCTGGTTCCCTTTCCCCTCACTCACACTCTCCAGCGCAGACCCCTGGAGGCTCAGGGTTCCACAGACTCTGGTGTTTAGCAGGGTTACACTGTGAAAAGTTGAAGCTCTGATTATGTAATCTGAGCTGAGCATCAGATCGCAGTATGATTTCTTCATCTCTTCAGGTCTGAAATAAACAACAATTAGTCAGGCTAAGTCTTACATTGAAAGTTCAATTTTGTCTCCTAATAGAATACATTAAACATTAAAACATATGAAAAGATGAATGCAACAGAGTTATAGTTCAAAAATCTTGCATGTTAACTCACCTTTCAACCATTCTCCTAAATTTAGTTTTATACTGACATAAAGCAATATCACTGTAAGAGTGGAACTCAAAAAACCCTTTGCACTTAACTGAACATTTTTTAAGGCAAACTACTGTACAGTGTGGACTAAGTGCCCTTGAAAGAAGAGCTAAGAGTACTAGTGTGTCTACCCTCATCTCCCAACCTTGACTTCAGAAGATCCACTGTCCTGGAAGGTATCTTACTTTTATACCCTTGCTGACTCAGGTAAAAGGCCAGTTAAGTTGCGGAAGGATGACCAATTCTCAAAGGTACACCTGAGTTGTGCACAAACCCTTCAGCACATCACAAAACAGACAGGGCACGGAAATGCATGGTTGTTTTGCTGTGACAATTCTTTATGGTCACAGCTATTGTGTGTAGTGTATAACGAACTTGTATAGCAAGTAGTAAAGCATATATAAACATTTCATTCAAGGGAATTTCTTGCATCTTCATTTGACATCTACACCACAAATAACCCCATAACTACAGAAGTATATGTCAAATGTTTTAGTGCTTAAAAATCATTTCATTTTTGTATATACACCTAACATTCAGTTTAAGATCGCAAAGAAATTTTCATTTCATCTCATTTACCAACATCAAAATTTACCTAAATGTCTGTAATAGTTTTATTCATCTGTTTTTGTATGCCCTCCAGTCCTCCATTCTTCTCATTCTCATTAAAGCTGCAACCATAGGCCCAATTATAACCATGTGTCCAAGGCCAGCATTGGGCAAACACTTCACAGTTGAAGAACATTTTTCTTTTCTTTTCTTTTTTGTTGGTACTGTTCACAACCAGCCAAACAGTCATAACCTATGTTTCAGGAAGAAAGTTTTCATCCGCCTGCACTGGGGCCTTCACAGGAGTTAGAACCACTTTGCATTGTACTGTGAATGCTAAGGTGCATGCCTTTTAAAATATCTTCACTTTCTGACTTTCTGACCATTTTTTGACAGAGCCAACTCCACACTTCACAAATGGATCTAGATACTCACGTAGGCCAATGAAAAACCATTTACGGCCATACAGACCTAATTGAAAAGGCTTGATGACTAGATCTACTTAAATGTACATATTTAGGATTAACTATTTAACTGATTTACTAATGAGTCACTGAAACACAAGAGAATTGGTGTTTGATGTTTCATTTATGCCATGATATTCCAATAATATTCTTAAGTGCTATGACCATTCATTCCAGATTCCATATATAAGTGTTGTGACCATTATTATTATTATTATTATTATTATTATTATTATTATTATTATTATTAGTAGTAGTAGTAGTAGTAGTAGTAGTAGTAGTAGTAGTAGTAGTAGTATTGTTATTGTTGTTGTTGTTAATATAATAATAATGATAATAATAATAATAATGATAATAATAGTACTAATACATGCAGACTGTACTCTGTTATATAGTGTTGTAAGACTGTATGTAAATTACAAACAATGTAACAGTAGTTATAAATATATGGAGTATATTCTGAGGATAGAAGAGCAAAGCAGTTGATAAACTATAGTTTTAAAGATGAAGAAAATGCCTAAACACTGTGTACAATGCCCTGCATAGTCAAAATAGTCCTAGATTAAGAGCTGTACACAGCTGTGATAGGATCACACAACTATAGTAATATGATCATTTATAAGATAAGCCGGTACAGTGCGTTGTGCAAATCTGACAATCTGAAATGGTTTGCAAGGAACATGGCTGAAAAATGCAATATCGAATGGTTGCCATTTCTGTGGCCTCAGATAGGATTATAAGACCTTTGCACTGGCTGCATTACATATGTAAGGAAACCTTCCGATATTCATTTTCTATAAATACAGTTTGATGCCCATCCAAAAATTCCTGTTAAAACTCTTCCATGTAAAAAAGAAACCATATGTAGACATGATCCAAAAATGCCACAGTTTCTTCTGTAAATTATTTTTATTGAAGTAAAGTGGAACTAGCTACAATATTTAGTTGAATGAAAAGGACAATGATAAAATCCAATTGTTTTACATTAATGGGAAAAATCTTCTGTCAGTTCCAATGTTTGCCAACTGATACATTGATTAAACATTCTAGAAATTTCAATTAAAAAGGCAAGACAAAGGGAACTTATCCATTTACCAGCAGGCAATAGTTTATAAGAACTGATTTCATTTTTCACTCATAGCGTAAGCTTTTGAAATAACAAAATGATTGGTTTGTAAGGATGGATTCCTTATTCAAGCTGTCCTCAGCTGGATCCTGTCACAATGAATAGAGTTAATAGTAGTTCAAAAGTTGTTAAGAGTTAAATAAATACAATGTTTTATACTATACTATGAGGTGCAATTTGTATGACACTTGTCATGCCATGCAATATGTTAATGCAGCCTCACAGTGCTAATTAATAAGTTAAATTTAATTAATTTAATTACAAACCAGGTAGATTTGTGGTGTGTTTTGAGAATAAATAATGAATATTTGTGAGAGTGATGAGGGCACATTTGATTTGATCTAAACAAATGTTGAAATATATGGCATTTCATTAATCAACTTTTGGATTGTTTATCACTAGCATCCCTCTAGGCCCTGTCAGTGTCATAGTGTAAAAATAACGATGCCATTTGTGGGCAGTGTGGTTTGCTCTGATTTTTTTATCCACTAGAGGGCAGCACTGCAGTCTTGTCATCGCATGAAATTGTCCGGCTTGCTCTCTGCATACAAGGTTTGCCGCATGAGAGTTCAAATAATGCAACCAATATTGTTTTCATATACAGTTTACTACTCTTAAAATTGCCTATTATTTGGGTTTTGCTCAATTCATAAGGTTTATCTATGGCCATTTATACATGTAACTTGTATGCTTATGACAGCATTGTAAATTGATTTAAAAAGAGTGAAAAATATCTACTTACAGTACCAGCATACAGCAAACATATAGTTATCATATTTCTAAGTCTCTTGATTCTTTATTTTATAACTACAATAATGACGAATATAGATTTTAAAGAAAATCTGTTCATAAAATAACTGTGGAATCACAGAAAACCCACATAGCATTTAAAGGGCATTCTTTCATATCGTATACTTCCTTGTGTTCTCATCTGGCCAACAAATTCTAACACAGCATTGGGGTATGAAAATACAAATTAACAGACCAAAACTAGAGGCTAAAATAGCAAATATCTCCACAGCTACAGTAAACTTTCCAGGAGAGTTGACACAAGCTGGGATAAAACTCATCCAGACTGCACAGAATATCACCATACTGAATGTTGTCACTTGCTAAAATAATCGCTGAAGTCAGGTTTTTCAAGAATAACAAAAATACTGTTTTAGATAATCTGGGCAAAACCAAAATTTTAGCAAGGGGATGATTATTTTAGCAAAGTCATGATGTGATGAATTTGGCCTTATTAAAACCATCAGGTAGGTTACGATCCAGAATGAGCCAGTATGACAGCACAAGAGAGCAAGGAGTCCAACGTAACCTAATGTGGCCCAGAATCCTACAACGGCACCCACATCACACTCTAGAATTATTTTGTCTCTGATAAGACTCATATTCTGATATGGAAATAGAGGGGAAATAATTAACCAAAGGACACATACTGTATAAGGACTTGTGTAAGAGTGAAGCCAAGAACACTGAGTCTCTGTTGCAGAGGCCCAAACCACTTCATGACATCACTGCCTAGAGAAGTGGCTCTGAAGGCCATTAACACCACTATTGTTTTCCCCAGAACACAGGAGATGCAGAGAACAAAGGTGATGCCAAACGCTGTGTGACGCAAAATACAGGACCACTCAGACAGGCGCCTAATTAGACCTAGGCCTGCAAACATCTACTCTAAACACCAAGTATAGAGTAATGTCAGCGGTACACACATGTATTTTTAAATTATATTCTAAATAACAGTTTATTTTATTCATGTCTATGTTATTTTGTTCTGTTTTGTCTTAGCATCGAAAATAATGCTTAGTTAGGAGAGTAGGGCAATAAAGGCTAAGAATGATGCCCATCTCCTAATTCAATAGGGATATCAGATCGGTATCGGGTATTTACCGATATGCAAAACCCATGTTTTCGGAATCAGTATTGAAACAGATCGGTGGATCCCTAGTAGCCAGTAGAGGGAGAGATGGTCTGACTGGCCACGGTGGGGGAGGGGTATGGCTCTGTACATGTGCTTAATGTTGCAGTAGACATTGTCCAGAATGTTCTCCCCTCTAGGGGAGAACTTGACTTTAAGTCTTCAAGTTGGCCTTATTAAAGTCACCTGCAATTTTGTGAACACCATCGGGGTGGGCCCGCTGTTGTTCGTTAATGGTGTTTAGCAGGAGAGAGAGTGCTGTGTTTACATTGACGTCGGGTGGATTACAAGCATATTAGAAGCACTCCATTTTTGCAATTGGGTTCAATTTGCAAACTTTGAAATGTAGGTTTCTCACCATCATAACCTGTACAAAACATGAAAATTCCACCAATTATCAGGTCTCAGTGCCCAGCTAGCTCAGGCACTAATGTTTTTTCCTGTAGCCTGCAGACAGGCTTGGCTCGTATGAGCACAGAGACCAATGTGAACAGCTTCAACAGTAGCATCACTAAGCAACAGGCATTATCACCAGCCTCTTTATACCATCTTGGTAACATTTCAGTTCAGATCAGGAAATCTGAAAGACTGTGAAGGGCCTTGCGAGATTGCAGCAGCAACCTGATTTCTTCCCAAAAATGGTGCCTGTGATCAGTCAGGAATCTTTTTTAACATTTTTACAGAAGACTAGGGCGTTTAATTTTTTCTACACAGTATGCTCAACATGCTTATGTTCAGAGCACAACCCAATACTAATTTTATTGCAATTAAGCAGAATTAGTCATGTAATTTGTATAGCTTTATTCAACATTCAGCTAGAAACATGGTGTATACATTCATTTTACAATTTATTGCACTGGTACCACCTGTTTATTAAAATGGTATTTGTGGAGTGGAAAAACCTTTATACCTTGGCTTTATTAAATTAGAAGAGGTTGTGCATGGTCAAAGCTATCATGAACATGAAACATGATTGTGCCGTCCTTCATATGTAAATCTTGAACTTAAAACAGCCACTGAAAAATGATCAAATTAGAACTAAGCCTGCCCGGCTAAAGAGAGTGCCATTAAGCCAAAACTGACCATTTGTGATCCCCTAAATATAAGGTAGTAATTTGGCTTGTAAAATTGCATTTGAGCATATTTTATTTAAAGCAAAGGTGAGTACATTCTATTTTAACATCATAGAAATAGCTATAACACTCCATTCATCCATTCTGTGATCCCTTTCTGTCGTTAGTGAAAGGAAATTCTACTGAAATATTTTATATACATTGAAAATGAATTGTGTTTATATATGTATATACCATTTACCATTTTATAAAAACTTCTAAAAAAAAATTCTAGTGGGATTTTCTTGGCATTTTCCCCATCATGTGTTTTTTGGTATTTTTTTCTGGTTTAAGTAATATTATATAACACTTGGGAATAAAAATACAAAAAAGTAAGCCAAAACTAGAGGCAAGTATAGCAAATATCTCCACTGCTACTGTGAACTTTCCAGGAGAGCTGACATATGCCGGAATAAAAGTGATCCAGACTGCACAGAATATCAGCATACTGAATGTGATGAATTTGGCCTCATTAAAATTATCAGGTAGTTTACGAGCCAGAAAGGCTAGTATAAAACATAAGAGGGCAAGGACTCCAATGTAACCCAATATGGCCCAAAATCCTATAGCTGAACCTACATCACATTCAAGAATAATTTTATCTTTGTAGTGCTGCATATTCTTGTTTGGAAATGGAGGGGAAATAGTTAACCAAAGGACACATATAAGGACTTGAATTAGAGTGAAGCCAAGAACACTGAGTCTCTGTTGCAGAGGCCCAAACCACTTCATGACATTACTGCCTGGAAGAGTGGCTCTGAAGGCCATTAACACCACTATTGTTTTCCCCAGAACACAGGAGATGCAGAGAACAAAGGTGATCCCAAACGCTGTGTGACGCAACATACAGGACCACTCAGAGGGCCGACCAATGAAAGTAAGAGAACAAAGGAAACACAGTTTTAATGAAAATAACAAAAGAAAACTAAGTTCTGAATTGTTGGCCTTTACAATAGGGGTTTCTTTGTTCTTTAAAAAAATGACTGCCGTACACAAAGTCATTGACACACCCAGCAAGGAGAAAGATACCAAAACTCTTCCCATGACCTCCTCAAATGAGAGATATTCCATGGACTTTAAGACACAAACATCTCTCTGTGCATTTGGCCAGAGGTCCAGTGGACATCTAAAGCAGCTGACAGAATCTGTAAACAAAATAAGAAAATTATTGGTATGTTTAAACTATGAGACCTGAAAGTTTTTTTAAATGAATTACTTACAGCATTTTCATAATCTGTACTTGTACTGAATATAATTGTATCATAAATTGATTACTAGTGTTTGGGAATATTTGATGACTTTTGTGGATGACTTATAGGCATATAGTAACATATAATATTTACAAAGAGTTTATAAAGAGATTGTTTTTGTGTCACAGTTTCCTTTGAGGTTTGTGTTTTGTAAAACTGGTACATTATTTGTGGTTACTACACTATGTTCAAATAGGCTACCTGTTTCATTGCTGATCTCCCCTTCTCCACATGGTATACAGTCATAACAGCATACAGGTTTGCCTTTCTGTACAGCCTTCCTGGTGCCTGGAGCACAGCTCTCACTGCACACAGACACAGGCACCTGTGTCACAAATGGCAATGCCTATTATCATTTGTTTTTAAAAGGTACTGGGTTTGCATTGTCTTTTATGTCTGCTTAAATCTCACCTCATATTGGTTTTGAGTCCAGACTATGCTCCTGTTTATTAAAGACAATTGTAGAGGGTCTTGTAAAGAAGCATCATAAAAACCCACTGTAATAAACTTTGTTTTTCCATCTGGACCTTGTTGCCAATTGAGCAGGTCATACCTAGCTGTAGGATCTCCGTTTTCATCAAAATATATGTCTTCTCCACTTTGGGTGGTGAAATGAACATTCCTCATGTGTTTAAGAACCTTAAACAAACAAGATCATGTGAAGAAATTTTAACATATTCATTTCTTATTTCTGTATTTTAAAAAACAAAGTTTACCTGCCAAGGTCTGACTTCATCGATCGATTTCATGCATTTTTTACCACTAGATTTCTCACTCTTTGTTTTTGTGCAGACTCCCATGCCATCCAAAACATGAGCAACAGCATACACTGCCTTGTAAACATTATTTGCAATTTGTAAGTCCGATACATCTGTGTATTGGCTGTGTATATCACGCAGACTTTCACTGCCATTGCAAACTTCTCTGTCCATATTGCTGTTTGTAGCAATTTTACAGCCAAATATAGTCTCTAGCAATTCCTTATAAAGAGGTATTTTTGTTGACTGGTCAAGGTTTACAAGAAATTCTTGCAAGCCTCTTATTTCAGCTTTTGGAATGGCAAATCCCATTGAGCCTTGTAGAATACTGTGCCATTGACCACTGGCAATATTTTTGTCAGAAATCCAGGATTCACTACCAATCCACTGTAAACCAGTGACGTTTTCTTTAGCCAGTTCTTTCAGTAAGACTTCCATGTCAGAGTAAGAGACAAATGCAACAATGACTTTTGATGTGGCTTTTTTAATAATATCAACTATTCTCAAAATGTCCTCCCTTGAGTTGGTTCTGAAGAATGGTTCTGAGAACTCGACACAGACACCTTCCTCTATGGCAGCTTTGATAAAAGTGATCATCCCATTGTTCCCATAGTCATTGTCACTGCATACAGCCCCCACCCAATTCCAGCCAAAGTGTTTAACTAACTGGGCCAGTGCTCTGCTTTGATAGTAGTCACTGGGAATGGTTCTAAAGAAGGATGGATGTTTCATTTTGTCGCTGAGGCATGCACAAGTGGCAAAGTGACTTATCTACAAGGGCAAACAAACATTATATCAAGATTCAAAATTCAAGATAGTCCCCTAATTATACGAGTATAAAAGATAAGGTACAAGCCAACACAAGTCTGTGAGAATCAAATTAGACAAAATATTGTACATAGTCCTACCACAGGTATATTTAAAGGTCCAACTGCTGTAGAAATAGCTATTGTAGGAGTGGATGAGGTCTCTGCTATGATAACTTGGACAGTATCTGGAGAAGAACATGAAGTATTGGTTGCTGGATAGTCCTGTCCATTGACCAGAGATAAAGCAGCTCTTACTGCCATTTCCACAGAACCACATGAATCATAGATCCTATAGCCTAGTCGCATGCCAGGAAGAATAATGGGGCTATTGTTGATTTCTTCAATGGCAAATACCATAGTTTGTGCATTCTGAAATTCTCTGAGGCTTAAGCTGTAAGAAATAATGTCAGACTGTGCACATTCACAATAGATCAGATGTATACTGTGGAAGTAAATTATAAAATTAAATTAATTTATGTGATGAATGGAACCAGTTGATTTTCTGATTTCTTTTTTTTTTATGCACAAAGCACATACAACAACAGCAGTTTGTATAGTTTAAGCTTACTGTGTGAAATTCTCATTGGTTTCCAATTTTGATGACTGCTCACCTTTCGCACTGTGGATTTTCTGGCCATGTGGTAAATGAGGGCTTCCTCTCGGTCCAACTGTTGTGGAAAGAGAAAATCCCTCCAATGATCACATCTCCATCCACGCTGAGCTGTGGAGAGTCATGCTCTCTCCAAAGCCTGCAGAGAGTGTTTGCAGTGGGCGCCAGTATGATAAGAAACCATATGCGCAGGAGCACCATCTTATTGCCTTATGAGACCATTCATTTATTGATCTTGTTTTATACCATAGTTGGCCGGGGGGGGGGGGCTTGTTGAATTCTCAAATGGTGTAAACAACAAAACAAAAACACAACACAACAAACACAACAAAAGCGACAAGTAAGGGATAATGAATGACACAGCATGAATATGTCAGATATTAATACACGGCAAAAGTTGTAACAAGTTGAAGAGTGTTGTCATGTGTGCACTATGTAGTTTTGCTAATTTACACATTTTGATAGCTAAAACAGGCTCATTTGCAGAATTACATCTTTCCACCACATATGGGATAAACTTAAACTTACTGGGATTAACTGCCGTTTCTAGCTCTAAATGGATGGTTGCTATGATCAAAAGCAGGTTGTTAGTTCGATCTGTCGTTGTCAAGCATCAAACCCAAGGATTCTATCCCATCTCGGCTTTTGTGGACTGTTTCCCATACTCATAAATGCAGTACAACAGACTTAAAAACTATCAAGGTCACAAGTTACAATGTTGCTATGCTGTGAATGTGTTAATGTGAGTCCATTTGAACTTCACAGCAGGTGAATGATAAAAGGCAGATTTAGAGACCAATTTCATATGATTGCTAATATTTAATTTGCTTTCAATAGTGACACCAAGATATTTGATAGCATCCCTTGTTCTAAGCCCCTTTGTATCGAGAAGGGCACCTAAGGGCATCTAAAGCGTTGCTCCCTCTTCCCAAATACTATGATTTCAGTTTTATCTGAGTTTAGTAGAAGGAAGTTTTGCGACATCCAGTTATTAATTTGGTCAATACACAGATAAAGAGATTCTAAAGGGCATAATCATTAGGTGAAAAAGCAAGGTAAATCTGAGTGTCATGAGCGTAGTTATGATAACCAACTGAGTTTTTTGTGATGAAAGATTAAATAGCAATGGTCCTAAAATAGATCCCTTGGGTACACAGGTCAGAGATAATGGGGTAGAGGTGCAATTTTCAACTGACACACAGAAGCTCCTATCCTGTAGGTAGGTTTTTAACCTGTTAATGACAACGGCAGAAAAGCCAACCCAGTGTTCAAGGCAATGTAGTAGTATGCTGTGGTCCACAGTATCAAAAGCTGCGCTGAGATCCAGTAACACTAAAACAGAAGCCAAGCTTGCATCAGTATTTAGGTAAATGTTGTTTAAAACTTTTGTAATGGCTGTTTCAGTGCTATGGTTGGCACGAAAACCTGACTGATAGGTATCAAAACAGTTGTTGGCTGTTTAAAAAGCAGTTAACTGATTAAAAACAATTTTTTCAATGACTTCCCCAATAACTGGTGAGTTGGATAATGGTCTGTGTGGATATTTCCACACTGACTGAGGAAATCAGAGCTGCTAAAAAGACCTACTCTGAAAAGTTGAAAAACTGGTTTTCAGGCAACAACTCTGCAGCACTGTGGAGAGGCCTTCAGGACATCACCAGCTCCAAGAGACCATCCCCCACTGCTGAGGCTAACAATGGCCTCACTGACTTGAATGGCTTCTAATGCAGGTTTGAAAGGCAAACAATCACACCCCTCCCCCACTACAGACCTGCAGTCACCACCATTCACCTGGCTTGCCCTCCCCAGGATCTTGTTTGTGGACTTCAGCTTGGTGTGTACCTGAAATCTTCACCGCCAAACTTTCTCAGCTCACTCAGCAGGCTATATGTCAGTGAATCTCCAGCTTCCTGACTGACAGGAGTCATGTGCAGCTGAAAGATGTCACACCTGGAATACGGACAACCAGCACTGTTGTACCACAGAGGTGTGTCCTTTCCCCACTGCTCTTCTCCCTCTGTACAAATGAGTGTACCTCCAAGGAAACAGCTGTCAAACTCTTAAAATTTGCAGATGACACCACTGTCATTATTAAGCTCTTTCAGGATGGTGACAAGTGCATATCAGCAAGAGGTTGATAAGGTGGTACTCTGGTGCAGTCAACACAACCTAGAGCTAAACACTCTAAAGACTGTGGAGATGGTTGTGGACTTTAGACAGCACCCTACAGTGCTGCCTCCCCTCATAATATCCAACAGCCCAGTGTCAAATGTTTCAGGGATCCATCATTTTCCAGGATCTGAAGTGGGAGTCAAACATCAACTCCATCCTTAAAAAGGCCGAGCAGAGGATGTACTTCCTACGGCAACTGCGGAAACATGGCCTACCACAAGAGCTGCTGGCCATCTTTGACACTGCTGCCATTGAATCCATCCTCTGCACACCCATCACCGTCTGGTTTGGGGCAGCCACAAAACAGGACAAATACAAACCACACTGCACAATTCGGACAGCTTGAAAAATCATTGGTGCCCTCCTGCCATCCCTCCAGGACTAGTAGGACCAGGACCAGGAAGCGGGCAGAGAGCATTATCAAAGACCTCATACACCTTGCACACACACTCTTCAACCTCCTCCCCTCTGGCAGATGCTACAGATCCCTGCGCACAAAAACAACCAGACTGGACATAAGTGGGTCCATCACCACCTTGGCCATTCACCCACTCATTACAGACCTCATAATTTCATGCAACTTGCACATCACTTTGCACTACTACTTTTGCACTATGCCTTTTGTATATTCTATTATTGTATATTATGTTGATATATGCCTATAAGTATATTGTTGTCTTTATTGTACAGTATGGGTCTATTGCATCTTTGCCAATGAAAGTATACTTCTACATGTCTATTTGTTGTATGTACAGAGAGTTAACACCTACCGAAGTCAAATTCCTCATATTTGTAAGTATGCTTGGCCAATAAAACGGATTCTGATCTGATTCTGATTGAAAGTGAATCCTATGGACTTATATTCCATAAATTTTACTTAAAATTCTGCAAACCTGTGCACATTTTTTGTGTCACATTGGCCTTAAATGTCAGTCACAATGGTCATAGAAATGGTCTTAAAAAGTTAAAATTTAAGGTGTTGAAACCTGCAGAAACCATGAGTGCATGTAAGCAAAGTTAATTATAGGACAAAATATACTTTCCTTACACTTAGGATGCTCTAAATGTGCTACACACATAGTAAAGTGCACTGCTTTTTCACTATGGTCTGCCTAAAATCATAGCCTAGAAATCTAGACGTACCCTAGTTGTAGCAAATGGTTTTGCTATGCAGGTATGTCTAGAACGCACCATAGTTTGGTCAGACCAATCACATCGCTTTATCCTTGTAGAGAGTCGCCTAGACGTACCCTAGAGGTAGCTTATCAGGCTACTGCTGTATGCAGAGACAGTTTGAAAGACAACCGCTGATTCCACCCCTTGTATTGAGCATGGTCTATCGATCAAAGCCAGACTATACATTTAGAAAGGTATATTCTGAATACATTTTGAGAGTAGTCTATCATCATTATCTGCCAAAGATAAGTAGGAGGGGTAACTCTCACAAGTACAGGAAGACAAGCAAAAGCTAGTAAAGGTTTGCTATAGAATGTGCTGAGGTGTGTTTCTGTATGTGTGTGCTTGTGTGTGTATGTGTAAGCACAAGAAAAAAAGTCTGATAGAGTTGCCATCTTCACTTTATTTAATCAATCCGCTAAATAGAATTAGTTTGCAAGCTATTTACATCTAGTCTCATGTCTCAACATCATAACATTAATGACCAAGATTAAACTTCAGAGAACCAGTAGAAATCTCTGTAAGAAACTGACTATTACATTTTCTGCAATATTTAATAATGAATATCAGTAGATGTTCTTCCCATGACATGTTTTTTAGTATTCAAGTCTGGTTGTAGTAAAATGACATAGCACTTTGGTAAGAATATGCAAAATAATAAACCAAAACTGGAGGCTAAAATGGCAAATATCTCCACGGCTACAGTAAACTTTCCAGGAGAACTGACATAAGCTGGAATAAAAGTGATCCAAACTACACAGAATATCAGCATACTGAATGTGATGAATTTGGCCTCATTAAAGTTATCAGGTAGTTGACGAGCCAGAAAAGCCAGTATGAAGCACAAGACAGAAAGGAATCCTATGTATGCCAATACAGACCAGAATCCTATAGGTGAACCCAAATCACACTCTAGAATAATTTTTTCCTGGTAGATGTGTATATTCTTGTATGGAAATGGAGGGGAAATAGTTAACCAAAGGACACATATAAGGACTTGAATTAGAGTGAAGCCAAGAACACTGAGTCTCTGTTGCAGAGGCCCAAACCACTTCATAACGTTACTGCCTGGAAGAGTGGCTCTGAAGGCCATTAACACCACTATTGTTTTCCCCAGAACACAGGAGATGCAGAGAACAAAGGTGATCCCAAACGCTGTGTGACGCAACATACAGGACCACTCAGAGGGCCGACCAATGAAAGTAAGAGAACAAAGGAAACACAGAGTCAGTGAGAAGAGAAGTAGGAAACTTAGCTCTGAGTTGTTGGCTCTGACAATCGGTGTGTCTCTGTGGTAGTAAAAAATCATTGCAGTCATCATTGTGAAGAGGGCTCCTAAAGATGCAAACCATGCTAGGAGTATCCCCATTATCTCATGGTATGACAGATATTCTATTTCTTTTGGGATGCAGGCATCTCCTCTCTTGTTGGACCAGTACTCGCTTAAGCATGGAATACAATCAGTAGAATCTGTTGTGCCAAAGTTAAAAATAACGGGGTTTCACTTTATCTGTTGACACACTATTGCAAAATAGGTACCTTCTACAACTGAGAAATTTCTCAACATTTGTGTAGTACTCTATACCACTGATACATACAGTTGTGTTACTTGGTTGATTACAAAATGCAAATACTATTTAAAAAGACTGAATGAGTGAAGTTAATGCATCACCTGTACTGTTGCTTATCTTCCCTGGTGAGCATGGTATACAGTCATAGCAGCACACAGGCTTGCCTTTCTGTACAGCCTTCCTGGTGCCTGGAGGACAGCTCTCACTGCACACAGACACAGGCACCTGGGACAGACACAGATGTGTAGGATTACACATTGACTTGTTTACAATTCATATTATATGCCTCAAGAATCCCAGCTAGTGATATGTGTTGGTACCAAATCCCTTCCCAGTGTTCAATGTTATGTTTAGGGCCTGCTGAAATTGTGTGTTTACCTCTTTGTGCCCTCCACCCCACTTAATATTTATGTTTTTCATTCTAAACTGCTTGTTTTTAGGCAAGAACCCATCATAATGGCCAATTACGTCAACTTCTGTGGTTCCTTTCCTGAAATTTCTTAAATTTATCAATTCATATCGTGCTGGTGAATCTCCATTGCTGTCAAAAAACACTTGTTCACCATCAGGCATAGTGAAATTTACAAACTGCAAGTAATGCAAAACCTGAAAATAGAAATAGAAATGTCATGTTAAGGGGGCTAATCACACACATCCCATTTTATTAGTCACACTAATCTTGTCTACAGGGAATGAAAATACAACATTTTCCTTGTTAATGAAATGATGTTGCTCACCTGCCATGGCTGTATCTGTCTGGGTACAGCACATGTGCCATTGATAAAGGGGCCTTTACCAGGCTGACAGGTATAGAGATTGTGTAATGCATGTGCCACAGCATATACAGCTTTGTAAACGTTATTGGTGAACCTTAGTTCAGACACATCAGTAAACTGATTATTGACGTTTCTAAGATGCTCAGATCCATTGCATTGTTTTCTGTCATCATTGTCCGCTGGTGGATTTAATGAACAATCAAAGACAGATTCCCAGAAATCTCTCAAAAAAAGACTGTTAGGATATTTGGAAGGGTGCAGGTTCTGTAGAAAAGGCCCCAGAGCAGGAATCTGTGTCTTGCTGACTGTAAATCCTATGGATCCAATGAGAGCAGTGTATCCTTCAGTGTCTGAAAGGGAATCATCTGTGAGCCAGGCTTCACTGCCAACCCACTGCAGACCAGAAATGTTCTGCCTGTGCAGTTCTGCCACTAACACTTTGATCTCTCTGTGAGACATAAAAGTGACGATCACTTTAGATGTGGAGTTTTTTATGATATCCACTATTTGAAGAAGCTCGTTTTTTGTTCCTGTTATTTCAAAAGCCTCATTATACTCAATACATACTCCCTCCTCTTGTGCTGATCTGACAAAACCAGTCATCCCATTGATGCCATAAGAATTTGCATTGCTTATGGCTCCAACCCAGGTCCAGCCAAAGTGCCTGACAAGTTGAGCCAGAGCTCTGCTCTGGTAGTAATCACTGGGAATGGTTCTGAAGAAGGAGGGGAACTCTTTCCTGTTACTCAGACAAGGACATGTGGCAAAATGACTGATCTGCAAGGTCATTAAACATAACACTGTGAGATTTGTTGAACCTAATAACAATACAACAGTATAATTGCAAAATGTATACTAGCCCTCTTAGTCTTACCACTGGTATCTGAAACTGGCCAATTACTCTTGCAAATCCTATAGTTGGTGTTGACCCAGAATGTCCAATTATTGCTTGTATGGCATACGGTGTAGTACAGTCCTCTGACTTCTGCTGGCCATTTACCAAATTCATGGCTGCCCTCAGTATATCCATGGTGCCACAAGCATCATATATCTTGAATCCCAGAAAAATCCCGGGCAGAAGATCACGGTTTCTATTTATTTCTTCTATTGCAAAAATTACAGTATGAGCAAACTTGAATTCTCTGAAATTGAAACTGAAATTTTCAGTGAAGATCAGTAGCATGACATTTTCAGGTTTACAATCCATCCACCATTTTTTCAAGTTAAATTGTGTATTTTTTTTTCTGTTCATTTGTGGACATACTTACTTTTTGCACTGACGTTTTTCTGGCAAATAGTTGAAAGTGTCCACTGTGCCATCTTGCCCAGTGCGGAAGGAAAAAATTCCCCCAATAACAAAGTCTCCATCCTTTTTGTATTCAGGTTTCTCCGCCTGACCCAAAAAGCTACATGTAGGCTTCTCTGCTTGGATCACCAGACCCAAGAGTATAAGTGCCAGAAGCTGCATGGCACTGTGCATCTGTCCTCAAATCCTGGGCCTAATTTATATATCTTAGCCTCTGCATCTCACTTGTGGCCACTAGAGTGCATCGCAGATTAGGTGTACAGACTGGAAAAAGGGAAAATGTGCAATGGGAACAGAACACCCAAAACAATCACAGACATCACAGTCTACTCTTTCAATATGCATGTTATTAAGTGCAAAACCAACCAAATTTATGCAGATTCTAGTATTCTTTCAATATTAAAAGTTAATTTAATGCATAGCTAGCCACTATCGTATGATATGCACAATTATGATGGCTGAAGAATTACCAGCAGTCAATATGATCATGATTTGAAATGCAGATCACAGGAAAAGAGACTATTGACATGTTTTTTTGTTGTAGTTAAGATTTGCAGATGACTGCAGCTTACCTGGCAGAGCATGCTGACGATAAATAATTCTCATGTACTTTAAATCAAGCAACATATTTTTTTGGTCTCTCAAACCACTCCAAACCACAATGTGTTTGTAACACATATGCATAATATATGAATCTGCTAGTGCAGGGGTACTCTGATTCAAGGGTCTGGACAATCACAGGCCAATTGTGCAAATCACAGCAAAAACATTAGATTTGCACACAAGTTTGCAGTTCTTATGAGCCTTGCTGCAATGTCTTCCACTCAGTTTTCTGTTTATCTATTAGGTACAGGCTTATAGAATATCTACACATGACTTGTACAACTAGGAAAACAATGGCCATGATAGTCTGCAATTGCCATTGGCATTATAATGTCATGTAGTTTGAAAATGTGCGTTCCATATGTATGGTGGAAAAAGATGAATAGCTACATTCAACTTTGTGTGGCTATATGGCAATATGCAATGACACTTAATATGAAAAGTAGCACTGCAAAACAGTTTAGCTTGAAACACGGTATTTTGATAAGGAAAACTAGAGTAAAATTGATTACACTGCTTTCTATATGCGCTACTTTCAAGTGTTGAGTGACTGACTTACAGTGACTGCCTATTTTAGCATGAATGTTACTTGTTACTGACTGATTATGTACACCTTACAAACTGATGCTACCTGAATTGAGAAGTGACTAAATAGCAAAACAGAACCCAACGCTGGAACTGAAGGAACTTTCCGTTTTGTTTTCCTGTGTCCACACGCTAGTTGCCGGTTCGCAAATTTTAACACACATGTGAGAGTCTGAGTTGACTTGTGCGAGGTTTCACCCGTGCTAGATAATGTTCCTTGAAGCAGGCTCGCCGACGGGGGGGGGGGGGGGGCACGAGAATCCTGTCCCGGGCCCAGGATAGGGGGGCGGAAATGGGGCCCAAAACTAGGCCATCATGAAATTGGGGATTAATTATTCTACTTTATTTCAAAATATGCGTATTTGTGGAATAAATATGTAATATTTGCGTTACAGAAATTATTTCAAGTTGTTTTTAGCTTTATTGTCCTTGAAATAGGGATCAAGAGCCCGCCTGTCACCTGCCACGACAAAAATGGTTTGGCCTTTGATCAAATATGCGACGTCATTTGATTAGCGCTTCAGTATGCCAATATGTCAGGGGCACAAAAAATAAAAGAATAGAGGAAAAGAGAGGAAGAAAGCAGGAGCCTTAGGGATTCACTGAATATATATTTTTAAAAAGGTTCTTCTGATGAAGCAGGTACTAGCAAAGGCAGAGCAAGGTAAGACACAGCGCAGCCAACGTTTTCCAGCCCAGTAAAGTGAGCTGGGCCCAAAATAAGTTCCAACCAAGTCACGCCATTCATGTTAATACAAATGGGGGTGGGGTAGCAGTCACACGTAAGACCCTATATTAAACGGACGGGGCATTAAATCATTTGATAACCACAACGGCTTAAAAACAGTGTGTTCCACATATCTGACCGATGCTAAGAATATGTACATTACCAGCCAAATTCTCCTGCAATCCTAATGTTTCAGGCTAACCAGGCTGCATTTGCTAACATGTAGCACGTTAGCTCCAGTTAGTTTCCTGAGCTTCAAAGCATTTTGTGGTGGGGACATTCAGAGTATTTTGTCCTGGGCACGGCCAAGGCTGTCAGCGCTCCTGCCTTGGAGGGTAGCATAGGGCTTTGAGAGTGTTAAGGTAGATGGGAGCAGATCCATCAGTTACCATGTAGGCTAACATCAGTGCTTTGGATTTGATGCGAGTGGCTAAGGGTAGCCAGTTGAGTTCAATGAACGGAGGTGTGACGTGCTGTAAATTATGATAATTCTATCTAGTGCTGCATGTCCACTTCGGAGAAGCATAATCTCAGTGTAGCAAACACTCAGTGGCAAAGCCATGATGTCTGGGCTATAATGTCTGGTGTATACAAAGGTGACCATGCTATCATGAATTAAAGTAGCTCATTGTTATGCTCACAGATTAACCTGGTGGTGGTGGACATGTGTACCAGTAGGAGAGAGTGCTGATGCTTTAGTGATGTATTAAAATATTTGAATCTGTGTTGAAATATGTATTGTTATAATGATGTACTGTATGATATTGGATTTGTGTTGATTACTTTATTAATTCTTTGAGTGCCAAGGCCTTGTCCTCCTCAAACACCAAAATCTAATACACAGTGTTTATGCAAACATAGGACACAGTACACGTGATTGCTTTTCCTGGGAAGGTTGGTTGGAAAGGGTTCAGCAGACAAATACACCTCTGTGGCTATATCCCAGAAGTCAAAGTGTGCTAGCGGAAAGAGACCAAGAAGACTTAAACTCATACAGTAACACACCTTTGCTTATTATCTGAAATTGAACTGAAATTGTGCATTGTATGTAACTACCCAGTGGATATTTTTACCTGTTTAATTTTTATGTTTGAACTGGGCATACATGTGTAGTGTTTTCATTCCATTTTTGGACTTTGCATGACCTGCTCTGATCTTTCTACAGTTAGGTTCAACAATGACACCCTGCCATCTTTACTGAGGAAAAATATGCAAATATCAAATATACTGTATGCAACTTGTAATAATTTCCATGCAAGGAATTCACTGATTTATTCACAGAACAATATTGTGTCGTGGGGAAAAAAGCTTTTCATTTCCTACACATACCTGAACTTCATACATGCAAAAGCATGATTAGTTCTGTCCAAAGAGAAGTAGAAAGGCAATCTTATTTTTTATTTTGTAGTACACAATACATATCCACAGCATGCATGAGACAGATGTGATGATGGGCTGTCCAGTGTGTCTGGGCCTGACCTGGAGTACACCACAGCCTGGAGTGGGGCCTGTGGAGAGCAAAGCTAATGGGTCAGAGCCCTTTTAGGATTCTGTCAGTGTCATTGTCATGAGTCTTAGAAAATTGCCTTGTTAATGTTTATTGAAATAAATAAACAAACAAACAAACAAGTAAGTAAGTAAGCAAGTATGTAAGTATTTTAAGACAGAAAGCAAATTATTTCAATGCAGATGTATTAATTGATTGTCTAGTTGTATTTTTTCATATTTGTGATAAGAAATACAAGACATGACAGAAGTCCTAATTGAAATCCAAAGTAAATGTAGATATTTCAAATAATGGGCACTAAAGAAAACAAGCAAGGACTGAAATGTCCACTATAGAGACCTTGGTGCTGTCTTCCCCATCAGGTGTTTCTTTGTGTTTTGTTCAGGCTTTATTAAAATTATGTAACATTTAGGAGTAAAAATACAAAGAAGTAATCCAAAACTAGATGCCAGTATAGCAAATATTTCCACTGCTACTGTAAACTTTCCAGGAGAGCTGACATAAGCCGGAATAAAAGTGATCCAAACTGCACAGAATATCAGCATACTGAATGTGATGAATTTGGCCTCATTAAAATTATCAGGTAGTTTACGAGCCAAAAAGGCTAGTATAAAACATAAGAGGGCAAGGAGCCCAATGTAACCTAATATGGCCCAGAATCCTATAGCTGAACCTACATCACATTCAAGAATAATTTTATCTTTGTAAAGGTTCATATTCTTGTGCGGGAATGGAGGAGATATAGTTAACCAAAGGACACATATAAGGACTTGAATTAGAGTGAAGCCAAGAACACTGAGTCTCTGTTGCAGAGGCCCAAACCACTTCATGACATTACTGCCTGGAAGAGTGGCTCTGAAGGCCATTAACACCACTATTGTTTTCCCCAGAACACAGGAGATGCAGAGAACAAAGGTGATCCCAAACGCCGTGTGACGCAACATACAGGACCACTCAGAGGGCCGACCAATGAAAGTAAGAGAGCAAAGGAAACACAGAGTCAGCGAGAAGAGAAGTAGGAAACTCAGCTCTGAGTTGTTGGCTCTGACAATCGGTGTGTCTCTGTTTATGTAAAATATAGCTGCCACCAAAGTAGTAATTAATGTTCCAAACAAAGAAAAAAATACAAGTACAATTCCCATGATTTCGGAGTAAGAAAGGAATTCAATATATTTTAGCACACACTGATCCCTATTCTCATTTGACCAGTACTCCACATCACAAGGTATGCAGTCATTAGAATCTGGAAAAAATATTTTAAAAGATTATGCAGTGTTTCTTTATGTATGTGTATGTAAAATGTAAATTATAGTAGAATTGAAGACTCTGTACCTGTTTCATTGCTGATTTCTCCCTCCCCACATGGTATACAGTCATAGCAGCAGACAGGCTTGCCTTGCTGTACAGCCTTTCTTGTACCTGGAGGACAGTTCTCACTGCACACAGACACAGGCACCTTTTGATAGAGAGGCAGAATTACCATATTTAACAGCTGTAAACATTAAGCCATTTCTGAACTCTATAGCTAAAGACTGCAAGCAAGGACTGAAATGTCCACTATAGAGACCTTGGTGCTGTCTTCCCCATCAGGTGTTTCTTTGTGCTTTATTCAGGCTTTATTAAAATTATGTAACATTTAGGAGTAAAAAAACAAAGAAGTAATCCAAAACTAGATGCCAGTATAGCAAATATCTCAACTGCTACTGTAAACTTTCCAGGTGAGCTGACATAAGCTGGAATAAAAGTGATCCAGAACAGAATATCAGCATACTGAACTCTATAGCTTTTACAGATTCCTACTATTTTTAAACAATGCTCTCATTTTTATTGGCTTTACCTTGGTTTGACCATCAGACCATATCAGGGCTCCACGGTCCAAAACAAAACGCTGATCTGGGGGCATTGATGCATCATAGATTCCCACAGATCTCAAATGCAAAGTTCCATCACCATTTGGGTGCCAGTTTATTAGCTCGTATCTGGCTGCAGGGTCTCCTTTAGAGTCAAAGAAAATCTGTTCCCCAGCCTTAGAGGTAAAATTAACCTTCTTTAAATATGGAAGCACCTGTTGAATAAATTGATTGTTTAAAAAAATATAAAATATATAATATATATATATATATATATGTATATGTATATATATTAAGGATTTTAAGTTGTACTTGTTTGTGTGTTATATTTACCTTTTTTGGAACTAAGACATGTGTGAGGGTCTCATTGGAGGCTGCAGCATCCATGAGTAGTCTATGTAGAGAGTGTACAATGGCATATACAGCTGTGTAGACTTTAACAGAGATGGTCAGCTCAGATACATCAGTGTACTGATTCTGCACACTCAGCAAATTCTCTGCTCCAGTGCACTGTATGCCTCCGCTGGGGCTGTAATCAAATGAGCACTGAAATATTGTCTCCCAAAACTCTCTTAGTAAGAGGTTTTCTGGGTCTTTTGAGGGATGGACACTGAGGAGGAACTCTCTCAGGCCATCCAGCTTGACGTTTTCAATTGCAAACCCTACAGCACCTTTTAAGAAACTGAAGGCTTTTGTTTCTGATATGGTCTTGGAAATGATCCATGATTCACTGCCTACCCATTGCAACCCAGACACATTATGTAACGCCAATTCATTCAACAGTGGAACTATGTCTCCAAGTGCTGCAAATGCCACCACTACTTTTGCTGTGGCCTTTTTCATCACCTCCACAATCCTCAGTAATTCCTCTTTTGGATCTGTTCGGAAGTAGGCTTCAGAATACTCTACACAAATGCCAAGCTCCTGTGCAACTTCCACAAATGTTGCCATACCATTGTTGCCATAATCACCTCTGCTTCTAAAAGCTCCAACCCAAGTCCAGCCAAATAGTTTCACCAGGTGTGCCAGTGCTCTGCTCTGATAGTAGTCACTGGGAATAGTTCTGAAAAAAGTTGGAAACCTCTCCATGTTGCTGAGACAAGCACATGTGGCAAAGTGACTCACCTAAACATGGGATTAAAGGGAAAATTGAATGACAGTTTAAACGGGATATAACAAAGTTGCATAACATCAAATATACCATTGTGACATCCTTGCTGATATTCATGTCATGTTCTTAAGATAATTGTAATGTACTACCACAGGGATGCTGAAGGGTCCCACTGTCGATGCTATGCCAATAGTGGGAGTGGAGCTGGACTCCCCAACAATGGCTTGAACAGTCGGTGGTGTTAGGCATGATTCGTCACTCAGTGTCTTCTCATATCCATTCATCAGGGCCATAGCTGCACGGATTGCCAGTGAAATAGACCCACAGGAGTCATAGATCTTATAACCCAGAGTCATGCTAGGTAGGAGCTTTGCGTTGTTGTTTATCTCCTCTATTGCAAAAATAAGAGTCTGAGCAAACTGAAAGTCACGCAGATTCATTCTGTAAAAAATATTAATTATGTACAAAGTACAAGTACTTAAAACAGGTGATGAAATCACCAGAATAATTATTAATAAATAATAATAATTTAGTTATCTCTCACTCCAAGTATAAAGCTAAATAAAGCTAAAATTGCAAAATATAAAGCTGTAACTCATCCATTTAGGGAAAATAAGTAAAAGTAGACATTCTCAATACAAACCTTATACAAGAAATAGGCTCTGGCTCTGATGTATAATTGTGAGTCTTCACCAGTGGATTTCTATGTATAGAAAAAACTGCTCCAATATTTATGTCTCCCTCAGATGACAAGAGAGGCAGTGCTGGCTGGCCCAGGCGGCTGCAGCTCTGCATCAGTGCATTGGCCCATAAGCTTGGCAGCAGTAGAAACAGAGGTGTCTGTGTCATGACTGTAATCCATAGAGTGGAGGCTAGTGAAATTATAAGGTTGAGGGGTCACAGTTTATATTGATCAAGATGCCCCCACAGGAAACGGCCTAAGAGATCCTCCCAACCCTCTTTCATTAACACATTTGTGGGTATTGAGCAACCTTTGCAGAGAGTGATGTCAGATTTGTGAGGCTGCGTGCAATGTGTTTGAAAACTAGATCTACCACATAACAGTGTGTAATACAAGCCCCACATATAGTATTGCTAGTATGTGAGGAAAGTAGGCCTAAGCTTCTCAGGTCCCCACCGTGCCACCCTTGCAAGTTTTACATTCTCTCCCCTCTGTATTTTCTAACAAAGGAACACAATATACATGATATGTGGTACTGTAAACTAGTACTATTTACTAGCACAGAGCCCATAGAAACAATGTTTTCTAAGAAACTTGTACACTAGTTACATGTATGCGGGTCCGTATTGAATGGTGATGATGATATAGGCTAGATTCAGGCCTGTGCAGTTAGCAGAGACTTTTTTTTTAAAGAAAGGTGACAAAGCCGGTCCAAAGTAGTGAAAATTTAAATGAGCACGTTTGGGTTGCAGATAGTGAAGCAGTTTGTCACTGTTAATTAATGGTGAATATGTGTACCCTGATCTAAATTGTTACCAGGACTTGCCCAGAAGAACTTTGGTAAAGGTGTGAGTGATCAGGACTACTTGAGGAATTTAAGACTACATGGTTTTAACAAAAATATCTAAGAGGCAAAATGAATGCTTTTTCACACAATGAGAAAATGAGGGAAGAGAAAATTAAAATGTGGTTATCAGTTAAAACATAGTTATGAATTATTTGTTCCTACACTGCTGTCTTGTAAAAATAAAGATATAAGAGTAACAAATAATATCCATGGTTACAGGAAGCTTACTAAGCTAGCATTGTAGCGCCTAAAACATCTCGAATTACCATAAAACCTCAGTTAAAATAGTCCACTCCCAAAAAATAAAGACAAGAGTTGTGAAACCACAATGCCACTGCAGGTGTAGGATCATATGTACAGGACAATGTATCTGAGTGTAGGTTAGACCACCAGTCAGTTTTTACCTATTTCATAACAAAACAATCTTGTTCACACTTGCTCATCCAAGGCTAGCAATGTTTAAGCAGGTAAGGACAGCACTGGGTCATCCAAGGCTAGCTAATTAGAATAGGAATAGTGGTGGTGACACTGCTGACTGTTTGCCAAAGGTAGAAGAAGAATTAATACATGAATGTTTAACATGAATGACATGAACTGTTTTGTTGACTGCTGTTGCTCATTTAATGAATTCCAACCTGGTAAACAAATCAATATAATTTTAGACTAATACAGAGAGCTTTTGGATTTGTTTCCAACACAGTACTGTGCCATATAACAAATGTGCTACTAAGCCACTGGCATTCATTCAAAATATGAATGCCAATGTGATCAGTTCTGCACATAGAGATATGAATAGGCAATCTTATTCTTTATTTTGTAGTACAAAATACATATCCACACCATGCAAGAGAAAGATGTGATGATGGGCTGTCCAGTGTGTCTGGGCCTGACCTGGAGTACACCACAGAAAGGAGTGGGGCCTGTGGAGAGCAAAGCTAATGGGTCAGAGCCCTTTTAGGATTCTGTCCTGTCTAGTGCCATTGTCATCAATACTAGTTAAGTGTGTTGTTAATATGTACTGTTAAATATGCAATATAAATATATATGCATTACATTTTTTTAAGATATAGAGCAAAGCCATGTGTATTTTAATGCTACCTTAATTTTTTGAACAAGGAGTCACATGTCTACATATTTTTTGGACATCTGTGATAAAAACAAAGCATGATAGGACTCATGAACTAAAGCTGAAGATAAATGTATTATTTTTTTGGTTTGTTTGTTTGTTTTGAAGAATGGGACTGAAATTTTCACTATAGTGATCTTGGTGCTGTCTTCCCCATTAAGTGTTTCTTTGTGTTTTGCTCAGGCTTTATTAAAATAATGTAACATTTAGGAGTAAAAATACAAAGAAGTAATCCAAAACTAGATGCCAGTATAGCAAATATCTCCACTGCTACTGTGAACTTTCCAGGTGAGCTGACATAAGCCGGAATAAAAGTGATCCAAACTGCACAGAATATCAGCATACTGAATGTAATGAATTTGGCCTCATTAAAATTATCAGGTAGTTTACGAGCCAGAAAGGCCAGTATGAAGCACAAAACAGCAAGAAGTCCAATGTAACCTAATATGGCCCAAAATCCTATAGCTGAACCCACATCACACTCAAGAATAATTTTATCTTTGTAAAGGTTCATATTCTTGTGCGGGAATGGAGGAGATATAGTTAACCAAAGGACACATATAAGGACTTGAATTAGAGTGAAGCCAAGAACACTGAGTCTCTGTTGCAGAGGCCCAAACCACTTCATGACATTACTGCCTGGAAGAGTGGCTCTGAAGGCCATTAACACCACTATTGTTTTCCCCAGAACACAGGAGATGCAGAGAACAAAAGTGATCCCAAACGCCGTGTGACGCAACATACAGGACCACTGAGAGGGCCGACCAATGAAAGTAAGAGAACAAAGGAAACACAGAGTCAGTGAGAAGAGAAGTAGGAAACTCAGCTCTGAGTTGTTGGCTTTTACTATGGGTGTATCTCGGTGTATGTTGAACACAGCAAACACCAAAATTGTAATTACTGTTCCAAACAGAGAAAAAAATAAGAGCACGATTCCCATGATTTCAGAGTAAGAAAGGAATTCAATATATTTAAACACACACTGATCCCTATTCTCATTTGACCAGTACTCCACATCACAAGGTATGCAGTCATTAGAATCTGGAAAGAAACATTTAAAAAGATGATGTAATGTCTCGTTATATGTGTGAACATGTTTTTTAATTTTGGATTTTTGTGACATGCTATACCTGTTTTATTGCTGATCTCTCCCTCTCCACACGGTATACAGTCATAGCAGCAGACAGGCTTGCCTTTCTGTACGGCCTTCCTGGTGCCTGGAGGACAGCTCTTACTGCACACAGACACAGGCACCTTTTGGTACAGAGACAGGCCACATTTAACTCTAGTAAAACATGAAAGCATTAGTGAATAATATTAATATTAATCGATCCTTAGTAGTTTTTGTGCAGTTGTGTTATATTAATGTTCTTTACCTTGGTTTGGCTATCAACCCATATCATGGCTCCAAGATCCAAAACAAAACGCTGATCTGAGGGCATTGATGTGTCATAGACTCCCACAGCTCTAAATTTCAAAGTTCCTTCATCATTTGGCTGCCAGTTGACCACCTCATATCTGGCTGGAGGGTCTCCCTTGAAGTCAAAGAAAATCTGTTCCCCAGTCTTAGAGGTGAAATTAACCTTCTTTAAATATTCGAGCACCTGTTTGGTAGATTTATAGTTAAATTAGCATTGTTCAAGATGTATTTTGAGTTTTACTCACTTAATATTACCTTTTACCTTAAATTTACCTTTTCAGGAAGTAAAATACTTTTGTGGGTGTCATTGGAGGGTGCAGCATCCTTTAGAAGTTTATGTAGAGAGTGAGCAATGGCATAAACAGCTGTGTAGACTTTATTAGAGATGCGCAGCTCAGATACATCAGTGTACTGATTCTGCACACTCAGCAAGCTCTCTGATCCTGTGCACTGTGAGCCACCTATGGGGCTGTTATCAAATGAGCACTCAAATGATGTCTCCCAAAACTCTTTTAGTAAGAGGTTCTCTGGGTCTTTTGAGGGATGAACACTGATGAGAAACTCCTTCAGGCCCTCCAGCTTTACATTTCCAATTGCAAACCCTACAGCACCTGTTAAAAAACTATAGGCTTTTGTCCCTGATATGCCTTTGGAAGTGATCCATGATTCGCTGCCCACCCACTGCAATCCTGACACATTTTGTTGTGCCAGCTCATTAAAAAGAGGGATTATGTCCCCTAACGACATGAATGCCACTACTACTTTGGCTGTGGCCTTTTTCATCACTTCGATAATCCTCAGTAATTCCTCTTTTGGATCTGTTCGAAAGTAGGCTTCAGAATATTCTACACAAATACCAAGCTTCTGTGCAGCTTCCAAAAAGGTGGCTATTCCATTATTGCCATAATCACTCCTACTTCGAACAGCTCCAACCCAAGTCCAGCCAAAAATCTTAATGAGTTCAGCCAGAGCTCTGCTCTGATAGTAGTCACTGGGAATAGTTCTGAAAAAGGTTGGGAACCTGTTTGTGTCACTGAGACAAGCACATGTGGCAAAGTGACTGACCTAGAATTGGAATTAAAAGGAAAAACATAGGTGAAATGCTGAACAATTTCATAGCATGAAACAATTTTTTACAGTCGCGCTGCTGTTTCAGTTGAGTTAATTTAAAAACATAAATACAGTTTATTACCACAGGGATACTGAAGGGTCCCACTGCAGTTGTTATGCCAATAGTGGGAGTAGAGCCAGACTCTCCCACAATGGCTTGAACAGCCAGTGGTCTTCGGCATAGTTCATTACTCAGTGTCTTCCCATAGCCGTTCATCAAAGCCATAGCTGAACGGATTCCAAGGATAATTGAGCTACAGGCGTCATAGATCTTATAACCCAGAGTCATGCTGGGTAGGAGGTTTGTGTTGTTGTTTATCTCCTCTATTGCAAAAATTAGTGTCTGAGCAAACTGAAACTCACGTAAATTCAGTCTGTAACAATAATTATGGTGTAAAAAACAGTAGTAAGTACACAATAGACAGCATTTGTGCCACTGGTCTTGCATAAAAGTATAATTACCTGTTGACGTGAATTGGATTTTAAACAATTAACTAAAGAATAGACTAAACAATGGACTAAAAGACTATTCTCTCTACAAACCTTATACAAGTTGTAGGCTCAGGCTCAGACATGAAATTGTGAGTCTTCACCAGTGGCTCTCTATGTATAGAAAAAACTGCTCCAATATTAATGTCTCCCTCAGATGACAAAAGAGGCAGTGCTGGCTGGCCCAGCCGGCTGCAGCTCTGCAACAGTGCATTGGCCCATAAGCTTGGCAGCAGTAGTAACAGAGGTGTCTGTATCATGACTGTAATCCATAGAGTGGAGGCTAGTGAAATGATAATGTAGGGGCCTTCAGTTTATAGTGATCAAGATGTCCCCACGGGGACTGGCAGAACAGAGATCCTCTCACAACACTTCCAGTAAGACATGCTATGAATTTAATTACTGGGTGGGGGTTAGGTCATGAAAGCAGTACTGCTTTTGGCACTAGCTTCTGATATGGGGTATGTCACACTGGCACGTTTTCACTTTTTTAGAATGGTTTTAATACTTCTGTTACCCTTTTTTGCAAAACATTGCATTGCTTGCCAGCAACACATATACATCACAGAAGTTTCTTAAGTGACATAACTATGCCATCTGCTGTCTACTCTATACCTACTTTGACAGAAAGTGTACAGTGAGCTCAAAAACCACAAATTGAACTATAGACCTCCAGATGAACTACAAAAGCTGGCATCTTTTGACCACATAGGTGTTCTGGTTTTACATGTAAGCTATTTTTCCTTAATTGCACCCCTCAATCTGTCAGTACACACTTTTGTTGCCTGGTTTGGACGGTTTTTGTGATTTCTGATGTTATTGAGGAAAATTTCTCAGAGGTAAAATTGATGTTATTAAGGAGAATTTCTCAGAGCTCCTTTCCAGAGCGCAGAGAGCAATGAGGTGTGAAATAGTTAGTGTAGTGTTCTCCTTCAGAGAACCAAGGTTATATTCATAATCAGTATTCATACTTTCAGATAAGTCCTTAGACATTAACCAATGGGAACACATACTGTACATCTGCAAGAATGGAATCTGCATTCTCTCTATCAAGTCCAGTAGTTGGAAGCCAACAATGTATCACAAGCATGCATGCATAGAGTGGGGGTTGGGGCCATTGATGGATCATGTCATTAGAACCAATAGAAGCAGTTCATTTTTGTTTTGGTTGACAGCACACTGCCATCTGGAATGCTACCGGGCACTATTCTTATGGAAGTGAATCGATGTAAATCACCTAGCATGAAGCGCAGGACATACCTCTTGTTACCAAATGCCTATGATCTCAGTTAATGGGTGCCCGGAATCAGCCCTGATCAATCCCAGGAATATGTGAATATGCTAGGCACACCGTCAGGTAGGGGGCATCTATGTTATTAATTATCATCACAAAAACACTAGTACTGGTTCAAAGGGAAATGCTCAAGGGTTGCAGTCATTCTCAGAAACACCGGCTTCCAACTTCCACAGACTGGCAAATCCAGGCACTTTTGCACTTGAACTGATTCCACAACCAAGAGGTGTAGCAACCATTGTTAACAACCCTGTTCTTTTAGGGTACAGGTGATCAGATTCCATCCATCTGTTCTGCACTTGAAAGATCCTTGATTGCTTGCCATTGACCTTGACCTCTGATTCCAAACTCCCTAAGCAGCCAGATGGTTGACTTCCCCACAAAGCCTCTACAGCTAACTGCTACTGGATAAACTTTGGCTTTCCAGCCTCATTGTTCTGCATCAGCTGCTAGCTCAGTGTACCTTAGGTTCTTGTGCTCATAGGCCTCCTCTTCAGCATCCACTCAGGCACAGCAAGTTCTAGATAATGTGCACTGTGCAAGCTGTTAGGGACCACAGCACTATGGCTTCAGGTTAGTTGTGGCAATCTGGTGGACAGCAAAGCTTGTTTTCCAGTCAGTGGCTTGTAGTCACAGGCCCCTCCCAACTGCTCAGTGTTGGGTGTTGCTGAGAGCTCTTAAGTTGGATTTACACTGTTGTGCAAAACTTGCGTGCGCACTTGTGTGATGGCAAAATTACATGGCATTCACTGTCGCATGACAATTTTGATGGAAGTTTCATGAGATCGTGTACACAACCTTTTTTGTAACTGGCACACGACTGGCCCAGTTGAGGTGCGCTTTGAGGCTTTCACAACATAGGCAATTACATGGAGATGCATGGAGCGTTATTTCACTCTCTTCTTTGATGAAACATTCAACTCCCTGCTATTTGGCACGTAACTATTTCTTCAGCTAATACTTCTTAAGGCATAGATGAACAAATTTGAAAATCTTTTTTATTAAGATAAAATAGTCTCAAAAAGATTTATACAAATCAAAATGATATATAAATATGCATACATTTATAAAATATACAAATACAAATATACAAATATAAAAACGTGACATACAAATAAATAAACTAATTTGTATAAATGTGTATTTGCAAATATATTTTTGAGAATTGAAAATAAATATGCATGGATTCTGCATTTGTGGATCGCTTTTTGGCTTTTCTCTCGATGATGTAATTTTGATACTTTTTTACTGCACACCACAATCCGCAAATAAATATCACTGAATTTGAACATGAATGCACCCTCCCCTGAACAACCATAAGAGAGCAGTGTTTTGCAGCCACAGTTGGGTCATCACAACTACATGATAAATAACATAGATGCAAACAGTGGATTAACTGAATGGTTAATTAGTGTTAACTGTTTTTTGTGTGTTGTAGTGCCATTTTTTATCTAGTAGTCAGTATACGAATCAGTTGGAAAGCCAAACAACACTCCCACCATAGTTAAAAAGGCCCACCAGTGGCTTCACTCCCTCCACTGTCTGAAAAAGGCAGGTCTTTTTTAAAGCACACATTCCCTATGACTTATGTGTGGTACTTACCAAAGCTAGGGGGGCGATATTTCATTATTTTGTGTACACCAGTGTATGAGAAAATGACAATGAATGAATCTTGAATCTTGGTTGTGGTTAGAGTGGTCATGCCAACCATATATGCCCAGATGGAAGTAAGCTTCAGGCCTGGCTTGAGACGTTACCTTCCTATGACCCACTGTGATGCTCTAATAATGACCTCCATGGCCATTGTTTAAAGGTGAGGATGAAGCTCTTGCTTTATGAACAGTCCTTTCCGCCTCACTCCATCTAGGTGGGCTGACGTCAAGCTGGTGATCTGGGGGATGTAATGGTGGCATGTCAGATAGAAGGGTGATGATCTTACCCAGCTGGCTATCAGTGTGGATTTTTTCCAGGTGTGCTTTGATCTCCCCTCTTTGAGTTTCCCACTCATCTCTTTAGTTAAGGCTCTTCACAAACTTGAGGGGGTCCTGAAAGAAGTTGGTTCTGTTATGTTCTGTGATCCTTCACCTCCTTCTCAGTGTCTCTGCTCTCCTTAGTGTGGTTAGCCAGTTCCTGATATCTGCTTGGAGTTTGTTTATTCCCTCCTCCTCCAAGGCTGCTTCTTAATCTGGCCTCTCTCCTGGATCAGCTGCTGTATTTGCTGCTGTCTTCTGGACTTAACTGGAGTTGTTGTTCTGCCCTGCCTCCTTTAGTTCCAAATCATTCAGCTCCATAGCTGTAGATCAGTTCTCAAAGTTTCTCCAGCTTCTTTACTGCAGTCCCCCTAAGCTGCTCTAGGATCCTGCAGAGTTCTCTCTCTCCTTTCTCTCTCACTCCTTTTTTTCACTGGACTTAGGCCACTTGATTGAAGGCTTTCACCCTGGAATTTTTGTTTCAACAGCAGGTTGTTGTTGGTTAGGCTCTTGTTGTTTCACTGTGCTTGACTGTAATTCCTGTGAAACAGGGGTATTGATGTCCTGCCATCTGGAGGAATGCCATGCTGTGTCATGGACTTGATATCTGACATCCATCTCTGGTTCATGAAGTGCAGAGCAATAAGGATAACCAAGTGTTTATCCATTTATGTTCTGTCCATCGGTTCTGGATTAGCACTGATGGAGCGTAGGCACCTGTTCTGACCCAGGTCCATATGGACTGCAAACATGAGCGTTGCTTCTGGTTGTTAGTATAGTGAGTGAATGGAGTGCCGGCAGGAAATCAGAAAGTGGAAATGGTGAATGGGTGCTCAGGGGTTTTACAAAGGCTTGTCAAGAAAAATGAGGTTTGCTACACGTCCTCACACAGGACATAAGCCGTATTATAGCCACAGAGCACTAACCATAAACAGGACAAACAACACACTGAAAAACCCATATAAAAGCCTGGCAACAGTAGCATTGCAGGGATAGTAAATAAGTAGATAAGTAGGCTGCCAGCAGCACTGCAGAAAATGACCCAGTATAGACAGAGTCCATCTCTCACACAGGCTACATGCTAGACCACAATCTGCACAGTCAGTTTATTGAGTGCACCAGCAGCACTCCAGTCAGTTATAAACTCACAGGAGACCTTGCGTGGTGAGGAGCCATGCTCCAATCAAATACCAGTAAGTTTCCAACTTGAACCCCAATGTCATTAAAGGTTTTCTCAGCAGAACGCTTCACACAAGAGGAGACAAGATTCACTGCCCCAACATCCTATGTCTAGGTAGCTTGGCCAGTAGCCCTAGCTTGTTTTGGGGAGTTTTCAAATGGAACAGGCTCCAATGCCACACTTGCTGCTATAGGTGGCAAGAAACATCAGGACTTCTCCAGACAGCCCCACCTGCAAGGTCATTACCCAAAATAAAAACTTCACTCCGGGGACTGGCAAGGATGAGCAAACACTGACCTCTACTATGCCTGACATAAGATCTGAAGAAAGAGCTACTTGATGTGAGGGCACCCTGGTGTTTCACATGTCAAATCCACGCACCAAGACATGTGTACTGATGACAGTGTCCTTTTAGACCAGAATAACTTCTGCTCTAACAAAACAGACTGAACAGCTCTTTTATCCTGAAGGATACACACTGGTACACATGCTCTGGTCTCTGCAAGTGTCCTGACCTTCTGCTCATTTAAATAGGTGGCCACCACTTCAATTCAATTCAATTCAATTCAGTTTTATTTATACAGTGCCTTTTACAATAGTATTGTCTCGTGGCGCTTCACAGAAAGAGCACCCAAGAGCAACAGGGGCAAGGAAAAACTCTCTTATGTTCAGTTAATCTAGGAAGAAACCTTGGGCAGATCCACGACTCAAGGGGCTAACCCAACTGCCAGGGGTCATGGAGAAAAATTACAATCAGTAGTAACCATGACAGACTATAAGTTGCCTATGCTTTTAGCTAAGGTTCATAATAGTTCATAATTGAGTATTATCCCACTTTTACATTACGTGGTAGTCAGTCTATAGGTGGTTATCAGGAATTATGGCTGGACAATGTAGCAGCGGCCAGGCATAGTGACAAACTTAAAGGAGTGAGATGGGTCATGGGGGTAACAGTAAGGGTCCATATGACAGCACCATTGTGAGGGGGGGTCAATCACAAAGCCTCAGGAAGGGGAGTCGGGCCCAGCATTGGGGCCAGCACTTCAGGGACAAGGTTCCACCTTCGGAGTCAGTGATAGGAGTCAACCTATCAAACAGTTGTTCCTTTTCATTAGCTAGTTCCATATTATATGTATGTGTCTCTTTTCCAGCAAATATCCCATATTTTCCAATAATTCCAATAGCTTGCTTCACAAGTTCACATGCCCGCAAGATGGTACGTTTTACCGTGTCATAGCAGAAGGACTGGCTAATTTGGGATTTGTTTTTTCTCCTGAGAAAGACCAATTTTTAAACAAAGTTTTAGAAATGTGCTAGCCTCCCATTTCAATATCTGGCCTAAATATCATTTATAATTGAATTGGGCTTGTAAAATTGCGCTTGAGCCTATTTTTGATAAATGGAAGTTGAATATATTCTATTTTAACATCCAAGAACAAGGTACAGTACTTCATTCATTCATTCTATGTCTCCTTTAAGCCATATACTACAGACAGGCTGTGTACAATTAAAGCTACAAACCATCATAGTTATCATATAAGCAGCAGCTGCCATGCAAATATTTAATGCCATGCCTATATGCAGCTGCAAACACAAACACAGCTGCCACAACTAGCCAAATAAACTTTACCTTTTAAATTACAAATGTATACACAACTTACCCACAAGCAACAAACCTCCATTAGCAAGCTAACCTTGCAATGTGTGTTAGTCTAAACATTTGGGCCATGAGTGGCTCCTAAAACCAAAATCCTTACTCACCAGCTCACTGAACTGCACAGATTATCTCAAATTTGTAAGTGGACAGAAGAACTAGACTCCACTGAGTGCTATGCTGCAAAGTGTGCAGTCAGCACCGTAAAAATAAAAATAACAAACAAGCAAAACAACCATAATTTCAAAACCGTATTTCTCAGGAACCGCTAATCATAGAGAGGAATGCTATGCCGTTGGCAATCTGTAGGATCTCCTGTTTATTGTTGATATGCAGTTTGCCATGGGGGGTGACATTAATTTTGATATAAATTCAACACTTATTTTCTCACAAACCATCCCTTACAGAAACTATTAACTAGCACCATTGGAAAGATCAGGTTGTGCAGTTTCATGTGTGTGATGTCTGTGTGATGAAAACTCAGTAAATAATGTAACGGAGAAGAATGGGTGTGTCACGTCGGACATGACTCGCGTCCGTCGGCTTCAAAGGGTTAAAAACCTTTCAGCCATGACCGATAGACCAGGCTCAATCCAAGGGGCGGAATCAGCGGTTGTCTTTCAAACTGCCTGTGCACGCTGATAAGATGATAAGCTGATAAGCTACTGCTAGGGTACGTCTAGGTGACTCTATAAGGACAGAGAAATGTTATTGGTTTTTCCAAACTTGGGAGAAGAGCTACTGAGGCCCTATGGCTTGTTTCTAGACATACTGTACTGACCAAAGCAGGCAGCATGGCAAATAGGGTCAGATTGCACCCCCTACACCTCTCAACAAAACCTATGTTTTTGCATGTTCTGGCCATGCTGAATGTGAAATTGTTAACAGTGAAAAGTTTCAGATGCACTGCTTGTTTCAGCCATGCAATACAAATGCAACTATGGATAGTCCATGGGGTGGAGGAAATTGGAACAAGTCTCAATGCATGTTAAATCACATCTAGAGATCATAGGCATAGATCACAGGCTAGAAATCATAGAAAATATGTAGTTTATGCTGTTTAACCTCTTGGTTCATTGGCTCTTTCCCGGTTCATTCTTGATTCAGGAATCTTGTGGGGAGAGATAATGCATGTTTGCCTTACACCCTTAAGGGAAACAGTTTAAACAGCAAAAACTATACATTTTCTAACCTTCATTGACCCTGTAGATGTGATTTATCATACATTGGGATTTATCCCAACTACCTCCATCCCATAGACGATGCATAGTTTTCTAATGTATTTCAATAGAATTAAGTGTCTCTGACATCCAACAGTGGTTTTCAATGGGCATGGCTAAAACAGGTAGTGCTTCCTAAAATTATTTGCTAGGCAGACCGCTAGGCTACATCAAGATTTCTAGGATGCCAAGTTCCTGCCTCAACATCACATTATGAAGAGAGAGGACAGTATGCTGCCACTGTGAACTGACATGTGCCTGCAAACTACAACACACTTCCTTACAGTATTTAATACCCATTCTAAGTTTATGTGTGCACAAAAGCACCTGTGCTGTCAGCAGTGCAAGCACAATATTAGCAAGGTAGCTTGCTCATTTCTGAATATTATTGTTTTTTATTATTGTTTTTTATTTATTTATTTATTTGTTTGTTTGTACCAAATGAAAGTGTGAAAGTACACCCTCCAGCAATAGAACTATAGATTGAATATGACAAGCAATATAGCACCAAAACTATTAGGCTACTCAGCGAAAGAAAATTTGACATACTGTGACAGACTAGCTCTTCTGCTTCAGATGCAATTTTAGTCTCAAATAGTTTTTTTCCTTGTAATATCTACCAACACTTTCCTGATTAAAATTTCATCTGACTTCAAGTGACAAGAACCATTTATCAGTACATATCAGAAAGGCAGTGTCAACATAATCAACGGCATTTGAACAGAATATTCTATTCAAACAGGGCAGTTGTAGCCTGTGCTTTTTATATTGCTTCAGTTTTTATGCATAATGCAGTGTTTCTCAAACTATGGGGTGCGCCCCATTACTTTGGGAGTGATACCATGCACATATCACATGAAACTGCACGACCTGAGCTTCAGGTGTTAGTCACTAGTATATGTGATGAAAGTTTCATGAGAAAATCAGCTTTGGATTTACATTAAAAAAACATTAATAAGGCTCTTCATCGATCTCATACCCATACTTCTTTGTGAAATATCCCATGATCTGTTAACTCAAATATGGCGTACCGCATATAAAAATAAACAGGAGAACTTACGATTTCAACACTGTGTAGCATTCCTCTGTATTGATAGCGGTGCCGATTAACAAGTAATACGTCTTGAACACATGGAACATATGCACTGTGTACAAAGACCACAAAATTATTTTTTTCCTTTCCATATCAAAAATTGTATGGAAACGAGGGCACATGCAGGAAAGTTATTTCAGTGCAGTATTTAAGTAGGGCCCATACAGTTTAATGCTTCACTAGGAAAGACAAATGAATTATGAATCAAGACTTCCATACACCAAAACGTCTGACAATGTAAAATTGGACCTAAAACACTGCCGCCATGCTTGTGTTTTGATTAAAAAAATGGAATGACTAGCAGTGACCCTGTTTTAGCAGTGAGCATATTTGAACCACCTGTCCCTCCATACCCCACAACAGCAAAGAGCTATTATGAAACAGGACAGGAGACATTTTTTCATCATACATTTGTAGATGCCAGACATTTAGCATGGTGTGGTTGTAAACTCTGTGACTAACCTGGGTTAAGTTCCTTAACAGTACTGGAAACTGTGTATTGATTCTGAACGTTATTACAATTTGACATTAGCCCTGATTCATGCTCTCACCAACAGTATACACAGAAAGATAAGCCCAGTAAAGCTGAGTTCCTGTGTGCCCCCAACACTGACATGTAGCATTGTTAAATTTGCATGGTAGATATGTACACAGTTAGACACAGTTAAACTTAACCCTTTCTATGACCCAGGAGCCCAAGAGCTCTGTAAGCCAGTAGCTCCTAATTCATAGCTATAACTTACATATAACATACATAGCTTGGTTTCTCAACACCTGCTGCCACTAGAGTGCATCCTAGATTCATGGCAGAAATGGAAAGATGCTGAAGGAATCATATCAGAATTTTACAAATGAAATCAAATGATAAGTGGAAATGATACATTTTCATTATACAAATCATGCCAGACCACATTTGCACACAAATGTACATGTATGAACAATGCTTTATACTTTATTGTTTGTCAAAGTGCTTTTGAAGGCATTTTTCCCATGAGGTGCTTTTTAGTGTTTTTATCTGGTTTGTATAGAATTATATAACATTTTGGTAAGAAAATACAGAACAGTACACCAAAACTAGATGCTAAAATAGCAAATATCTCCACTGCTACAGTAAACTTTCCAGGAGAGCTGACATACGCTGGTATGAAGCTGATCCAGACAGCACAGAATATAAGCATACTGAATGTGATGAATTTGGCCTCATTAAAATTATCTGGCAACCTGCGAGCTAGAAAAGCCAGTATGAAACACAAGACAGCAAGGAGTCCAATGTATCCCAGCACAGCCCAGAATCCTATAGCTGAACCTACATCACACTCAAGAATGATCTTATCTTTGTAGTGTTGCATATTCTTGTGCGGGAATGGAGGGGAAATAGTTAACCAAAGGACACATATAAGGACTTGAATTAGAGTGAAGCCAAGAACACTGAGTCTCTGTTGCAGAGGCCCAAACCACTTCATGACATTACTGCCTGGAAGAGTGGCTCTGAAGGCCATTAACACCACTATTGTTTTCCCCAGAACACAGGAGATGCAGAGAACAAAGGTGATCCCAAACGCTGTGTGACGCAACATACAGGACCACTGAGAGGGCCGACCAATGAAAGTAAGAGAGCAAAGGAAACATAGCATCAGTGAAAGCAGAAGTAGAAAGCTTAATTCAGAGTTATTTGCTTTCACAAGTGGGGTGCGCTTATACTTGAAAAATATAATGGCTATCACACATGTTAAGCAGGTTCCAATTATTGAGATAACAGTGAGTAGTATCCCCATAATCTCCTTATACGATAGATACTCAGTTGCCTTCGGTAAGCATTTATCCCTTTGTCTGTTGGACCAGTATTCTTGGTTACAAAGAACACAGGTGATGGAGTCTAGAAATAAAATACAGAAACATTTTATTTTGCACAAGCATTAACAATAAATATGAGAATACATTTCTCAAACTGTTTTCTTAGATTAAGCATAAGGTTGTGAATTATTAAGTAAAATCATACATTGTAGTATTACTGTTTTTAAGATCAATTTTGTTGCCTGAAATTTCCAATTTCAAACCTCTGGTTATCTTACCCTGTGCCTACAGTAAAACAGTTCTGTAGGTTGAGTTGGGTGTAGATAGTTTAGCCAGAAATGAATTAAATGAAACTATTTTCATAGTTTTGAACATTATTTTTATGATTTCCGTAATGTTTTCCAACTATCAACTTACATCCATAGAACCTTCTGCTTTCTTGCTCTGGATCAGTACACAACTCTTGTATGTACTGTTCATGTGACGTACATGTGTGTACCACTGCTCTCCAACATATCTGTTAGGCTATCCTTTTTTACATTTACATTTACATTTAGGCATTTAGCAGACACTTTTATCCAAAGCGACAAAAGAGGATAACATTCAAACAAAAGAGGATAACATTTTTATCCTTTGATACTGTAGGTGCTTGAATATTTTACAACTGGCTATGATTTTGGCACATTTACTTTTGTAATACAGGGAGTCCTCTGAATACTACATTAGCATCATGGGCGAAGGGTATATTTATTGCATTGTTACTTAGGTACCTGTGTCATTGCTGATCTCCCCCTCCCCGCATGGTATACAGTCATAGCAGCAAACAGGCCTTCCTTTCTGTACAGCCTTCCTGGTGCCTGGAGGACAGCTCTCACTGCACACAGACACAGGCACCTATATGACATGGAGAATACATTAAAATAGTTTCTGCGGATATTTTTGCCAACCACTTTAATCACCAAACATTATAATATTTTGAATTTTTTTGAACGTGAAGTAATCGGTACCTCTGTAGAATTTTTTGCCCAGAGTATAGAACCTTCATTCACTGTCAGACGGCTATTGGCAGGTAAAGAAGCATCATAAAATCCTACTGTCACAAACCCAAGCTGCCCATCTAACCTTGGTTGCCAATTTATTATCTCATATTTAGCAGTAGGGTCTCCACTTTCATCAAAGAATACATCTTCTTCCTCTTTGGTCTTAAATCTTATTTTTTTCAGTTGTTGTAACATCTATTAATAAGGGACCAGACATAACGTCAACTCAGATTTATTACACAAAAAAAAGACAAATTTTCTTGTCTTATAATTGTTTTAACTAAGTTGTTAATTTACTAATGAGGCTCCCTACCATATGTGGTTCAGGTTGCTGCTTGTCACATGTGTCCCTGCAATTTAGTGCCTTATGCAGTGCATGTGCCACAGCATACACACCCTTGTAGACATTATTAAATATTGCCATCATGGACATAAAATCTGTGAAAATATTGTTGACTCCAGACAAATCCTCTTTGCCAGTGCATGTTTTTTCATTAGATTGATTTAGGGGGATAAATTTACACTTAAACAAAGCCTGCCAGAGCTCAGTGAAAATGGCATTGCCAGAAGACTTCAATGGCTGTATGTCCAGGATGAATTCTCTCAGCCCTGTTACCTGTGCTTTGGGTATAGACAGCCCTATGGCCCCACTTAAGATGTGGTGATGGTCCAAACTGGCTATGTAAGAATCTGAGATCCACCCTTCCGTACCAACCCACTGATATCCTCTCAGGTTGTGTTCTGCAAATACGTGCAGCAACACCTCCAGGTCAAGATGGGAGAGGAACGCCACCACTATCCGTGAGGTGGACAAACGCACTTGCTCTACCAGCTGCATCACCTTCTCTTGTGGGTAATTTCTGAAAAATGGCATAGAATACTCCAGGCAAATGCCCATATGTTCAGCAGCTGCTTGGAAAGTGGCCATCCCATTGTTTCCATAGTCATCATCAGTTCTGATGGCACCAACCCATGTCCAGCCAAAATTCTTAACCAGCTCAGCCAGTGCTCTGCTTTGATAGTAGTCACTGGGAATAGTTCTAAGGAATGATGGATATTTGCTCTTGTCACTAAGGCATGCACATGTGGCATAGTGACTAATCTGAAAGAACACACAAGGTTTTGTTTGTTATTTCAACTTTGGGAAAAGTAGATAAGTAGATAATTATGATTCTAAATATTTTTTTCTTACCATCGGGATGCGAAAGGGTCCAATGCTTGTAGCAATAGCCATACAGGGTGAGGAGGATGTCTCCCCTATGATAGCCACAACCTGAGCTGATTCAGTGCATGGTCCTACAGAGGCCGTGTGGTCAAAGCCGTTGCTTAGTGCCATGGCTCCTTTTACTGCCATAGCTGCAGATCCACAAGAGTCATATATCTTATAGCCTAAAGACACTCCAGGCAGCAAAGATGTACTGTTGTTGATTTCCTCCAGTGCATACAGTACTGTTTGAACATATTGGAACGCTCTGTAATTAAGACTGGATAGCAGAGATAATGACAATATTATCATCTTCTGGTGAATATTGTGAAATTTTGAATAATCTGCCAATAGAATACAGTACAATATAACATAATATACAATGCAGAGTGGAATAGCACACTATTACTACAAATACTATATAATACAGTACAGTCTGGCTGACCTAGTACATTGTAGTGGAGGTGGACTCCCTGAGTATGATATTTTATTATCTTTCCAGCTGCTATGAAAGGAAAAAATGCCTCCAATGTTGATATCCCCATCTTTCTGTAAAATAGGGTAAAAAGGGTTTCCTCTTAGTTTGCACTGAGATGTAGCAAACTTCCCTGAGAAAGCAGACACCAGAAACACTACAGTTGTACAAATTTTTGAACGACCACTGTAAAACATTTTTTCCAAAGTGCAGTTGTTATGACTGCATCTGATTAAATGGAGGGCATAATTTTATACCATGTGGCATGTGTAATCCTCTGTGGTATTCACATGATCCTGACTTTGAGGGAGGTGCTACTCTGGTCACTGGTCATTAAATTATGATAATGTTTATGTTTAGCTGTACTTGCCAGACACTTTTATCCAAATCAATGTGCAATGTAGAAGTACTATATTAAAAACAAAAAGTTCTTGGCTGAAATTATTTTTTATTAAATACACTAAATACTAAGGCTAGAACACAAAGACTAGAACACAATGCATGAAAATAAATAGTAACACTTTACTTGAGGGTGTCGACATAAGAGTTGTCTATTTATCAATTTTATTAGACTTTACTTGAGGGTGTAGACGTAAGAGTGACATGAGTCTGAGCCTGAGACACAGTTGTTTGAACTTGAGTAATTAAGGGCATTGAACTGAATTCATACTGAAAAAGCATTTTTGAACAGTTGTGGGATCACAAAAAAGTGTAAAGTGTTGTGTTGAACTTTCCTTGCCATGTAATATGATGTTCATTGTGTTTTGAAAGAAATATTGTGGATATTTTGAGAAATAGTTTTGTTCTTTTTAGGGCTGTCGAAGTTAACATGTTAGTAGTGCATTAACGCAATCTCACTTTACTCATAATTAAAAAATAATTGTTGCCATTAACGCAGGGTATTTAAACAACATCAATCTGGGTTCATCTTGGCGAGGAACAGCAAAGATTTTCGCAGGTGACAAGCTAACAAAATAAAGCTAGTTATAACCAAGGGCGTAGGTTTGCATATGGACCACAGGTACATGTCATAACCAATGTTTTGGAAAGACAAAATAGTCCCTACCGATATTACCGGTAATCATCTAATTTTTATATAACAAAGATACAAATTTATTCACATAGTTTTTTGCAAACTCAATAGTATAATTTTAGTGGTCAAGTTTTTTTTGTTTTTTTTATGTGTCAGCATTCTGCATTCCAGAGCTAGAGCGACAGGATTATACATGCTGCACTTTCATTGGCTGAGGCAAAGGGTCTGCTTGCTCACGTTCTCATCACACCCAAGTAGTGGCCCAGAACAGGGTGTTGTGGGCAATGCCAACAGCATGTTTAAGGTTGAGCTCCCTGCCTGTGTATAAAACTGTATTGCGCTATATTGCATTTAGCCCACACAAAAATGCTTTTGAAGATTTTGTTGTAGGCCTGTACTTTGCTCCATAGCTGTAGGTAGGCTACAGAATATTTAAATCTGTTGAAATTCAGTGAAGGGTGTGCCAACTTTCGTATTAGGCCTTTGATGATTTGTGATGATGGATTTATTATCCTTTTTGGTCAAATAACAGCTACAAGGGATCAGGTAACGTCTTTGCAAAATAGTAAACAGGAGAAAGAAACAGTTGAGAATAGTCAGAAGAAGAGAGGGAGATTACAGGGATAACAGGATGCTAATCTTACATACTTACAATCTTACATTTTACATACAGTGAGATTAATGTGTTAATGTTGACAGCCCTAGTACTGACACAGAAATTATAAATATGTTGTAGAAAATGAAAATAATCACTAGCATAGCTAGTGCAGCGGGCATATAGGTGTTGCTCAAGTTCCCTTTTTCCTTTTGTTTCTGTGATTTTTGGTCATCCGTTCCCGGGACATCAAATCAACAAGTTTTTACTCTTTTTCATCCTGGGGGCGCACATCCGCTGCTGTGACCCACTACCACTACTACTACTTTTGGGAAATAATTTGAGAACCGTACCACCTGAGCCAACAAAATTTGGGTGACATATAGGTCTCAAAGAACCACGTCAAACGAGCCCTCACACGCCCCACTGAAACTCCGGGGCCCTTGAAACTTGGTGGACATGTAGCCCTAGTAGACCCATAGAACATATAAAGTTTTGTCACCAAGGACTGCCTCCCCCCTGTGCCCATGTGACACAGGCTGGTCGGACACTTTTTTGTGGACTAACTTGAGAGCCGTAGCATGTGAACTGAATGAAATTTCAGTGGTACATAAGTCTCAAGGAGCTGCATCAAACGGACCCTCAGACATCCATGTGTGGTGTAGCACCACCTATTGACATGCAGTAAAATGGCAAAATTGGTCATCCTGAAATATAGTGCTCCAGCTGACGAAATTTTAGTGGCACATAGGTCTTAAGGATCTGCATCCAGCAAGCCCTTATACACCCATGGGTAGTGTCGCACCACCTATTGACAGGCTAAAAATGGCAAAATTGGTCATCTTTCTTGTGAGCAGATTTCCATCAACGAATTCCGTGTCACTGATACAGCAGATCCCTTAAAACTTGGTTGACATGTAGCCCCAGCAGGCCCATAACACTTTGCCATCAGTGATTCTCTGGACTATGCAACACTGGGTCACTTCAAACTCACTGGGCATAGACAGCTCCTCCGCTGTGCGGGTGCCCCCTACAAAAACTGTAATGCTAACCAAATTTTACTGGTCCATAGGTCTCAAGGAGACCAGTAGGTATCCAGGGAGCCCTCAGCCACCCTAGTGTAGCACCACCTATTAAGAAACAAAAATTGTCAATAGCCAATAGTCAAATTGGCTGTTTTTTTGTAGTAGCAGGTTTCCGTCTACAGTTTTGGAGACACCGATACATGTGGCCAATGAAACTTGGTGGGCATGTAGCCCTACTAGTCTAGCATGTAAGCTATTTTGGTCTCCAGAGATTTCTTCACCCCTTTCGCTTGATAACACAAATCATTATGGAGGAATTCAGGAATAAAGGAATTCAGACTGTGAACATGTGTGAACTGTATGTATGTGTATTGACATGTGTGTATAACTCATAGGGGCGAACTTGTAAGACCTGTAGTTCAGAAGATGTGTCAAGAGTAAGAATGGACATTAATTTTCTTCGGATGAAGAAAATGGCCATAAAATGAAAATGACTAATCCATACATTTATGGTTATCAAATTGATATAAATGGGTTAAATTTCTCATTGGATCACTGTATAGTGTTATGTAATCATGTGACAACATACAGTGCACCGTTGCCCTACTTTATAATGTGTTATTTATAAAGATAGATACCCACAGTAGTGACTAGACCTATCAGGCATGTGTCTGAAAATGGACACTTGTACTACATGAACTAAGCATATGACCAAATATAGTGCCACCATTTTTCATGCCAAACATTCACTAATTTGTAGATGTTCTTTGTGAATAACACCTATCTCAAAATTAACTGTTCAACCATATAATGTGTGAGTTTCATAAATTTATCATTGTTAATTTGAAATGCTGAGGTGACTGCTAATTGGTCAGAAACCATGATAACCTTATTGTAATATAGCCTGAGCTTTAGTGATTGTCTGAGAGAATTCCATGTTCCCCTACAGCAGGGGTCGGCGAGTAATTTAGGCCACGGGCCAGATTTTTTTTCTCGTCACTAGGTGGCGGGCCAGAGCCCGGCCTATGGCTTAGTTAAACACCCTGCGGTAAGAACCCTCAAAGCTTTACTGGCAAAAACCAGGTCTACATGGGAAATGGTCAATATAAAAAAGGTCTATAAAAATAACTAACCACAATAAATAAACCATGTGGCATGTGCACAAGCCCATCGATAGTCTCTTTTAGGTTGATAATTTACTTAATGGACTTTAACTATTGAGTGGTCTGCAGCTGTAAAAGAACCAATAATAGCAATAATAAGAAATAAATTACTAATAAATCAAACTACTTTTTCTACTTTTATTTCGAAATACACTTGAAACCGCTTTTTCACTCATTAAAAAAATACTGACTCAGGCTAGGCAGGAATCACAGGAGGCGGAATAATAATAAAAAATACGAGCTCGGAAAAAAAAATCTCTTTTCCACTGGCCTAGTCCAGCTAATCAGTTACTGACTTGTTAAGGAAGGATGCTTTATGATTGGTGTGATTTTTCTCTGGCCATTGTCTTTTTTTATATGCCTCTTTCTTTTTCTCTCTGGTTTGATTTTGTGTCTTTATATTTTATCAATTTTTTGTGAATAGATTTGTGTTATTTGATTTCTTCATAGTTCCTCACAATATTTTCCATTACAGTAATAAATATGTGTAACTTATAAGTTCAAGGCCTGCTTAACCCTTCTGGCTAGAGGCTGTTCTTTTTCCAAGAAGCATCTTATGCACATGTCTTACAGCCTGTAAACATATTAATTGACAGAGACTTCTCAGTGGTACAAATTTAGAACAAATTTCTTGCTCTCAAAATCTGAGAGCTGACTTAATTTGGGCTACCTTTTAAACTAATAAAACATGCAGTATACAATCACTACATAACTTGCAACTTGTTACAATAGATAACCTGTAACTTTTAATTTTCAGCACATGACAGTAATTTCAGACCGATACGCAAAGCTGTGTCTTTTATTTCATTATACAATATTGTGCAATACAAAATTAAAAAAAGAAATCTATTTTTCAAACCACTACCTATAGTTAATACAAAATTTCTCCTACAGTCTGTGCTTTGTACATACAGCAGCAACATCAGTTCTGGGCATACAGATGAAGAAAGGAAATTATATTTGTTATGTTGTAGTACACAATACATATCCACAGCATGCATGAGAAAGATGTGATGAGGGGCTGTCCAGTGTGTCTGGGCCTGACTTGGAGTACACCACAGCCTGGAATGGGGCCTGTGGAGAGCAAAGCTAATGGGTCAGAGCCCTTTGTTGATTCTGTCCTGTCTAATGCTACTATGACCAAACCTTGTGCCTTCAGATAATTTGCATTTTTTATGACTCAAAAAATACATTTAATTGGAATTCAAGTTAAACCCATGTGAATCTCAGCACTGCAACAAAAAATTATTTTTCTCAACAAAACTGATCTGCCTACTTGCGTGTTACATTTTCCCAATTAACATTTCTGTCATAGCTGTAATACATATGCAGGATCTGTGCTACTCTTAATTTTGTTTGCTACTGACGTGAGTGGTAGATGGGCAAGGACAGTGGTTTAGGAGCTTAATGAGGAGACAATAGAAAGTTGGGGCTAAAATATCCACTATAGTGATCTTGGTGCTGTCTTCCCCATTATGTGTTTCTTTGTGTTTTGCTCAGGCTTTATTAAAATAATGTAACATTTAGGGGTAAAAATACAAAGAAGTAATCCAAAACTAGATGCCAATATTGCAAATATCTCCACTGCTACAGTAAGCTTTCCAGGAGAGCTGACATAAGCCGGAATAAAAGTGATCCAGACTGCACAGAATATCAGCATACTGAATGTGATGAATTTGGCCTCATTAAAATTATCAGGCAGTTTGCGAGCCAGAAAGGCCAGTATGAAACACAAGACAGCAAGGAGTCCAATGTAACCTAATATGGCCCAGAATCCTATAGCTGAACCCACATCACACTCAAGAATAATTTTATGTTTGTAAAGACTCATATTCTTGTTTGGAAATGGAGGGGAAATAGTTAACCAAAGGACACATATAAGGACTTGAATTAGAGTGAAGCCAAAAACACTGAGTCTCTGTTGCAGAGGCCCAAACCACTTCATGGCATTACTGCCTGGAAGAGTGGCTCTGAAGGCCATTAACACCACTATTGTTTTCCCCAGAATGCAGGAGATGCAGAGAACAAAGGTGATCCCAAACGCTGTGTGACGCAACATACAGGACCACTCAGAGGGCCGACCAATGAAAGTAAGAGAACAAAGGAAACACAGAGTCAGTGAGAAGAGAAGTAGGAAACTCAGCTCTGAGTTGTTGGCTTTTACTATGGGTGTATCTCTGTGCTTGCTGAACACAGCAGCCACCAAAATAGTAATTAATGTTCCAAACAAAGAAAAAAATGCAAGCACAATTCCCATTATTTCAGAGTAAGAAAGGAATTCAATATATTTAAACACACACTGATCCCTATTTTCATTTGACCAGTACTCCACATCACAAGGTATGCAGTCATTAGAATCTGGAAAAAAATATTTTAAAAGATGATGCAATCTTTCCTTGTCAACATGTCAAAATGTAAATTATAGTTGGACTGAAACCAAATATACCTGTTTCATTGCTGATCTCCCCCTCTCCACATGGTATACAGTCATAGCAGCATACAGGCTTTCCTTTCTGTACTGTCTTCCTGGTGCCTGGAGGGCAGCTCTCACTGCACACAGACACAGGCACCTTTTTGATACAGAGGGACAAAATAACCACATTTAACTGCTTTACAATGTGTAGTATTAACAAGAGGTAATGTTATTGGATTCTTGCTATTTTTAAATTATGTTCTCATATCTGTTACATTTACCGAAGGGTGTAGAATTAGGGTGGACGCAAGTGATGTGTCCCCATTAATATGAGCCACAGCCCACCCATAATATTTAGTGATAAACGTAAATCAGATCAAATGGATCAGTAAAATTGTAGAATAACACAGAGATTGAGAATCAACCCTGGTCTCTGAATTCTATAGCAGTGACACCACTGTTCCACCACAGTTCATACAGGTTTCCAAATTCATACTTTAACATGAACTGTTCTTGGTTAATGCTATATTACATTGCACTGACTGGTACAACTTAATTTAGCCTATGTATTTGAATTCAGTTTGTGTCTTATTGAGACATTATTAAACATATGACAACAGTATGTGAGTGTGTGTGTGAGTGGTGGTGGTTGGGTGGGGGTGTCCCCATACATGCTGAGACTACGTCTACGTCCTTGCATTTACCTGTGTTTGACCACCAGCCCATATCATGGCTCCACGGTCCAAAACAAAACGGCGATGTGAGGGCATTGATGTGTCATAGATTCCCACAGATCTAAACCGCATTGTTCCTTCATCATTTGGCTGCCAGTTGACCACTTCATATCTGGCTGCAGGGTCTCCATTGGAGTCAAAGAAAATCTGTTCCCCAGTCTTAGAGGTGAAATTAACCTTTTTTAAATACTCAAGAACCTGTTGGGTAGATTTATCGTTACATTTACATTGTTCAAGATGTATTTTGAGCTGAATTTACTCATAAATTACATTTACCTTTTCAGGAAGTAATATACTTCTGTGGGTTTCATTGGAGGCTGCAGCATCCTTTAGAAGTCTATGTAGAGAGTGAGCAATGGCATAAATAGCTGTGTAGACTTTATTAGAGATGCGCAGCTCAGATACATCAGTGTACTGATTTTGCACACTCAGCAAGCTCTCTACTCCTGTGCACCGTGAGCCTCCGATAGAGCTGTTATCAAATGAGCACTCAAATGATGTCTCCCAAAACTCTCTCAGTAAGAGGTTCTCTGGGTCTTTTGAGGGATGAATGCTGATGAGAAACTCCTTCAGGCCCTCCAGCTTTACTTTTGCAATTGCAAACCCTACAGCACCTGTTAAAAAACTGTAGGCTTTTGTCCCTGATATTGTCTTGGAAGTGATCCATGATTCACAGCCCACCCATTGCAACCCTGACACATTGTGCAGTGCCAGCTCTTTCAAAAAAGGAATCATGTCCCCATGAGCTAAAAATGCCAACACAACTTTGGCTGTGGCCTTTTTCATCACTTCGATAATTCTCAGTAATTCCTCTTTTGGATCTGTTCGGAAGTAGGCTTCAGAATACTCTACACAAATGCCAAGCTCCTGTGCAACCTCCACAAATGTTGCTATACCATTATTCCCATAATCATCCCTGGTTCTAACAGCTCCAACCCAAGTCCAGCCAAATAGCTTTACCAGCTGTGCCAATGCTCTGCTCTGATAGTAGTCACTGGGAATAGTTCTGAAAAAGGTTGGGTACCTCTCTTTGTTACTAAGACAAGCACATGTTGCCAAGTGACTCACCTAGAAATTATAATAAGAAAAGTGGACTCAATGAAAAAAAGATGAAATGATTGTATAACATCAAAAAATACCAGGTCATGTAATGTTTTTTAAAGCATAATTCCAATGAATTACCAGAGGGATGCTGAAGGGCGCCACTATAGATGATATGCCAATACTGGGAGTGGAGCTTGATGGCCCGACAATGGCTTGAACAGTCGGTGGTGTTTGGCATGATTCATCACTGAGTGTCTCCTCATATCCGTTCATTAAGGCCATAGCTGCACGGATTGCCAGGGGGAGAAAGCTACAAGAGTCATATATCTTGTACCCCAGGGTCATGCCAGGCAGAAGGCTTGTGTTATTGTTTATCTCCTCTATCGCAAAAATAAGTGTTTGGGCAAACTGAAACTCACGCAGACTCATTCTGTAACAATATTCATAATGTAGAAAACAGACATACAATAATTGAGACCAATAGTTCAAATGCAGTCTTCAGAAGAATTTAGTAGTTTGTGTCTGTTTACAAATACAAAGCTTAAATAAATAACAAAATCAAGAACTATAAATTATAAATAAAAAGGACTATTCTCAGTACAAACCCTGAACAAGTTATAGGCTCTGGCTCCAATGTAAAATTATGAATCTTCACTAGTGGACCTCTGTGTATAGAAAAAATTGCTCCGATATTTATGTCTCCCTCAGATGACAGGAGAGGCAGTGCTGGTTGGCCCAGCCGGCTGCAGCTCTGCATCAGTGCACTGGCAAATAAGCTTGCAAGCAAGAGACACAGAGATGTCTGTATCATGACTATAATCCGATTAAGGGAAGCCATTGAAATGATAAGGTTTAGGGTCATAGTTTATAGTCAACAAGATGCTCCCACAGGGACCAGCCGAAGATCCTCCCAGAATGTATGTATGAACTAGATTTGCCACATAACAGAATGTAATATTGTACTATGTTTGTCTTAAGAACCTTTTGACTTTTATCAAAATTGTTTTTTTCATGGAAATCAAGGTTGAAGTTGCTAGATGTTCCTTGCCCATCTAGGGTATTTTTCCCCAAAACAATTGTATATAAAAAATATAAGAAAAACACACTCAAAAAAATATGTATTCAGAAATATTTTTGCTCCTTCTGAGTCCTTATTGTCACTCGTGGTGGGGTTGTCCTGAACAAGTCTCCTCTTTATCATAAAAGAGCATGGTAGACAAGAAACAATATTACATTTTTGTGTCATATCAGCCCACTTTGAAGTATTGGGCTCATTCAACCCACGTCACATAGTTATCTGCGGCCATATTGTTGACATAGAATCTGTTAGTTAATGCTGCTTTCTATCAGAGCTACAATAGCTTTTTGATACCCATTGTCCGTAAACATGAAGGGAAATACGACTGATGATCACATAGGAGAGAATAGCCAGCTAGGAGGAGGCGAAAATAAATAAAATTTAATTGAATTGAATTTCACCACAGGTAACATAAGATTAGCAACCTCACAACAAATCACTCATCATTTAACCACAGATAATCCTAGTTTTAGGGAAGATGATGTTTGAAAGGTCATTTATTATTTTGTTGTGGTCACTGGTCAATAAAGTTATGTTGCCTATGAATGATAGTGAATTGTGTCTGCTTTACAGAGCCAATTGAAATACTTTAATTAGGCTAAACGTAATTTGCAAAGAGGGAAACTGAAAGTTAATATTTAATTGAAATTCCCCCTCAAGAATAGCTGCCGCAGCAACATATGTCAACAATATGGCCACTTAAAAGTCTTTTTGGATTTGTGAAAGAGCCCTATATGTGAATTAAAAGAGTAACAGTGAAGTGTATCAACTGAAAACAAACAGTACTGGCACATGAATTGGAAATATGTAGTAGAAAATGAAAACAATCATTTTAAATACTGGAAACAGCACTTTTTTTTCTCATATTTCAATCAGAAAGACAAAATAGAGCAAGACTGAATCTCCACAGAGACAATGCAGAAGTGTGCTTGCTCTGACACATCTTGATGGTGCCCTGATTCGAGATGCGACAGCATTATAAAAATGATAAACGGTGGAGTACTTGGAGTCTGACGTGTTCCTTAATTTTTACGGACATGTGACTTGACTCGGACTTGTCTACTGATGACTCTGACTTGAATTCGGACTTGTGTGTTTGGACCGTGTTCGGACTCAAGAGGGAATCGGATTTTTCCTTTTTTTTAACACTGTGGGCTTCAGGCTTTTTCTATACTCATATATTTCCCTAAACTTCCCTTTTCTTAGACCCGCAGATCACTGCACATCAACTCATTGCATTTACTGTTACTTAGCCGTATAACGTTACCGATATGCATATCACTGAACTACTAAGACCAAAGTTTGCAAAGTTACCATCTGCATCAGTAAAGTTAATGTCACATCACAACAGTGCTTAGTCCCATTTATTTGCCTTGCAAACAGTAATGTAAACATTGATTTAGTTTGGTCTCTCATTCTGCAGTTAGCAGCTTCAGCTCAGAAATAAATGTATTTGTACATAGTTTTGGCTGGTTCTGTTACTGGTCTGTCCCATTTGGGAACCTATGCTGCTCACATGCTAAAACCACTATTTCTTGACCATTTTGGTACACTCTTATTTTGTGGTGCTACTGGGTAACTATACTATTATAATATTGTTTAGAGGCTTATTATAAGTCTAGAGGCTTAATTTTACTCCTTTAAAGTCTTCTCCTAATGAAAAAGGGAAAAAAACAAAAAAAAATTCAAGCCTACCACTATAAGAATTAAGCCTAATAATTAATTGACAAAATATCATATCATCATATCATATCATCATATCATAGACTCTTATAGGAATTACAAAATCTTCCAAACATTTTCCAGAGCCTTACTGGCACTGTAAGAATATGTTATTTTAACACTAGGGAAATGAATGTGGCCAATGCATGCCTCACAAACATAATATAATTTTTAACATATTGGCTAAATTAGAAGACAAACCATCAGAAGTGCAAGGTACAGAGACTTGATAATAGCCCTTTCCAAAACATCTTTTTATTATTTGATCTGGACCCTGCATCTTCACTTTATCAGCAATCAATGAGTCATATAAGTTACATTTCTCATTGGATCACTGTATAGTGTTATGCTGTATAATTCTGTGACAGCATCCAGTGCACCATTACCCTACTTCATAACACATCAGGCATATGTCTAACAATGGACACTTGCACTACGGATGTGAACTAGGCATACAACCAAACATGGTGCCACCATTTTTCATGTAAAACATTTACTAATTTCTAGACATCCAACCATATAATGTGTAAGTTTCAACAATTTATGATCTTATCAGTAGATATGGGAGGAGGGCAGTGCCCACAGTCATTACAACTTTTAGAAGCACAGGGAAGTTTGAAATGCTCCAGGTGACTGCTAATTGGTCAAATGCAATGATGACCCTACCCAAGCTCTGGTGATTGGCTAGAAGATATCTATGTCATTTATTGATTTGTTTATCCAGCTCTACTCTGCTTAATTGGCATCTAACTTGTTTGATATTGGTCATATATGAGTTTATGTTTCACAACTAAATCAGTCATGCATTATTTCACAGTTTTATATATCTCTCCTCTCATATGCCATGCCACTGTTGTACATTAGTTTGTCGACTACTTGGTAATATTGGAAGTCACCTTATTAATTTTCTGCAGTCAGATTAATTGTAGTTTCTCGCAATATTTACCATTACAGTAATAAATGTGTCTAACCTATAAGTTCAAGACTTGCATAACCCTTCCGGGTTCTTTTCCCAAGAAGCATCTTACACACTTCTTGAGGCCTGCAAACCGACAGAGACTTATCAGTGGTACAATTTCTTGCGCTTAAAATCTGAGGGATGGCTAAATTTGGACTAGTCTCTAATAAAGCATACAGTATACGATCTCACATGACCAGGTAACTTGTAACTTATTAGAGTAGATGAACTGTGACTTTGGCTGTAGCTTAAGACAATGAAAATAATTTCAGACCCATCCACAGAGCCGTCGCTTTTATTTCACCATTCAATATCATGCAATACAAAATTCTAAATAAATTTCTATTTGTCAAACCACTACCTATAGTTCATACAAAATTTCTCCTACAGTCTGTGCTTTGTACATACAGCAGCAACATCAGTTCTGGGCATACAGATGAAGAAAGGAAATTATATTTGTTATGTTGTAGTACACAATACATATCCACAGCATGCATGAGAAAGATGTGAAGAGGGGCTGTCCAGTGTGTCTGGGCCTGAGCTGGAGTACACCACAGCCTGGAGTGGGGCCTGTGGAGAGCAAAGCTAATGGGTCAGAGCCCTTTGTTGATTCTGTCCTGTCTAATGCTACTATGACCAAACCTTGTGCCTTCAGATAATCTGCAGTGTTGATGACTCAAAAAATGGTGACATTTAATTGGAATTAACATTAAATCCATGTGCACCTCAGCACTGTAACTGAGAACAAACTGTACAAACTGATTTTTCTCAACAAAAATAATCTGGTTACTTGCTTATGTGTTACATCTACACAATTAATATTCCAGTCATAGCTGGAATACATGATGATGTAATTAGGCTGGCACTGATTCAAAGCGTATCTCTGAGTTTCTAACTATGCAGAGACTGTGCTACTTTTATTTTGTGTTTGCTATTTTCACAGAAACATATGATGGAGGTCGATGGGGAGGGCAGTGGTTGAAGAGACTAATGAGGAGACAATAGAAAGTTGGGGCTAAAATATCCACTATAGAGACCTTGGTGCTGTCTTCCCCATTAAGTGTTTCTTTGTGTTTTGTTCAGGCTTTATTAAAATGATGTAACATTTAGGAGTAAAAATACAAAGAAGTAATCCAAAACTAGATGCCAAAATAGCAAATATCTCCACAGCCACTGTAAGCTTTCCAGGAGAGCTGACATAAGCCGGAATAAAAGTGATCCAGACTGCACAGAATATCAGCATACTGAATGTGATGAATTTGGCCTCGTTAAAATTATCAGGTAGTTTACGAGCCAAAAAGGCCAGTATGAAACACAAGACAGCAAGGAGTCCAATGTAACCTAATATGGCCCAGAATCCTATAGCTGAACCCACATCACACTCAAGAATAATTTTATCTTTGTAAAGGTTCATATTGTTGTATGGGAATGGAGGAGATATAGTTAACCAAAGGACACATATAAGGACTTGTATGAGAGTGAAGCCAAAAACACTGAGTCTCTGTTGCAGAGGCCCAAACCACTTCATGACATTACTGCCTGGAAGAGTGGCTCTGAAGGCCATTAACACCACTATTGTTTTCCCCAGAACACAGGAGATGCAGAGAACAAAGGTGATCCCAAACGCTGTGTGACGCAACATACAGGACCACTGAGAGGGCCGACCAATGAAAGTAAGAGAACAAAGGAAACACAGAGTCAGTGAGAAGAGAAGTAAGAAACTCAGCTCTGAGTTGTTGGCTTTTACTATGGGTGTATCTCTGTGCTTGCTGAACACAGCAGCCACCAAAATAGTAATTAATGTTCCAAACAAAGAAAAAAATGCAAGCACAATTCCCATTATTTCAGAGTAAGAAAGGAATTCAATATATTTAAACACACACTGATTCCTACTCTCATTTGACCAGTATTCCACATCACAAGGTATGCAGTCATTAGAATCTGGAAAAAAAACAATTTGAAAGATGATGTAATTTTGTCTTATGCACATATCAAAATGTGAATTATACTTGGACTGATACCAAATATACCTGTTTCATTGCTGATCTCTCCTTCTCCACATGGTATACAGTCATAGCAGCAGGCAGGCTTGCCTTTCTGTACTGTCTTCCTGGTGCCTGGAGGGCAGCTCTCACTGCACACAGACACAGGCACCTTTTTGATACAGAGGGACAAAATAACCACATTGCTAAACCTTGCTAAAATAACCACATTGCTAAACCTTGCTAAAATAACCACATTGCTAAAAATGGCAAAAATAACAATAGCTGCTTTAAAATATTAAGCCATTAGTAAACCAATTTTATTAATAAATTACTACTATCTTTAAATTAAATGCTTATTTGTATCGGTTTCACCTTTGTTTGACCACCAGCCCATATCATGGCTCCATGATCCAAAACAAAACGCCGATCTGAGGGCATTGATGTGTCATAGACTCCCACAGATCTAAACTGCAAAGTTCCTTCATCATTTGGCTGCCAGTTGACCACCTCATATCTGGCTGCAGGGTCTCCATTGGAGTCAAAGAAAATCTGTTCCCCAGTCTTAGAGGTGAAATTAACCTTCTTTAAATACTCAAGAACCTGTTGGGTAGATTTATAGTGACATTTACATAGTTCAAGATGTATTTTGAGCTGTACTTACTCGTAAATTACATTCACCTTTTCAGGAAGTAGTATACTTCTCTGGGTTTCATTGGAGGCTGCAGAATCCATGAGAAGTCTATGTAGAGAGTGAGCAATGGCATAAACAGCTGTATAGACTTTATCAGAGATGCGCAGCTCAGATACATCAGTGTACTGATTCTGCACACTCAACAAGCTCTCTGCTCCTGTACACCGTGAGCCTCCGATGGGGCTGTTATCAAATGAGCACTCAAAAGATGTCTCCCAAAACTCTCTCAGTAAGAGGTTCTGTGGGTCTTTTGAGGGATGAATGCTGATGAGAAACTCCTTCAGGCCCTCCAGCTTTACTTTTCCAACTGCAAACCCTACAGCACCTGTTAAAAATCTGTAAGCTTTTGTCCCTGATATTGTCTTGGAAGTGATCCATGATTCACTACCCACCCATTGCAACCCTGACACGTTGTGCAGTGCAAGCTCATTTAAGAGAGCAATCATGTCCCCATGAGCTAGAAATGCCACCACAACTTTGGCTGTGGCCTTTTTCATCACTTCGATGATTCTCAGTAATTCTCTTTTGGATCTGTTCGGAAAAAGGCTTCAGAATACTCTACACAAATGCCAAGCTCCTGTGCAACCTCCACAAATGTTGCTATACCATTATTCCCATAATCATCCCTGGTTCTAACAGCTCCGACCCAAGTCCAGCCAAATAGCTTTACCAGCTGTGCCAGTGCTCTGCTCTGATAGTAGTCACTGGGAATAGTTCTGAAAAAGGTTGGGTACCTCTCTTTGTTACTAAGACAAGCACATGTTGCCAAGTGACTCACCTAGAAATTATAATAAGAAAAGTGGACTCAATGAAAAAATGGATTATAGCAATGTTATATAACAATATAAAAAAACATAATGTAATATTTAAAAACTTAATTCTAATGAATTACCACAGGGATGCTGAAAAGTCCCACTATAGATGATACGCCAATACTGGGAGTGGAGCTTGATGCCCCAACAATGGCTTGAACAGTCAATGGTGTTTGGCATGACTCGTCACTGAGTGTCTCCTCATAGCCATTCATCAAGGCCATAGCTGCACGGATTGCCAGTGAAATATAGCCACAGTAGTCATAGATCTTATAACCCAGAGTCATGCCAGGCAGAAGGTTAGTGTTGTTGTTTATCTCCTCTATTGCAAAAATAAGTGTTTGAGCAAACTGAAATTCACGCAGACTCATTCTGTAACAATATTCAAAATGTACAAAAGACATGGACATTAAATAGGTGAGACCAATAGAGATGACCAATAGTCTTCGGAATGACCAAGACCAATAGTCTTCGGAACAATTTAGTAATCTATACCTCTTTACAAATAAAAAAACTAAATAAATAATAAATAATGTTAGGAAAAAAATAGAGAAAATGGAATTTTCTCAATACAAACCTTAGACAAGTGGTAGGCTCTGGCTCTGATTTGAAATTATGGGTTTTCACTAGTGGACCACTATGAATAGAAAAAATTGCTCCAATATTTATGTCTCCCTCAGATGACAGGAGAGGCAGTGTTGGCTGGCCCAGCCGGCTGCAGCTCTGCATCAGTGCATTGGCCCATAAGCTTGCCAGCAAGAGACACAGAGATGTCTGTATCATGACTATAGTCCGACGATAGGAGGCCAGTGAAATGATAAGGTTGAACAGTCACAGTTTATATCAATAAGATGCCCCCTCCGGGACTAGCAGAATAGAGAGCCTCCCAGAATTTATGTAAAAACTAGATTTGCCACATAGCAGATTGTAATATTGCACTATATTTTCCCACCATTTTTTTTTTCAAATCTGTTCTTTGTCTCATAACAGTAGATATTAGGGATGCGTCGGTACAATGTACCCATGGTTTGGCATGTATCATGGTTTTGGGGTCACAATAATGGTACGGTTTTGATATTGATTTAATAAAGGGTAAAAGGGTAAAATATTGTTTTTTGAATGACTAGGCCTCGTTTGTTGGTCTGCCACTATTCTTTCCAGCTATAAGTGAGGAAAAGGGTCTGCCAATTCAAAAATTTCTCACTGATATTCCATAGAATTCAAGTTCTGCTTCTGTGTGCTGGAGGAGATCAACCAAACATTAAAAAAAATGACATGAATGCATTTCCCATAACATGACAATGTTTTTTAAGCAAGTAAATGCCCTGTAGGGTATTAGCAAAGATAAGCCCCTAGCCCTTAGCAAATGACTAGTATGTTATTAATTTGTTGTTAAAAAATATGTATCCTGTAATAGTAAGTAACTCTAATTTATAAAGTACATTTAAAACCATAGTGTATCGCAATGAAAGAAAAAAAAGAAAAAGATAAAAAATATATAGACACCAGTACTGACAGACAAGACAGAGCAACAAAACAAAATATAAGACTATACAAATACAAATATAGGGCCTCTATCCCAGAATCCCCACAAACAGATCTGTTTTGAGTGAAATTTTAAACAGACACTGATGATGCAGATCTGAGTTCCAGTGGTAGATTATTCCAGAAAAGTGGGGCATAGACACTAAAGGCCTGGTCCCCTTCAAAGAGAGGTAATAAAAGGTCTTGAGGTAATAAAAGCATGCGCGAGTGTCTCAATATGTGATGCAGTTAAAAATGATTTTAACTTAGCTATGGATCTAAGCTGAAAAAAGGCTGTCCATGTTTTGACCTCCATAATGCAGTCATTTAGCATTCATATAGAGCCCTGATTTCCAGTGGACAGGAAGGTACAATTGCACATCATCTGCATAAAAATGAAATGAAACTTTGTGTTTTTAAATAATTTGACCTAGAGTAAGCATAGAAAGCAAAGAAGTGGGCCCAAAATAGACCCTTGTGGTACTCCAGAGGTCATAATGGCAGGTGTGGATGAGTATGTCCCAGTGTTTACTGCTATAGATTTGTGCTTGATATAGGAGATAAAGAGATAAGTGCAGAGCTATGCCTCTAACACCTATGTTGTGTTCCAGGCGTTCAATAAGTATATCATGGTCTACTGTATCAAAAGTAGCACTCAGAACTAATAAAACCAGTATAGAAAAGCTTTCAGAGTCAGCGTTCATGATAACAAATCATTTGTAACTCTAAGAAGAGCAGACTCAGGGCTGTAAAAAGCCCTAAAACTGGACTGAAAAATTTCAAAGATGTTATTGTTCTGCAAAAAAAGATGTCCGTTTACTTTTTCTAGAACTTTTGATTTTGATATTGGTGTATAGTTATTTGGGGACTATGGCCTGTTTGAAAGAGTTAGGAACTGTACCATGAGCAAGGGTAGAATTTAGTTTTAAACATTTTTAATAAAATCTAAAATGGCTGCCATTACTATGATAATGACAGGGGTGTTTAAGTCAGCTTGATGTAAGGATTGCAGTGGTCCTTATTTCTGAAAATCAGGTTTACAATTCAAAAGTTGTGTTCATGGATGTAACCCAAAACTTGGCCAATTTGGTAGTGTTAGAGTGCCTTATTTGCAGACACAAAACATAATTAAATCTGTAAGTGAGGGTGTCCCCAATCTGTGTGTCAAATTTCACAATTTTTGACAAAACATCTGATGTCTGAGTGGATATTCAGGAGTTTGCCAGGTCTTATTTTGCATCACATTACATAGATGTTTAACTACTCATATTGCCATTTGTAGAAAGGGAGAACGTGGAGATGTTTGTTGACTGCTAACTTCAACCCTGTTTAGAACAAATTGGATGAATAAGCCCGAAGATAAGGCTAACAGCGACAACGGATCCCAAACAGCTGATCCCAGACAACAACAGATCCCAGAATGCACAGAGATAACTGAGGAAGGCATCAAGTAGTCTACAGGGCTTGATATAGTCACTGTGCGCACCATAGGTGATGTCATTGATGTGCTCAGACCATACCTGTTAAAAGTTGGTAGATAGGCAGAGCCTATTTCATGATGACCCACTTCCTGGAACCGCCATCACACAAGGGCGTGACTAATCCCCCTAAATGCAATGCAGAGGCACTGTAACATTGAGGTCTATGGCAGAACCCCAGAATTTCACAGAATATTTAAAAGACGCATCTTTCTGAGCAATGGATGTTATATACCATTTATTATGGATGTATAAATTATATAATTTAAACAGCTATTTTAAAAAGTGTTTTTTTAATTGTTTGACAGCCCTAGTTTTAGTCGGTAAAAACATCATGAGTGATATTACGTAGGAAGGATTACAAGGCAAAATTTAGCCTAACAAACAAGACTTTTAAAATTGTTTATCTATGTTTTTAGTAGTTAATACATTACCTGAAGAAATAGTTATTGTGTCAGATAGCAGGGAGTTGAACACTTCATCATAGAATAGGGTGAAATAAGTCCCTGGCTATGTTTCGAATAAACCAACTGAGGTGTGCTTTGGGGCTGTCACGCACCAATTAGAAAAAATGTTGCATAGATGACCTCGCGAATCTCCCCTCAAAACCATTGCGCAACAGTGAATGCCACGTCATTTTGACGTCACACAAATGCGCACGCCGGCTTCACGCAGTGGTGTAAATTCAGTTTAAGTCTATTGAAGAAGATAGCAAGATGGTGGTAAAACAGTCATGTATTCCTTTAAATACTCTACTGTCACCCATTTTACATTCTCAAAACAAATGTATTAACCTCTTTAAATAATCAGGAAATTGCAGTTACTTAGCTGCTAAGAGTTACTGATAAATTCTCATGAGTAATGGGGTGGAGATCATAAATAATTTGTATAATTTAATCTCTCTCAGTTCACCCAGCTCTCCAATAGAGAGTGATAAAAGATCTTAAATTGGTTATGCACATTCTATTTTTTGACATCAGAGAACAAGGTACAATACTGCATTCATCCATATGTGACCCCTTTTGATATACAGTGCGAACGATCAATAAGAAAGATCAGATCAGATATGCAATAAAAATGGATTTTGACTACTGGCTGAACATAGGCAGCCAGTGGGATAGTGTCAGAGGTTGTGTGTGTGTGTGTGTGTGTGTGTGTGTGTGTGTGTGTGTGTGTGTGTGTGTGTGTGTGTGTGTGTGTGTGTGTGTGTGTGTATGTGAGTGTTTTGGATATCCCACGTTTTGGGAATTTTGTAAAGTAAAATTAAATAATTTCAGACCCATGCGAACACCTTGCTCATTTATTTCACAGTACAATATTGTACAATACAACTTTTAAAATGAAATGTATCATGTCACAGTAGTATGATCAATTTTGTGCATAGAGAAGTAGAAAGGCAATCTTATTTTTTACTTTGTAGTACACAATACATATCCACAGCATGCATGAGAAAGATGTGATGAGGGGCTGTCCAGTGTGTCTGGGCCTGAGCTGGAGTGCACCACAGCCTGGAATGGGGCCTGTGGAGAGCAGAGCTAATGGGTCAGAGCCCTTTGTTGATTCTGTCCTGTCTAATGTTAATGACTCTAAATAAATACTTTTAAATGTGACACTATGTACTTGCAGTTATATATCCATGTGCATGTCAGCACAGCAACACAAAAAGATTTTTCTTAAAAAAAAAAAAAAAAGAAAATGATCTGCCTAGAGAGACAAATTCATAGTTGGAATCAACACGTGATAGAAGTCTTCACAATTCCGAATGATTCCAAATGTGTGTCAAAGTCTCAAAGTATGTGAAAACTATGCTACCTTTTTTTGTTTCCCTTTTCTGAAAAATCCATGGTGCACCAGGCAAGGAGTGGCCAGAGGCTGAAGAGGTTAACTGCCAGACAATGGGAAAAGTTGGACCTAAAATATCCACTATAGAGACCTTGGTGCTGTCTTCCCCATTAAGTGTTTCTTTGTGTTTTGTTCAGGCTTTATTAAAATGATGTAACATTTAGGAGTAAAAATACAAAGAAGTAATCCAAAACTAGATGCCAAAATAGCAAATATCTCAACTGCTACTGTAAACTTTCCAGGAGAGCTGACATAAGCCGGAATAAAAGTGATCCAGACTGCACAGAATATCAGCATACTGAATGTGATGAATTTGGCCTCATTAAAATTATCAGGTAGTTTACGAGCCAGAAAGGCCAGTATGAAACACAAGACAGCAAGGAGCCCAATGTAACCTAATATGGCCCAGAATCCTATAGCTGAACCCACATCACACTCAAGAATAATTTTATCTTTGTTAAGTTTCATATTCTTGTTTGGAAATGGAGGGGAAATAGTTAACCAAAGGACACATATAAGGACTTGAATTAGAGTGAAGCCAAGAACACTGAGTTTCTGTTGCAGAGGCCCAAACCACTTCATGACATTACTGCCTGGAAGAGTGGCTCTGAAGGCCATTAACACCACTATTGTTTTCCCCAGAACACAGGAGATGCAGAGAACAAAGGTGATCCCAAACGCCGTGTGACGCAACATACAGGACCACTCAGAGGGCCGACCAATGAAAGTAAGAGAACAAAGGAAACACAAAGTCAGTGAGAAGAGGAGTAGGAAACTCAGCTCTGAGTTGTTGGCTCTGACAATCGGTGTGTCTCTGTGTATGTAAAATATAGCTGCAACTGAGCTAGTAATTAATGTTCCAAACAAAGAAAAAAATACAAGCACAATTCCCATGATTTCAGAGTAAGATAGGAATTCAATATATTTTAGCACACACTGATCCCTATTCTCATTTGACCAGTACTCCACATCACAAGGTATGCAGTCATTAGAATCTGGAAAAAATATTTTGAAAGATGATGTAATGTTTTTTCATATACATATATTTATATATAAATATATATAAATTATAATTGCATATATTACATTTAATATAAATTTTTAGTTGGATTGAAGTCATACATACCCGTTTTATTGCTGATCTCTCCCTCTCCACACGGTATACAGTCATAGCAGCAGACAGGCTTGCCTTTCTGTACAGCCTTCCTGGTACCTGGAGGACAGCTCTCACTGCACACAGACACAGGCACCTTTTTGATACAGAGATGAAATAACCACATTTAACTGCCTTAAAATGTGAAGCCATTTGTGAATCCAACAGTATTTAGACATTCTTATTTTAAATTATACTCTTTCTTTATTGGCTTTACCTTGGTTTGACCACCAACCCATATCATGGCTCCATGATCCAAAACAAAACGCCGTTCTGAGGGCAATGATGTGTCATAGACTCCCACAGATCTAAACTGTAAAGTTCCTTCATCATCTGGCTGCCAGTTGACCAACTCATATCTGGCTGCAGGGTCTCCCTTGGGATCAAAGAAGATTTGTTCCCCTGTCTTAGACGTAAAATTAACCTTCTTTAAATGTTCAAGCACCTGTTGGGTAGATTTATACTCACATTACTTAATTAATATTGTTGAAGATGAATTTTCGGCTGTAGTTAATTGTAAATTAAATGTACCTTTTTTGGAAGTAATACACTTGTGTGGGTTTCATTGGAGGCTGCAGCATCCATGAGAAGTCTATGTAGAGAGTGAGCAATGGCATAAACAGCTGTGTAGACTTTATTAGAGATGCGCAGCTCAGATACATCAGTGTACTGATTCTGCTCACTCAGCAAGCTCTCTGCTCCTGTGCAACGTGAGCCTCCAATGGGGCTGTTATCAAATGAACACTGAAATGATGTCTCCCAAAACTCTCTCAGTAAGAGGTTCTCTGGGTCTTTTGAGGGATGAATGCTGATGAGAAACTCCTTCAGGCCCTCCAGCTTTACATTTCCAATTGCAAACCCTACAGCACCTGTTAAAAAACTATAGGCTTTTGTCCCTGATATGCCTTTGGAAGTGATCCATGATTCGCTGCCAACCCACTGCAACCCTGACACATTTTGTTGTGCCAGCTCATTCAAAAGTGGGATTATGTCCCCAAGTGCTAAAAATGCCACCACTACCTTGGCTGTGGCCTTTTTCATCACCTCAACAATCCTCAGCAATTCCTCTTTTGAATCTGTTCGGAAGTAGGCTTCAGAATACTCCACACAAATGCCAAGCTCCTGTGCAACCTCCACAAATGTTGCTATACCATTATTCCCATAATCACCCCTGGTTCTAACTGCTCCAACCCAAGTCCAGCCAAATAGCTTTACCAGCTGTGCCAGTGCTCTGCTCTGATAGTAGTCACTGGGAATAGTTCTGAAAAAGGTTGGGAACCTCTCCATGTTGCTGAGACAAGCACATGTGGCAAAGTGACTCACCTACAAATTATAATGATGGAAAAAAAGAATATCGAATGAAAACATGAATTTAAGCATAATAAAATTGCATAATATCAAAAATAAATCATTGTAGCAGATAATGTTAGCAAATAATATTACCACAGGAATGCTGAAAGGTCCCACTGTAGATGCCATGCCAATAGTGGGAGTGGAGCTAGACTCCCCAACAATGGCTTGAACAGCTGATGGTTTTTGACAAGATTGATCATTTAGTGTCTTCGCATAGCCATTCATCACTGCCATAGCTGAACGGATTGCCAGCGAAATAGACCCACAGGAGTCATAGATCTTATAACCCAGTGTCATGCTGGGTAGGAGGTTTGTGTTGTTGTTTATCTCCTCTATTGCAAAAATAAATGTCTGAGCAAACTGAAACTCACGTAGATTCAGTCTGTAACAATATTCACAATGTACAAAATACATGTACTCAAAGTAGTTGATACCACAAGAGTTAATCTTTACAACAATTTGGCAATTTGTGCCTCTTTCCAAATATAATGCTTATTATTCAGTCAGGGAAAATAAATAATTAATTGAAATGGCTATTTTCAATACAAACCTTATACAAGATGTGGGCTCTGGCTCTGATGTGAAATTGTGAGTCTTCACTAGAGGCTCTCTATGTATAGAAAAAACTGCCCCAATATTAATGTCCCCCTCAAATGACAAGAGAGGCAGTGCTGGCTGGCCCAGCCGGCTGCAGCTCTGCATCAGTGCATTGGCCCATAAGCTTGGCAGCAGTAGTAACAGAGGTGTCTGTATCATGACTGTAGTCCATGGATTGTGATCCTGTGAAATAATAGGGTAATGTGTCACAGTTTATAGAGATCATGATGCTCCCACAGGGACCAGCAGATCAGAGATCCTCCCAGAATATATGTATAAAGTAGATCTGCCACATAGTAGATTATAATATGACTTCCACATAGTGTCGCTATTTTACAGTATATATATAAAAAAATATTTTTTCTTCTGTACATTTTCTCTTTGCATTCTTTTTATGCTGTTAAAAGTTGTTGAACAAAACAATACATCATACCTTGTACAAATTGTTTCAAGTTTAATAAAAGAAAACAATGCTTGAATGTTCTGTTTCGTTCCTAAAGTACTTCCACTACATTAAGGTAACATTTGCAATGTTCTACTACGTTAAGATAACAATGTTAAGTTGTGGGAACAGCTAATTGAACTAGCTGTGGGAACAGCTAACTGAATTTATAACAACATCAACATCAGCAAAATGCTTGGAATTCTAAGATCACCCAAGAACACAGACTTCCATTTGAGTGGATTAATAATAATAAAAGGTAGAAATACAATGAGTGCTGACACAGATTTTCTGCTTGGCCCCCAAGCAGAGATCACACGAAAACAGTCTGATCGATTCATGCCTTTTCAATTTTTGATGGGCACACCCTTGAAAATTGCAATGAATGTCAGTATGTTTTGTATACCACTTTTTTGAACATTGCTCAACAATACCAAGTTTTTTGCAGAAAATTTACACACTTAAAATATTTCGTGTGTAGATTTTTAATATCACCTTGTAATTACTCTCTGCCCACCATTGATGTCTTATTGATTGAAACCGGTCCAGGCCAGTTGGGAAAATAGATGTAGAACTGCAGTGCTGTGCATGAATTAGTTCATTGAAAAGTTACATTTTTTGTGAATTGTGAACTGAACTTAACAAATTCTTAACCTAAGAACCTGAGCTTGAACTAGTTAAGATTTTTTAGTTCAGACTCACTTTAGGTCCAGATAAATTTAGTGCAGTTGCCTTACTTGTGATGATTGAAACAGATATACATACAAATAATATTCGAAACAGTTGGAGATGGGAGTGATGATTATGAGGGGGATCTCTGTTAAAAAGGTAAGTCAGAAATGCTCACTTTTTTTTTCACATAAAAAGTAACGGCATGCGACTAGTTTGCAATTTACTAGTTTTCAATGTAAATGAAGAACAATGAACATTAATTTATTCCTTTTCTTTTGTATGTGCTGAACTTTGAACTAGTTCACAAGTTTCTTATATCCATATCTTGTTAATAGCAAATGCCAGTAACAATGAGTCCTGGAACTGGTGCACACTCTCCTCCTGCTCAGTTATACACTGCTTGAGTTATACTGTCCACAGGAGAAGGTTGTTAATCAATGATGGAGAACACACATTTTTGTCATTTACTCAATGCCTCTGCCATTTTCATAGACACATAGGAAAAAATGTAGGCCCAGTTGTTTGCATGGTGGGACAGTTTTGGCCTGGCGACCAGCTGTCGCTAAACTGTGTTCTAGAAATGCATCTAATGCAAAATGCTTTATATTGATTTTATTTTTTCTTAGGGGAATATGCCCTTCTTCCCTCATCAAAGGTCCAACCAAAGGCCCCTGACTTTAATTCAGGTCAGCAAAGATGAAGGTGTCAAACCGCATCTCAGACAAACTATTTTTTAAAGCTACTGCCATTTGTGATTCCTGCACTATCATGGCTAATGCATTTGGGACATAAATGGGTCGCAGACCAGAAAGTTTTCCACACTACGTGGGTCTTTGGCACTCAAACTCAACTGAAAGTGACACTAGCTAATCACCCAGGTTAATGTGAGGGCCCATCCTTGATCTCCTAGAGGCCTAGAACATGTAAAATATGCCCATTACTATACTTACTGGTTGTTATTCCCCAACCACTATCACCTTACCACCCATAGTCTCACAAGACTGTGTGGCTGTATGACAGATCAGTGGACAACTCTAGCTTGGTTGTATAGCAGTGAACCTGGCCTAGAGAGGATGTAATGAGCCAAACCCAGTGGAGGGCAATGGTATTATCATACTGTTGCTACATGTTTTTGTAAATTGAAACATTTCAAGTAAAACTGTGTATTATAGCATCAATCACATTATAATAGCTGGGCAATCAATGGATAAAATTTGAAGAGGCTTGTGTCTGCTAGTTTCCAGTGAAAGTCACATAGAGAAAAGACCTATAGCCGTTAATTCATTCAGTCTTCGCCTTTCAAGTCAGGTGTGTTCTTGTTTGGGTGCATCATCTAGGTAACACTGCTAGAGGGAGCTCTAGTCTGTTAGTATCTGCTGTCCATGTCAGATGTTGTCAATCCATTATTGACAAAGACAGGATATTACCTCTACACGTTCTTCTCATCCAAAATAGAACTGCGTGTCACACTAGTATGTGCACTTATATAGCCAACACCAATGTCCTACAGTAACCGTACATTTTTATCAACAAAAAGACCAGAAATTATGCCATGATCTTTTTTTATCCATCACATTTTTTAGATTTGTATGTGTGATTAATAGTCAATAGTTAGCATGTTTGAGTTGTAAAATTCAGGGTATCAACAACCTCTACTGCTAAAAGTTTTTTTTTTGATAAGCAGTGGAAGTGTTACTGCTGGGCCTAGATTTGGAAATGCTGCATCTGCCTATTCAGACAGCATCACTAAACACACTGTAGTTATTGATTGATCTACAGTTGCAACAAAGGCAAATTATGGTAGTGCATGAAGAGTAATCAGAATACCGCCAATGTGTGTAGCCTCAAAACGATACAGTGCCTTTTAATAAAAATTGAATATAATTAGAAAGCAAAGCCTATTAATTTATTTTACTTTGTAAAACAGCACATTTTTATTCCAGTAAACATGTAAGCAAAATGTCAACCAATTTCACATAATGAACCTACAACTACTTGTTGCACAGACTATACTGTATACAGTAAAGCAGAGGTTGCTCACTCAGAGGGCTTTTGTTGATACTTTTCCCATAACATGTTTCTTTGTGTTTTTCTCTGGTTTTAATAGAATTATGTAACATTTTGGGATAAATATACAAAAAAGCATTCCATAACTAGATGCCAAAATAGCAAATATCTCCACTGCTACTGTAAATTTTCCAGGTGAGCTGACATAAGCCGGAATAAAAGTGATCCAGACTGCACAGAATATCAGCATACTGAATGTGATGAATTTGGCCTCATTAAAATTATCAGGTAATTTACGAGCCAGAAAGGCCAGTATGAAGCACAAGACAGCAAGGAGTCCAATGTAACCTAATATGGCCCAGAATCCTATAGCTGAACCCACATCACACTCAAGAATAATTTTATCTTTGTGAAGTTTCATATTCTTGTATGGAAATGGAGGGGAAATAGTTAACCAAAGGACACATATAAGGACTTGAATTAGAGTGAAGCCAAGAACACTGAGTCTCTGTTGCAGAGGCCCAAACCACTTCATGACATTACTGCCTGGAAGAGTGGCTCTGAAGGCCATTAACACCACTATTGTTTTCCCCAGAACACAGGAGATGCAGAGAACAAAGGTGATCCCAAACGCTGTGTGACGCAACATACAGGACCACTCAGAGGGCCGACCAATGAAAGTAAGAGAACAAAGGAAACACAGAGTCAGTGAGAAGAGAAGTAGGAAACTCAGCTCTGAGTTATTGGCTCTGACGATAGGTGTTTGCCTATAGTGGAAGAATACTAGGCCTATTGTTATTGTTAAACAGCCACCAAACACAGAGAATGTCACTAGCAGTATCCCCATTAGTTCCTTAAAACGTAAATATTCAATATTTTTCAAATCACACTGAGTTCTCTCTTCATTTGACTTGAATTCAGGTGGGCAGGACAAGCATGTGTCTGCATCTGAAAGGACAAACACATTAAATATGGGAAGAGTGGCCACTTTTAGGTATCTGATAAATATGGTAAGTGTGACCTTTCCCAAGACTAACATGAACAGCATTAGAGTAAAGGCGAGGAGCTGGGCCATCTCACTTGTGGTGTTGCTAAATTCACTGTCTGCACAGCGGATGCAGTCAAAACAACAGACGGGTTTCCCTTTTACGAAAGCCCTTCGAGTGCCCGGCAGACAGCTCTCACTGCAGATAGACCTGGGTACCTTAAACACAAGCATACGTTGTGTTTGATATGCACACTCGCACACATACCATCTCTAAAGTGTTAGTGTCAGTTTACCTGCTGTTGGCCTCCAGCCCATACTGCACTGATGCCAGTGTCCATCATGAATTGCTGTCCTTCCTGTCGAGATGCATCATAGATGCCTATAGATTCAAAGGTGATGGTGCTAGCTGTGTTCATCTGCCAGTTCACCAGGGAATATCGTGCAGCTGGGTCTCCTTGGTCATCAAAAAATACCCTTTCTTTTTGCTTTGTAGTAAAATTCACCGTTGTCAGATAATGCAACACCTGTAATGTGATATATAAAACGCTCCTTTAGCATATTATCTTGTCATTGAGCATTTATTTTGTTTTAGAAGTGAGTGGAAGGCACCAAACCTGCCATGGTTTAATTTTATTTTTGCTTGCACAAGACTGATTTGTAAATGGTCCTCTGCCATCCTCGCAGGCAAGGAGTTCCTCTAGTGAGTTTGCCACGGCATACACAGCTTTGTAAATGTTGTTGAGCAGACTGGCATCTGACACATCTGTGAAGCGAGTGTCAGTGTCTCCCAGGGACTCCTCCCCTGTGCAGACTTTAGCTGTACTGTGTGAGCGCGGGTCAAAGCTGCATTCAAATACACTCTCCCACAACTCCATCAGTCCTCTGTTCCCAGGCTGCATTGAGGGACGGGCATCTAGCATGAACTCTCTCAGTCCAGGGATGACAGCATTGGGCACAGCAAAGCCCACTGCCCCTTGGACTACTGCATAGTTTGTCTTAGTGGCGACATACCTGTATGTGATCCAACCCTCACTGCCCACCCACTGAAAGCCAGTAACGTTCTGGAGAAAGAGTTCTTTCAGAAGAATATCAAGGTCATTGCCATCTGCAAAAGCCACAATTACTCTGGAGGTTGACTGCTTGATGACATCAGCCACCTCAAGAAACTTTTCATGTGGGTCAGTCCTATAGATAGCCAGAGAATATTCAACACAGACACCCTCTTTTTCAGCTGCACTGAGGAACGTGGCCATTCCATCATTTCCATAATCACTCCTGCTTCTTATAGCCCCAACCCAAGTCCAGCCAAAATGCTTAACCAGCTTTGCCAGAGCTCTGCTCTGGTAGTAGTCGCTGGGGATGGTCCTGAAGAAGGAGGGGAACTCTTTCCTGTTACTCAGACAAGCACATGTTGCTGAATGACTGAGCTGCAGTAAAAGAGGCCAACAGGAGCATAATTAATTAATTTAAACCTTGATACTTCACACTCCAAAACAGAGAAGATAAGGTGGTGAGATTGAAAGGAGCATCAGTCATCAATAACAAAATTCAGCGGTCATGAAATTACCATGAAAGGGTTTATTTGACAATACATTATTAGGTTAAATCAGCAAGTACTTTTGCCTAAGCCCCTTACATGATAGCGTGTGATTTAGTTAATACTCAAGCAGAGAGTTATTTGCAGAAAACACAGAACAGAATGGAACAGAAAATACATCATAACATGTATTCACAAAGTTCAGTAACAATTTGGGGGTCAGACAGTTTCATTATGATTTGTTCACTGTGGTCACTATGCTCACCACAGGAATGTGAAATGGCCCCATGGTTCTTGCAATGCCTATTGTGGCAGTGGATGTGGTTTCCCCTATGACTGCATGTACAGTGTTAGGTCTGACACAGCCTTCTGACACTGGACCATTCATCATGGCAAGAGAAGCCCCCACAGACAGAGGAATGCTGGGACAAGAGCCAAAGATCTTATATCCCAGAGGGAAATCAGGCAGAAGCTCTGTGCTGTTGTTGATCTCCTCAATGGCAAAGATCATTGTCATGGCATATTGCAACTCTCCAAGATCAAGTCTGAAACAAGAACACAGAAAATTATGTTTAAAAACAGCTCAATGTATTTATAGACCTTGATGTTTACATATGTTATGACAAATACCAAATCATGTCATTTCCTTACCCTTCACATCTTACATGTCCTGGGTTTACATGAAGTGATGGATTCACACCTGATGGATTTTGGTGAAATGAAAAAATTCCTCCTATATTTACGATGCCTTCTTTTGAAAAGTGAAGGAGCTCTTGTGACCCATAGGGTCTGCATGTACATGCTGCATCTATCAATGTAAGTACAACTGAACAAGCTAACAACAACATTGCTTTCCCCTATAGACTATCAGACAGCGTCAAGTCATGCTTATGTTCTGATTCTTATATTAGGTTATCTGAGACTAGGCGTGGACAGAAGCGTAGAATCGAACATTGTGTCAGTTCTTTTTGACCAATTGTGAGAGAATGAATATTGATTGACAGAAAATTAGAGCAATCAGCTCCCATATATGCCAAAAACGTTTTATGGGTTTCTCCATTGTATGTTCTCATGAATTCAGCATGAGACTCACATTTCTCAGAAGTTTATATTTACTAATTTGTAAGGCACTATCCAAAGTATCAACTCACACCTCATATCAACTCTTGTGCGTTGTGGTTATTCATTAAGGGGGAAAGGACAGTTTTTGATATAATGTGGACACTAGAAGTTTTCAGGAGTTGAGAGAGAAAATAAGATGGCAGAACATAAATGGCAACAGGTGTAAGAAAGGAGTAAAAAAGAAAAGCAGTTTACAGACAATGGTAATCTAACTTGCCATGGCTGTATTGTAGTGTACATGAGTTTATTGACATTGTCAGCTTCTTATTGTTGCTTAACGTGTATATTTTAGTGCTGTCAATCGATTAAAAAAATTAATCTAATTATCAATAGAAAATGTAAGTTAATCACAATTAATTACAATTAATCACACATTTAAGGTTCCAGAATTCTCCTTGATTTTGTTGTGAAGAATGTCACACACTGCCCCTGGTTAGTGCAGGCTTTAGCAAAGTTGCACTCATTGGTTTCCTTCATATCCAAAGTGAAAGAGTGTAGTTGCCACAGTTTGTCTATGACAGGAGTGCCCAGGAGTGACCTATCATGGTGATCTTCCATGGTTTATAGTTTGGCCTTTTCCTTTTATTCTCAGGCATCTACAACTGCCATTATGCTGCTTGTATTCTGTGAGTAATGTCAAAGAAAAGCTCTTTCATCCTTGGACAGAGCTCTTGAAATCTTAACAAGAACTTGAGGCTTGAGACAAATACTCCATTTACCGCAAGCTAGGCAGTAGTTTGCATCAGATGCTTTCATGTTGTTAACATTACTTTTAAAAGAGACGCTGCATGTTTCAAGAACCTCGTTGTTGTTCCAAAAAATATATCAGAACGATTTACAAGGTTTCTGGGCAGAAACTGGGTTTATGTTCTGTTTACAAGCAAACTTCTAATGACTGCCTACAAATTACTGTCTGCTGACAAAGCACTGAATTAAAAACAAAACAAGTGAAGTAAGTGAAGAGGTGTGCTGGCATGTAGTGTGACGTATGTGTCTGCATGATTGATTTGAGTAAAAAAAAAATAACTTGTTTAAATGTTTCATTAATCACATACATTAACGCGTTAACATTGTCAGCACTAGTATACTTCTTTTCACATTGGATGCCTGTCAGGGTGAGGTTATAGTGATTTCACATGTGCTTTACCCATCACATGTTTCTTTGTGTTTTTATCTGGTTTAAATATTATTATGTAACATTTAGGAAGGAAAATGCAGAAAAGAAGACCGAAACTAGAAGCTAAAATGGCAAATATCTCCACAGCGACTGTAAACTTCCCTGGAGAGCTAACATAAGCAGGAATAAAAGTGATCCAGACTGCACAAAAAATTAGCATACTAAATGTAATGAATTTGGCTTCATTAAAGTTATCTGGCAACTCACGAGCCAAAAAAGCTAATATGAAACATAAAGCAGCAAGAAGGCCAATGTATCCTAGAACAGCCCAGAAACCTGCTGCTGATCCAAGACCACATTCTAAAATTATTTTATCAGTGAAGTAAGTCATATTCTTGTGCGGGACTGGAGGAGCCAGTGCTATCCACAGAGCACATATGATCACTTGCAGAAGTGTACAGCACAAAACACTGAGTCTCTGTAAGGGCAATGAACACTGAGGAACTCCAGCACCGGGCACTGAGGCCTTAAAAGCCATGACCACTGTCATTGTCTTAGACAGAATGCAGGACAGACAGAGAGCAAAAGTGATCCCAAAGGCTGTGTGCCTCAATCGGCAGGACCACTCAGAGGGCTGGCCAATGAAAGTCAGAGAACAAAGGAAACAGAGGGTAAGAGAGAACAACAGCAGAAAACTGAGTTCTGAGTTACTGGCTTTAACCAGGGGCGTGTCAATGAAACAAAAGAACACAACTGCCACTACAATTGTGAAGCAGGCTCCTGCCAGGGAGAACGTAGTCAAGATGATTCCCATGTTTTCAGTGAAAGAGAGGAACTCCATGCGCTTGAGAATGCAGCGGCTGTGGTTTTTATTTGACCAGTACTCCAGAGGACATTTGGTGCATTCTGTTGAATCTAAAACCACACACAACAGACTTTGTCATAAAACAATACAGTCAAAGTGTTCTTATTTGCTTCATATGTTCTGGTCAGATTTTTCTAGATTATTCTCTCACCCATCTCACTGCTGACCTCTCCATCAGCACACTTCACACAGGAGAAGCAGCATACAGGCCTCCCCCTGATTACAGCCTGGCGATAGCCTGGGAGGCAGCTCTCACTGCACACAGAGCTTGGTTTCTGGCATATAGTTAAAAATTAATTTATAGTATTTAGTGGACACTTTTGTCTAGAATCACTAACAAATCTAGAATGATATAGTAGTCACTATGGGAAAAAAGAATAATATGTAATACAAAATAACAATGAAAATATCACAGTATAGTTTAAATAAGTAAACCAATGAAAGTATTACAAAAAAAATATGATTATATATAAACTGTGACTAGGACAAATAAACTAGATATTGTGTGTGCTTATAAATACCTAAATTGTTGAAATGGATATTGTTAGACCATGGAAAAGACCATGGACAAAGACTGACAAAAGATCAGAGTTATTCAAGTGTTTTTAGTGATTTACTAGGCTGCAGCTCAAGTAAGATATGCTGGCATGCTGAAATATTTGCAGTATTTTTATCACCAGTAGGAAGAGGAGATACAAAAAGACAAATTTGAATCTACAGGCAATATTCTGTAACATTCACATAATAATACAATGTATAGCTTTGTACTTTTGTAAGTTCTTTGTTATCAGTCTGTAATTGTACCTACTGAATAGTTATCGCCTGCCCAAACAATATTAACGTCGTTCATGGCAAACTGCTTGCCTTCAGGCAGTGTGGCATCATATTCTCCAACAGTCACAAATACTGTGTCTTCAGCTTCATTTTTCTGCCAGTTTACCAACTCATATCTTGCTGCTGGATCTCCATTTTGATCGAAGAAAACCCTCTCTCCAGAAGGCATTGTAAAATTCACCCCATGTAAATATTGTAAAACCTGAATTTGAAGAATGTGTGATTTATCATTTAATTTACTTTTGGGCTATTAGTTTATGTACTGAAATGTGGTGCATTCTCTTGATTTTTGAGAAGTCTTAAAACCACGTGCAACCTTACCTGACCTTGCCTAATGCTATCTTTGAGAATACACTCTCCACCTTCGAAAGAATGTTGACCATCTATACATTCCAAAAGGTTCTGCATTGCATGGGCCACTGTGTATACTGCTTTGTACACATTATTGGATATCCTAAGCTCTGATACATCAGTAAAGGGATTTTTAAGCTCTGTCAGGTTTTCTGACCCAGAACATAGTCTTGTGTTGTTTTCCTTGCCTTTTTGAGGGATCTGGCAATGGAATGCTGTCTCCCAGAACTCTCTCAGAATGGAATCGTTGCTGGACGGATTCACCTTCAAGAGGAAGTCCTTCAGCCCAGGGATTTTTGACCTGTTTATTGTAAAGCCAATGGCTCCACTGATGATTCTTGCTGTCCTTTGAGTGGCCAGGTACCTAGCTGTGATCCAGGACTCACTCCCTATCCACTGCAGCCCTGTGACATTTTGAAGAAGGGCCTCTTCCAGTAGTACCTCCATCTCACTCTGGGCCAGAAAGGCCACCAGTACATGGGCTGTGCCCGACCTTATGATCTCCACCACACTGGCGATCCTCTCACGAGAGTTAGTCCGCAGAATGGCCTCTGAGTACTCAATGCACACTCCCTCTCTCTGTGCAGCTTCTACAAATGTGGCCATGCCGTTGTTCCCATAGTCATTATCACTTCTCACAGTCCCTACCCAAGTCCAGCCAAAGTGTTTGACAAGCTTGGCTAGAGCCCTACTCTGATAATAGTCACTTGGAATGGTTCTGAAGAAGGAGGGGAACTCGTTCCTGTTACTCAGACAAGCACAAGTGGCGAAATGACTGATCTGTGGAGGAGACACATTACAATGTAGTGTTTGCATCACCACCAGTATTTCAGTGAAATGTAAAAAAAGTAGTATTTAATGATAATGATAATAATAGTATGTGTTACATTACCACAGGTATTTTGAAGGGTCCAGTTGTTCTGGAAAGCACTATACTTGATGAGGACTCTGATTCTCCTATGATTGCATGCACTGCTGATTGCCCAGAACATGATTCACCCACTGTGAGGTCCTGTCCATTCATTAAAGCCATAGCTAATCTAATAGACAATAGAGTTGAACCACAGCTGTCATAGATTTTATAACCTATGGACACATTTGGAAGTAAGCTACTGCTGTTATTTATTTCCTCAATGGCAAAAATCATTGTCTGTGCAAAGCGGAATTCTCTGAAGTTTATGCTGGAAAGCAAACAGAAAGATATAAAAATCACTCAGATATAAAAATATACAGATTTTGAAAATATAGCAATTGAAAGTCTGACTACACAATATGCATTTTCACCGCACACATTTAAATACTAAATGCAAAAAGACAATTTCAAAATTATAGTGAAACCTAGAGCATGTTATAGGTTTTGGTTTTCCCTCAAAAGTTATTGGTGATTTTTTAATTTTGCTGTGAATTGAAAATGCTCCTCCAATGATCACATCCCCTTGCTTTGATAACAGAGGTTCTTCTGGCGTCCCCATCAAGTGACAGACAGGCTTGTCTGCCCTAGCAAACCAGATGTGGAGTAGGAGTAGTGCACAGATAAACATCTCAGAATTGTAGGATGTGTGCAGTTGGTAAATGGAAAGGGGGTGTCTGCTTGACCTTATAAAGTGCCTTTGTTGATGTAACTTACCTCAGCTGTAAGTTGCTTGCTGATGACGTAGATTCTTTTGCCGTAGAAAAACACAAGGCTATTCTGGATTAAAGATGGATAAAGCAACCATGAATAATTTTTAAAGTATAAAATGTGATTCATTTTGACAAATGTAAAATATAGTAAATCTATAGACTTTATTAAATATAATAAAGTCTATAGATGTCTGTAATGCCACACAAACTAATATAGTACTTTAATGCAATTTTGATGCTTTCTGTATTTTAGGTTACAGTATTTATAGGTCAGAAAGACTTTACGAGATTATTGTGTTGATTTAGGTATCGCAAGTTCAGCGTGTTCAGTACTTAAACAAGGGTCCAAGCACTGAAGCTATGAAAGCATGATGATGATGATGATGATGATGATGATTGTTATTATTGTTGTTGTTGTTGTTGTTGTTGTTGTTGTTGTTGTGTATACAGTGTGTACAGTATATTGTATATTATTGTGTAAAATAACATAGTCTATAATTAGTACAGTCACATAGATTTTGCACAGAAAGATTAATTGAGTAAATTATGAGATGTCTGGGGCATTGTTCAAAAGGGTCGTACTTGCATTTCCTAATTAATGCATGAGATGTGGCCCTAACATCCATGAAACCATTCAGAGACGCGATTCCATCCGATTCCAGTAGTTCCCAGACTATGAACTGTTATGTCCCCCTGCGACGCTCTGAGTCCTACCGAGTACCCCTGCATCACGGACTCCTTTCTATAACAATTCATATATTTCCATAAATAAACAAAATGCTACATAAAATTTGAACACATATTATATGGTATACATGAGAAGCAATAATGTAGAAGCAATTAGGTTGTATTGGGGATAGTCTGAGTCTGAAGATCTTTTTCCATGTCATCATGCTGGTGAGACATGAGAATCCATTCACAGATTTATTTTGTGTACCCCCTAGAATTGATCCAAGTACCCCAGTTTGGCAACCTCTGTCCTGTTCCATGTAAGCACCAGGACACCACATTGGCATTATGTACACAAGTCAGCTGTGTCTGCGGAATGAGTCTACTTGCACTCGTAACCATATTTGCAGCGGCAAAATTTTACCATAACTTGCCTTCCTTAAGCAGGTTGTGTGTGTATGTGTGTGTGTGTGTTTGTGTGTGTGTGTGTGTGTGATAATGAAGAATATACAACCGTCGTCACAGAGTGCTGAGACTGAGAGCACATCAGCACTCCTCTATGTCCCCCTATGTCCAATGATCTTGTTGGCAACGACAAAACAAAATCTCACATTTACTTTTTGAATATAACTGCACTGACTGACAAAGAGTTACAATCGAAAACTTGAAAATCATCAACACAACTCAGTAATACTCGAGTTACAGTAACACTGAGTACTGTAAATAAAATTCCTAAGGGCATTCAGCCATGTACATCATAACAGTGTGGTACTGCCACTTTTAATTTAGAGAGTTTTCTTGGTAATTTCCATTATCATTTTCTGTAGGTGTTAGTGAGTGCCACTCTGTGTACAGTATTTTTTTTATCTTTTTATCTTAGCTTCTTTATCTTTTCCACTGAATCTGTTACATCTTAATGTTTTGCTGTTGTATGGGTGGAAGTGCTGAAACATTGAAGTCAAGTTAAGTTCATATTTATTTTACGTGTTACACAGTCATGTCATCCATCATGTGTTTGTCAGCCAAATAAATTAAATCCATAAAATGCATTTCAGCTGATCAGTTCACCATCCACAATATCAATTACAGAGACTTAGTGGGCATTTTGCCCATCAAATGCTTCTTTGTGTTTAATTCGGGCCTTATTATAATGATATAGCACTTTGGAGCAAAAATACAAAGCAATAATCCAAAACTAGATGCCAATATAGCAAATATCTCAACTGCTACTGTGAACTTTCCAGGTGAGCTGACATAAGCCGGAATAAAAGTGATCCAGACTGCACAGAATATCAGCATACTGAATGTGATGAATTTGGCCTCATTAAAATTATCAGGTAGTTTACGAGCCAGAAAGGCCAGTATGAAGCACAAGACAGCAAGTAGTCCAATGTAACCTAATATGGCCCAGAATCCTACAGCTGAACCCACATCACATTCAAGAATAATTTTATCTTTGTAAAGGTTCATATTGTTGTTTGGAAATGGAGGGGAAATAGTTAACCAAAGGACACATATAAGGACTTGAATTAGAGTGAAGCCGAGAACACTGAGTCTCTGTTGCAGAGGCCCAAACCACTTCATGACATTACTGCCTGGAAGAGTGGCTCTGAAGGCCATTAACACCACTATTGTTTTCCCCAGAACACAGGAGATGCAGAGAACAAAGGTGATCCCAAACGCTGTGTGACGCAACATACAGGACCACTCAGAGGGCCGACCAATGAAAGTAAGAGAGCAAAGGAAACACAGAGTCAGTGAGAAGAGAAGTAGGAAACTCAGCTCTGAGTTGTTGGCTTTTACTATGGGTGTATCCTTCTTTAACATAAATATAATAGCTGTGATTACAGTTAAAAAGACACCAAACAAGGAAAAAAATACTAAGATTATTCCCATAATCTCTGTGAATAAGAGAAACTCAACAGGTTTTAATACACATTTATTTCTGCCAGGATTTGGCCAGTATTGTCCTGGGCACAGTTTGCAGTTATTAGAATCTGTAAGAGAATTATGATCACTATGATTAGAGATGCTGCCCAGCAACACTGGTATGGGTTGTATAAACCAGAGCTCAGACAGTGTATCCTGAACAGTTGTATGAGGATGCATACTGACTGGCAGGCCAATTTTCTGTGCCTTCTATACTTAGTGTCTGAATTACCTGTTTCATTGCTGATCTCTCCCTCCCCACATGGTATGCAGTCATAGCAGCAGACAGGCTTGCCTTTCTGTACAGCCTTCCTGGTGCCTGGAGGACAGCTCTCACTGCACACGGACACAGGCCTCTATGTGACAAATGCCAGATTTCAACTTATTGTAATAGAATTTTTTTCCACATATTTAAAACAGCCAGTCTACATTTATGCAACCATTGATCTCTAAATCATTTGAGATTGCATACACCCTGTTCTCCTCACATGAACACTACATACTTGGTTAGATCTACTGTGTTGTATTATTTGGTCATGGCCGCACCTGCTCCGAGCCTCCAGGCCACAATACATTGTCTTCATTGAGGACAAAGCGATGTCCAGCTGGCAGTGAGGCGTCATAGTAGCCCACAGGCTTAAACTGCACTATTCCGTCTGGCCCTTGATGCCAGTTCACCACTTCATACCTGGCTACTGCCGCACCTGTACTGTCAAACCACACCTGCTCCTTGGTCTTTACAGTGAAATTTACTCTTTTAAGTGACTCTACCACCTGTGGTAAAAGAGACATGATATGTTGTTTTTATCTGCAGCTTGAATCTAGTAGTATTTTTTCTGTGATTATTGTGTTTTGTGTGTAGTAGCCAAACCTTCCAGGGCTCAGTTTGCAGTTCTTTGTCACATCCAACATAAGCCTTGCATTGTAGAAGGCTGTGCAGAGAATGTGCCACAGCATAAATGGCTTTGTAGATGTTGCTTGAATATCTAAGTTCTGGTACATCTTCATTATAGTGCCTCCACTCAGTCAGGTCTTGATGTTTCCTGCACATATTTTCATCTCCTGATGTGTTGTTCTTGTGACACTGGAAAGATGTTTCCCAAAATTGCTTTATCACAAAATCATCAAAGCCACTTATATTGGCTTTCCCTACTGCAAAGCCAAGTGACCCACCTAAAATCCTGAAGCTTGAAGGGGTAATCAGACTATCGGCCGTTATCCAGGCCTCAACACCAATCATTTGTAACCCAGTGATGTTTTGAAGAGTTAGCTGTTCCAGCAGATTGTTCATCTCAACATGGGCTAGAAATGCAACTATTACTTTGGCTGTCCCCTCTCTGATAACATCAACAACCTTTAACAATTTATCAGGCTCTGTTCTGTGAAATTTCTCTGAGTATTCCACACATATGCCCTCCTCCTCTGCTGCCTTCAGAAATATTGCCATGCCATTGTTGCCGTAGTCACTGTCGCTGTTCACTGCTCCCACCCAGGTCCAGCCAAAGTGTTTGACAAGCTGAGCCAGGGCCCTGCTCTGGTAGTAGTCACTGGCGATAGTTCTGAAGAAGGAGGGGAACTCTTTTCTACTGCTTAGACATTCACATGTAGCAGAGTGGCTGATCTGATAGATACAATTAGAAAAATAAAGAAATAAGATAAAGCATAATAAAAATATTTGTATAATGTATTTTTGATTTTGTCATATCAGTAAGACTACCTTATAGTGCATTTTTCACATTGAACAGATACAGTTATCACATAACTTTTTTAATTACCACAGGTATTTTGAAGGGTCCTGTCGTTCTGGAAAGCACAATAGTTGAGGAGGACTCTGACTCTCCTATAATGGCATGAACAGCTGATTGTCCTGTACATGATTCCTCTGCCATGAGTCCATGGCCATTCATTAGAGCCATTGCAGCTCTCATAGATGACAGAGTTGAACCACAGTTGTCATAGATTCTATAACCGATGGTAACATTTGGAAGCAGGGCTCCACTTCTGTTGATTTCCTCAATGGTGAAAATCATTGTCTGAGCGAAACGGAATTCTCTAAGGTTTACGCTATGGAGAGATTAATGGAAAGAAATAGAAAATAGAAAAGATTAAAGCATAAAATTAATAATGTTTGCACACATTCCAGATTAAACACGTTCCAGATTAAATCATTCCAGATGTAACAAACCTAGAGCACAAAAGAGGTTTTGGTCTTTCAGTAAAGGTTAGCTTTGGCTGTGTGATTTTGCTGTGAATTGAAAATGCTCCGCCGATGTTCACGTCCCCCTCCTTTGACAGCAGAGGAAACTCTGGAATCCCTCTCAGCCGGCAAACAGGCTTCTCTGCTTTTGCTATCAAGGTGCAGAGCAGCAGCAGCAGGGCACAAAGCCACATTACTAAGAAATGCTTGGCCCGTTCAGTCATCCTAACAGTCCTTTACTTTGTTGATTACATTCGTTATATACAGTAGATACACATAGACGTCATCAGAGTGCGAGAATCTGAGTGTGGGCGAATCAGAGCAAGAGTGGGCCTGTCAGCATATGACATGTAGCATGTCACCAAAAACAGCACTTCTGACATCGCTGTCGAGCCCAGTTAGGTGATAGGATAAATGTAATGTCTGAAATTGAGTTACCCATTATGTTGTTATTATGTTGTATTGAGTTATCAATATAAATATGTATACTATGCATAACATGAATGAATTTTTATTAGTAGTAGTAGTAGTAGTAATGATAATTGTAGGAACAGAATTGTATCAATTGAAGTTAATGGGATTAATTAGAAGTATACATTAACCTACTAACTGATTTGAGATGGATACAGATTGTCTGATGGCAATGAAAGTATGTGTATTTTATGTATTTTCTCATTCTTTTTCTTACAGACTGCACTTGGTGTTACTCAAACAATAGGGCTAAGGATTTATTTACACCAGATTTCTCCTGTAAGGTCATAGACATTTTTTTACCACTGACATTAGTCTAAAGGCTTGACCCAACCAAGTGTGTGTGTTTTTAACATAACATAACTTACCAAAATAATTTTACACAAACATGATAACTGTGATAACGTTTGTCAACTTCCTACCATTGTTCTAACTCACTAAGGCCCTGTTTAGACATATCAAATTTCAAATCAAACACCTCAAACGGATATTTTTTAAAATGGCCTCCAAAGTGGAGATTTTTCAAAACAATGTATTTTCTGGATTCCACTGTATATGTGTAAATGCAATTTAAAAAATAAATGGATAAAAAAGGTAACACTTTAGATTAGGGTGCACATATTAACCATTAACTAGCAGCTTATTAACAGGCAAATTAATAACCTACTAGCCATTTGTTAGTCAATACAACTATTAATACCTTATTCTACATTTGCTTATTGTACCTATAGTAAACCATTAACTAGAATTTCTCCAATATAAACTCTAATAATAAACTATATAAGCAAATAATTTTTTATTCATAGTAACTAAGCTAGTTGTTGTATATGAATTATGATCTCAATAAGCTTTGCTTAGTAAGGGGTTTATAAGGTGGTAGTACAACAGGAACAGTTATTCTCAGGAACACTTATTCTCAATCAAAAAGATGTAATTAGGACATATTTGGACACTATTAGGCACTTGTAGTTTGGGGTTTTGTTTCTATGAACAGACCATCTTTTCTAAATATTATTGAAGGAGAATACCTATTCCTGTTGTACTACTGCCCCATACTAACCAAAGCATATTAAGATCATAATTCATGTACAACAACTAACTTACTAATTGCGAACAAACAGTAATTAGAAGTTTATATTGGAGAAATTCTCAGTTAATGGTCTATTACAGGTAGAGTAAGGTCATACAGAATAAGGTATTAATAAGTGACATGTAATGAATAACAAATGCTAGTATGTTACTAATTTGCATGTTTATAAGCTGCTGGTTAACAGATGCTGCTGGTTAATAAATATGTGTACCCTGATCTACGGAAAACAGAAAAATATTCGTTTTATTAAAATATCTAGATTTGTGTAAACAGGGCCCAAGTGAAACAAATTTTAGGCAAAGTTAGAAAGATATCTTCTATCCCTCATATTTGTAATAGGCATTTTTGGTCCCATGAATGTTTAATTTCAGATGCCCTGACAGGTCTACCTTATGCAGGCTGAGCAAAATAAAGTACTAGAATCAGTCTCTTATAGAAACAAGGTCAATTGTTTAGTCTTATCCTTTGTGTGTGTGTGTGCTTGTGAGCATGCACATTCAGGCCAATTTTTGTTTGTACATTATATTCATGCATGTTTTGATTAGATGTGTGTTCTGTAAGTGTAGGTCATCAGGCATGTCCACACAGGATATTTGCTATGTGCTTTGTCGGGGAGCATGTCCAGGAAATCTGATCATGATGTTGTGACATGGCCTAGATTGTCTGAATGCTGAATGATGGCATACTGTGTTGTTTCTGAGTAATTGGTCTCACTAGTGTGTGTTTTTAGATTACTTAATTGGTAAGTCTCTTGTAATTGTTTTGTCTTTGTTTGTCACTTTGCTCTGGGAAAAACATTAGGTTAGACTACTTGTGACAGTTACTCAAAATAAACAATTAATTTCTCATGCTTGGTGGCTTGGGATCTGTGCGGCAAGGTTTTTGTTGTTGTATCAAAGCAGATAGCCCCATGGATGTCATTTCAATTTATTTTCCTGTCAGGTGAGGTTTAATTAAAGAGACAGGTGTTTAGGTGTTTTGAAAGCGTCCTTTCATCTTATCTTCCAGGTGACTGCCTCTTACTTGGTGAGCTCATCTGGCAGCCTGTGGCAGAGTCAAAACCTCCCTGGGAAAATCTTTAAGCATATTGCCCATCAAGACGCAGCCCCAGGCTTATTCCCCAGACTCCCTAACATGTTTGCTGTACTACTCTGGAAAGAGTAACTTAGGCCTATTTGTCTAGCAAATGATGCCTGGTTAAGCCACACAAATCAGACATTAACATGAAATTTGACTTTGAATTTAATAGCGTATATTTTTTTGTCATATTTTAATATTTTTTCTTTCATTCACAAATATATTTTACATGCTTGCATACAGTATAGCATTGCATATACGGCGATATATTCCGAATACATTAAAGGCAAATATAAAAAGGAAAAATATCTTTATCAAGGTTAGACAAAAGGGTGAAAATATTTTCATTTTCATGGTCAGATAGCAAAGGTTTCTAAGGGCTCTGGTCATAACCAACATGTACTGTACCTATGTTCATTCCCACTTTGTCAAATTGTCCTTCATAACACATCTCCATAACACTTGATCACATCTAATTAGGGGCTGTTGCTGGTCAGATTTGAACAGTCGCAGTTCATGAAGTCATGAATTAAATAAAGTTTTATAAGCAAAGTGTTTGAACTCATTATGTTTAGGTATGTAGTGTCATGATATTTTTGATGCTAAAATCAATGCTTCAGAGTGTTAAAGGGTATCTTACATTTTGATATGAAATGAAACAGGCTTAGTGTTAAGTGGGCAGCTAAAGCCATGTAGTCTTCACAGAATCACTTTGTGTCTAACTGAACCCAGATCAGTGCAGTATTATCTAATGTTATAGTTATTTAGGCTGTTGTGCTGTAGGCCTAATAAAATACTTGGCATCCAGAGTCAGTGTTAACATTCATATCAATAAATCATGAGTTAGAAATACAGATCAATATTTGTTTGACCATAGATGCTGGTTGCACTTTTAATGATATGTTTTAGACAATTTCAAAGAGAGGGTTTGCAGCCCATCATCCTGTTCTTGAAGGTCACTGAGTGCTGTCTGTAGGAAAAATAATGAGAAAAGTTGGTTTTAAGGGATTAAGATCCCTTAATTACCAAGCAAGCAATTAGTCATATTAAATAAAATAAAGATGAAGATGCTAAACGCTCATTGATTTATTTATGTTTTTTCTTCTCTTTTTGATCAACATTGCAAAAAAACACTGCTTTCTTTTGTGTATGCGCATAATGTTAATTCTCAACTGATTTTCAAAGGTCAAATAAAATGATGCTCTGTAGGTATAAATATTGCTTTGTACATAACATTGTAGAATTTGCTTATGTTTTATCATATGAAACCGCAAGTAATTTTATTGTACAGGTATTATTCAAAGTTGACAAGCTGACTGAAAAATTTTGACATTGACAACAGAGTGGGGTATGTCTTTGAGAGCAGTCAGAATGCTGGTCTCTAGCACCACCTGCTGATGAAATATTTAACCACAGTGTTGGCAGCACAGAGGCCAGTAAAGGTTATCACCATACTGAATCAATTGGTCTGCAACAAATAATTTTGAAACATAGCTTTGTGAATGCCAGATAAGCATTGTATTGAAAAAACAATATACAATCAATGCAGTGATAAACAACAGCAATAAATATGTAAGCCTACTATTGGTTAATTTCATTTGGTGTGAAACGTCTCCATATGAAAAAGTAGAAAATAGGAATGTAGATTAAATGCAATATGTTATTTATTCAAAACTGATATATATGAGGCCCATCCTGCAGATGAGGCAGTATACTTTACTGCCATAAATCATAATCATGTTTTTTTAACAGTCAACTGCATGGAGAGTGGCACATGCCACATTCAAACTGTCATGGTAACACACAAATGTTATCACCATAATGACAAAATGTTTTTATTGATGTTTTATTGAGTTTTTGGGATCATATAAAAGTTAAAGAGGCACGAGGTCATATACATGGATATTTTATAAAAACTTTATTGTTATGAAAACGTAAGGTCAAGTTAATGTAAGGAGCTTTGTACATTTGTTTACTTCCTCCCCAGACATATTCAGTGCACATTGGGCATGTCATGTTCCTGCTTTGCAAATACAAAATTAAGGCAGCAGTGCAGTTAATTACAATCAGGAGACACCTGAGTCCTGCCCCGCACTATACCTTAGGCTCCCCTTTCATCATGTGACTGGGAAACTGTTGCCTGCCTGCACATGTTTAGCTGCCTCCTACACACCTGCCACATCTCTAAGGACAGCAGGAAGCAAGAAAGTATTGAGTCGCATGGGCCAGCATTCCCCCACTGGAGTCTAGTCCCACCACAGTTAAGGCTGTGTGGTTGTGTTTCCTCTCTTTCCATCATTAAAACGACACCTCAGGGTAGGTTTTAATTGCTGAATGAAAACTTTTGCAAGATGTTGATTACCTTGTGTTCACAAACAGCTTAGCTCAACCCCCGAGACCTTTTTAAATTGTTTGTTATTATCAGATAGCAACAGTTGCTTTGACCTGTGAGACTAGAGTGGATCAAAATAAATCTGTTACCACATGTTTACTCCCGCTTTGTTATTTCATCCTGGCGGGCACAAACAACTGTTTTAATTAAATTGTGGATAATCAAATCATTGTAGACCTTTGCCAATCCTCTACTGTACATCTGTGAACATGCCCGTGCCCTGATCTCAGGGGCAACTCATGGCTTAGATGTCTGTTAAACAAATAACGTCATATTCAGCAATCACTTCAAATGTTGCATCATAAAACTATATTCATTCAACTTTCTTTTATTTAAACAGTATACTTTCTTTCATCAACTCTAAATCAAACTATATACGATTTTTGGATTAAATTGTAAATATAATACATACCCTACTAATACCCACAATGTTATATTACTTGAAAACGTGTTCTTTTAACTGTATTCTCAGCTTTTTGACACTGTTTGCTTGATAGGCTTGGCCTTTTTGTTGACCCCGATAACCAGTTTGTATATTTATGGTAAGGAAATTAATTAATTGAGCATCTGTTTACTGCTACACGTGTTGGATTTTCACATCTGAATGTTTCTGGTAACACCAGTAACATTTTAACATAGGATGTTATCTTTGTAATATTGGCCAATACCAATATGGTATGTGTCAGTGGCTGTTCCCAGAACAACTCTCTCATCACACAGAACCACAACATTTGAGTATGTCAAACTGGATGAGTGTGTGTTATCTTAATTTCAGTTAACGACAGGGGCTCTGGATTAAAGGGTGAGCATAGTTAATCTATTTATATAAATTGGTTAACTCAGTGCTTCCTCATGCCACACAATAGCTTTCTTTCATGAATGAGATCTCTGTTGTACTTTGTTGTCTTTGCACTTTGACCATTCAAATAAGGGCCAAGGTTCTTTTGCTAGTGATTAAGACATTTGTTTACACACAAACCTCTCTCTCTAACATCCATACATACTGTAGTTGTGGAAGAGACTCTGAGGAACAGTGCACTATGGCTGTGTCACTCTAAACAGCCCACCTCCACTGTAGTCTGATCACAAATCCCACTTTTTTTAACAGCAAATTGTGACATGATGCACCCTGAGAGATCACCTTTTGGGTGAAATCAACACAAAAGATGGTAGGATATCAGCATCTTTACTCAAGTGGGAAAACACTGGTCCATCATAACAGACCGCCACAAAACCTTGCCGTACAACTCTCTTTCTCTCTCTTACCCTCTCGCTCTCTTTCCCCGCTTTCTCTCTACTATACACACACACACACACACACACACACACACACATATATATATATATGTATATACACACATATATGTTTGCACAAATAACACATTTGCTTGTGTGAGCCTGGCCTAATTCATTTGCTTTCTTTGTCCCACGATCATCTGTGTGTCATCCCTGCCTCCTTCCGGCAGACTACTCCCCCAATTTGGACACCCAAATGGAATAATCACAGTAGTATCTTGGAAAGTTGGCATAAAAGCCTATAGATGTTTCTCATGTCCCTGAATTCTGGCTGCGGGCATTTTGGACCAATCTTCCTGACAAAATGCCTCCAGTTCAGTCAGATTTGATTTGGCTGCTGAGCTTGGACAGAACATTTCAATCATTCCATGAATGAAGTCTTGTGAATTGGGATGGCCATAAGAACACTGTATATGTGCTTTTGCAGTCTTTAGTTCATAACCAGCATAACTTCTATATTTGGAGTGATTCTCAAACCACCACGTGTGTGCTAGGTGCTCCCTTGCTTCTCTAGTTAGCTTTGTCAGTCGTCTCATCCCCGAGTCTGAATCCTTGAATGTGCCCTTGGGTTCTGCAGATGAAGCATCCATCATTGCCTCTGATAAAATCCCATCTTTGGGTGGGAGAGAAGATATCAAGATGCGGAAACTACAACACTGGACAGCTTTGTGCTGCTTGTCAAAAAGCTCTTAACTTACCCACTGAGGACCGTCTGTCCCATCAGTAAATGGATAATCTGCTTATAATGTGGAACAGCATTTTTGTTTGTGACCCACATAGGCCCTTCAACTACTCTCTTCACCAAAGGACCTGTTCCAAAATATCCAGTGCTCAATTTTGTTCTAATTAAAATAGAACAGGTACTATTTTCCAGGCCTGAGAACAGAATTTTATATTTCTGTGATTTTCCTGGATTTTCATGACTGGGAACCTGAATGTGTTTATGGAGCAGGCATGCTCTATATCAGTGTTACATTTGTTGCTCAGCACAAGCACAGGAGCATGCATTTCCCATCACTCACAAAGCATCTGTCACTAAAAAGTCAACAAAAGCAAAATACTTTTTGAACCTTTAAGAATGTTGAAGGGGCTCTTCAGCTCAGTCATTATGTCTATGTTTGGGCGCCTCAAAGCTCCGCACAATGATGTGTTGCAGTCAGTGTAGTCATAGGTCACTGCACTACAACAAGAAGCCATGTGACCAGATGACACCAGTCACCGTGCTGTGAAGATAGTACAATTCTCTGCCACTGTTGTGCCCCTGAGCAAGGCACTTAACCCTAAGTTGTGCTGGGGGAGACTGGCCCTGAACAATTGATAGTTGCCAAAATGTAAGTTGCTTTGGATAAAAGCATCTGATAAATGTAAATGTACCTCTCAATAACCATGTTACGAGCAAGGTTTCTGCCAGCCAATGTATCTTCTGTTAGCACGTGAACTTCTCATACCTGACCCCCAGAACAAAGTACTGCCAGCTGACGAAGCACTGATTTCAGAACTTCATTGAAATATAGGCACGATACAATCAGGAAATCCTTCCACTCCATTTTTGATGGATAGTTTAAAAATTGGGGAGCTGTTAGGAGAAGGTCTCCATCGTTGGAGAGGGCTCTGCATGTCTATGTGGAAATCGAAAGGTATACAAGCTAAAGATGTTGGTGGATAAGCGTGGATGGTAATGGATAACTTGCATGCAATCTGCGTGACTCTTATTAAGGTTGGTGTTTCTTTAACATTTACTTGAGCAGGGATGTTCTGTATCCACACTCAAAGTCTATGTGACAGTCATTTCTGGGCCAGATTGACAGCAGGTGTACACTGCTCATTATTCACTCAGACTGTCTTCGACTGCTACAGTACCCTCAAGGGACTGTACAGTGCTGCTAAAAATCCTCATTAAAACTGTAATCAAGCCCTTACATGAATTTAATCTCAAGCTCAGGCTCCTTTAAGATAGTGAAATGAGTTGGTGATCTAACAGCCTTAACAGTCAACTCTTTATTTATTTAAAACTTGTTGTGCTGTCGTAATGACTTTTACTAGTCCGCGGTGCAGACATTAGCCCCTAGGAACAGGGTGATTTAGTTACACGCACACATTCACACCTGGTGTGCCTCAAGATGATGTACCTCTTTTTCTGCACTTCTAGCACTTCGCTCATACTTTACTGACTATGTGGGCCACACGGAAGAGTGTTTCTGTCAGAGATCTGCAACCGCCAACTGGGTTTCCAGGAACAACTTCATCTGATATTACAGCCTGGATATAGCCAGCTGATCGCTTGCCACTCAAGTGCTGTCCAATGTCCATAAAACCTTCAGACTTCAAGCTTTATTGGTCATCTCATATTTATCACCGTTCTCCGAATGCCACTCCTCGAATGCCATGTGGAAATGTCCATGACTCGATTACAGGAGTGAAATTTAACACAACTGCCTCTATGCTGCATGTCACACATTAACTCAGGCTCATGTTACTAGAACTCCACTGCTCATCACTTGGCTGCCCGCTGGTACACACTGGTTGTGCCCCAGCATCAGTACCAGGGCCATCATGCCACTTATGTGCCATCTCAGCACAGCACTCTTCCTTACCTATTCAGTGCATGTCAGGACACTGGCAGGGATGAACAAGATACACGCCTTGTAAATTAATGTGCACAAACCTTCCTGGACCCCTGTCAGAAATGCATGTGTAACCGAGGTCATCCAGTGCAGTTCAGCCCAGGGTCCAAACCCACGACCTTACAGAAACCTTGAATCAGGAGTCAGGAGCCAGTCGATTGAAAAATCCAGGCTCCCAGTCAACTGACTGTGAGGTTCTGTAATGTTGTACAAGCACATCTAGGCTAGCTGGCATGCTCTCCATCTCATCCTGTTCAGCCAGTCACAGCGCAACATACTCAATACTTCCATAAACCAAAGAAAACTTTTATAGTTCCAACTTGCCCCAAGAGGCTTGACTGGTTTTATACATGTTCCCTTTGATTAACATTGAGGGTTGAAGGGTATCTACATAACCTTTATTCCCTTGAGGAGAGAACGAACACAACAAGACATGTAACACAAGTATACATAACCTCCATAACCTTGGTGCATTCATGCCAAAAGTGATGTTGATACTTGCCAAAAGTGATGCTGACACCGAAAGAGAAAATTCTGCTTGCAAACATCAAACCTCAGGCTACAACTGCAGGCTAAAAGTGGACTTCTCTAGCCATGTTGGGCAATGAGAGGGCCCTTCTACTATTCCAGGCAGCGAGAAGTGATCCACAGCCGACATACAGCAGAAAGGAAAGAGGATATGTGTGAGCATGGGACACGGAACATGTTTCTCAACACTTTTAAAATTTAGCTTCAATACTCCATGTGGATGCCTATAGATGAAAAAAAAGCGCAGTTTTGCTAAATGCCTGTAGTCGTTTATCTTTTATTAGCAGGCATTTCATTAAATGTTGACTCATTGTGTTCTTCTCTAGACACCACTATGACCCTGCGTGCTCTGCCACTGTGTGCTCGGCTCTCATTAGCTTCCTGTCTTCTGAAAAATATACTTAAGCTGCATCCATAACACAGGCTGTGTCTGTGACATTTGAAAAGCTCACAGTGAGTGGGATGGCTTTTATTTGCAGTATAAGGATTTGTGCAACACAGGAGTCTGAACCCCAAGGGAAGCCAGTGCTTGGTATACATACATGAATGTTATGGTTGTTTCAGTGTCTGTGTTTTGAGTAAATATTTTGTTGTTTCATAATTTAAAAAAAGATAAAACAAGAATATTGTCATCTATCAACATCAGCTCTTTCAGTTGCATTCAGTTAAGACAGTCTTTTCAGGATGATAAGATGACATTTGTGCCATGATACTGTTGTTTCCAGAGCTGACAATGCTATCCCTTTCCTAGGGGAACTCTTCATCAGGCTCACTTACAAGTCTTTAAAGGGAGTCTCTTGATAGCATTAGATGGGAAATGTGGGAAGCATTGCCTAAGGCAACAAAACAGTTTAACTCCTCTCTTTCTATTCTGTCCTCTGTCTGCTGGTCTCAAAAAGCCTGCAGCACTTAAAATAATTAACTACTCTAAACTGCATCATTGCTAATTATTCTAGCAGAGTCCTAATGAGTCATTAATTCATTCCCAAGATCCAAGGCCCCAACTACAGGCCCCTCAACTGCTATAGAGACAGTGCTGATATAAGTGCAATTTCTCTCATCTTTACTTTTACTACAGATGGTTATCTGTTGTCTGTTTTTGGGACTAGATGTTTTGTCCATTCTGAACAACTCATTACACTGTTATTTTGATGTTCAAACTCAGGATGTTCAGTGAGGTTACGGCAGAAAGCTGATGTTTACAGTGGTGTGCTGTTGCTTAGAGTAGGTATTCTGGCAGAAGAAAATATGTTCAGGTAGAGCAGCTTCTGTCTGAACACATTATCTTCAGAAAACCAGAAAACAAATATTCATAATATTATTGAAAGCATTTGTGTTCATGGGTCTTTCCACTGGGTCATGTCCCTGGAGACGGGAATGGGTCTCTGTAAGGACGTCAAGCGAAGCAGTACCAGTCCTATAAAGGTGGCTGTCAAGAGAATCCAATATGTTTTAGTGAGACTGAATTTGTGTGTGTTATTTGTGTGTGTGTCTGTGTTGCATTGTTGGAGCGATTCATCATACATTTGTTTCAGGGCAAATTGAATGCATTGTAAGATGCATGATTTGTAACTTGTATTCTATGTATCAGAGAGAATGCACTGTCATGTGTTTGCATGCGCTAGGCTATTCATTATCAGTGGGCTCCTGTGGCCACATGTAACTCTGCAGCCCCAGCAAGCGCAGGAGTGCCACCCCATTGGAAGCTCCTCAGAGCTCCCGATGCTCATGAAGGAGGGAGACGTGGTCCTGGGAGGTCTTTTCTCTCTGCACGACACAGTGATGCAGCCTGCGCTGTCATTCACCTCACCACCGGCTCCAGCTCAGTGCTCTGGGTTTGTGAAATCCAGTGAAAAATTTGTAACTTCTGTTCAGTAAATCTTTTTTATATCAAGCTGTATTGTAAAATGTTAAAAGAATGTCTTGTCTTGAAAAACACTAGTTGTGTTAAAATCTTTTGGAATGTGTCTAATTGTTTAACTGGACTAATTGTCTAGGCTATGTAACTTTTTACTGTCTGTTTATCCACCTCAGGTTTAATTTCAGGACATTTAGATGGATGCAGACAATGATATTTGCAGTAGAAGAGATCAACAAAAATCCAGATCTTCTGACAAACATTACTCTAGGGTACCAGATCTATGACTCCTGCAGTTCACCTCTCCGAGCCCTACGCACAGCCGTGGCTGTGACAGGAGGTCAGTCAGGGAAGGAGAGTGAGGGCCCACAGTGCACAGGAACAGTGCCCGTGGTGATTGGGGATGGCGGCTCCACACTCTCTTTGGTTGTGGCTAGATTCCTTGGGGTTTTCCACATTCCACAGGTATTCCAACATACAACTTGAATTCAACAGCATATGTCCAGTCTTGGTGGTGATTTACGCCTGTGAGTGTGACTGACTACATGTAACGTAAAAAAAAATAGTTGTTTCCTCTCTTTTCTTTAGATGTCTGTGCTCGGCTGTTTTTCCTTTTTTTTCCTAATCCCTCGCTCATTTCTGTTGTCTCTGCAGGTAAGCTATTTCTCTAGCTGTGCCTGTCTGAGTAACAAAGTCGACTTCCCTGCTTTCTTGAGAACCATGCCCAGTGACTTTTTCCAAGTGGATGCTCTGGCTCAGCTGGTGAAGCACTTTGGCTGGACATGGGTTGGAGTAGTCGCTGGTGATGATGCTTATGGCCGAGGGGGTGCCCAGATCTTTGCTGAGGAGGTGAGAAAACTTGGGGCTTGTGTGGCACTTCATGAGATTATTCCTAAAAACCATGCCCAGACCCAGATGGCCCGCATCGTAGAGCAAATACGGAAGTCTGGCACACGAGTGGTGCTGCTGTTCGCCGTGGAGCAGGATGCAGGTGCCCTCCTAAGACATGCCCTCAGGCAGAATCTGACAGGCATCCAGTGGTTAGCCAGTGAGGCCTGGATCACAGCTGCTGTGCTTTCAACCCCTCTGTTCCACTCAGTCCTACAGGGCTCTTTGGGCTTTGCCATTCGCAGGGCTGATATCACTGGCCTCAGGTCATTTCTGTTACGTCTGAGCCCCACATTTGACCCCCAGGATCCATTTATTCAGATGTTCTGGGAAAGCCTATTTGGATGTTCACTACATCATGCAGATGATGTAGACCCAACTGATAAACCACTGTGCACAGGCTTGGAACAACTTAGTAGCACAGACAACATTTACGCTGATGTGACTCAACTGAGAATCTCTTACAATGTCTACAAAGCAGTGTATGCCATCGCCCATGCACTGGAAGACATGGCCAAATGTGAGCAAGGCAAAGGGCTTCTCCATGCAGGGGCATGTCCTAACATGCACAATACAATCCAGCCATGGCAGGTTAGAATACCAAAATAAATTTTTTTTTTCTCCTTTCTTACACCTGTTCCCATTTATGTTCTGCCATCTTATTCTCTCTCTCAGCTCCTGGAGTACCTGAAACAGGTGGAGTTCACTAATGACTATGGCGAGGAAATGAAATTTGATGAGAATGGTGACCCAGTGGCCATGTATGATCTGATCAATTGGCAGCTGACTGCAGATGGTGAGGTGGAATATGTCACAGTGGGCAAATTTGATGAAACCACTCACAACAAGCTGGAGATTGATGAAGAAGCAATATTATGGACAGGGAAGACCAAAGAAGTGAGTGCCAGTGGTCTGTCATGTGATTTGCTGTTTTTATTCCAAATATTTTTTGTTTGTTTGTATGTTTTTGTTTTAACTCTTCATAGCATTCAGTTATCATGTAGTGCAGCCATATAATGTTGATGGTGTAACTGAATGACTCTGACTCTCTCACTGGTGTAGTGTGCCCCATGTCTACCCTCCAGGTCCCTGTCTCAGTGTGCAGTGAGAGCTGTCCCCCAGGCACCAGGAAGGCCATCAAGCCCAATTTTCCTGTGTGCTGTTTTGACTGTATTTTATGTGCAGCTGGGGAGATTAGCAATGAGACAGGTGAGTGAGGCAGCTGCTGAGCTGAAGGAGATGTCATTCAGGTGACACACTGCGGGTTTCCTTTTTTTGAAAAGTCAAAGAAGAGAGAAAAATGTTCAGAACTTGCAATTGAACTGTAGTTGCTGATATTGATAGTTCTAGTTAGATAGATATTCTATCTGAGCCCATGTTATTTTGTTTAAATTAAGGCTTTAGATATATTTTTATCATACAGTGTTTAAGTGACTTTATATAGTATGTTCCCTCGTAAGACACATGATTTAAAAACAAAAGCAAGTTCTTACATTTCTATAGCTATATGAAAAGAATTCAAATCAATTCTGATCATTGTTTACTGATTATATTTTGTACTGCCTATTGTTCTGTGTCAGATGCCATAGAGTGTGTCCAGTGTCTGCCTGAGTTCTGGTCCAATGCCAGGAGAGAGACCTGTGTTCCCAAGCAGGTGGACTTCCTGTCTTACACGGACACCATGGGCATCACTCTGATGGTGGTGGCTCTCGTGGGCTTCTGCTGCACACTCACAGTCTTCGTCATTTTTGCCTGCAACCGAGTTACTCCCATTGTCAAAGCCAACAACTCTGAGCTCAGCTTCCTCATCCTTGTCTCACTGGGCCTCTGCTTCCTGTGCGCCCTGCCCTTCATCGGAGAGCCCACCCCCTGGACCTGCATGCTGCGCCACACGGCCTTCAGCATCACCTTCTCCCTCTGCATCTCCTCGATACTCAGCAAAACCGTGGTGGTCCTCATGGCTTTCAGAGCCACGTTACCCGGCAGCACCGTAATGAGGTGGTTTGGCCCCGTCCAGCAGAGGGCTATGATCTTTGCCGGCGCTGCCGTGCAGGTAGCGATCTGCGTGGTGTGGCTGGTGGAGGCACCACCGACTCCGCGGAGGCTCTCAAGCCGGGAGAGCCTGTACATCATCCTGCAGTGTGACGAGGGCTCAGTGCTGGCCTTCTCACTGGTGCTGGGTTACATTGGCCTACTGGCCAGCCTCTGCCTCCTGCTGGCCTTCCTGGCCAGGAAACTCCCGGGCACGTTTAACGAGGCCAAGCTCATCACCTTCAGCATGGTGATATTCTTTGCTGTGTGGGTGGCCTTTGTCCCAGCCTACGTCAGCTCTCCTGGGAAGTACACCACTGCCACAGAAGTATTTGCCATCCTCGCCTCCAGCTATGGTCTCCTGGTCTGCCTGTTCTTCCCCAAGTGCTACATCATTTTACTGAAACCAGAGAAGAACACTAGAAAACATATGATGTCAAAATCAACACAGGACAAGAGATACTGAGATGACCCTTTTTTACAGCACTGACACAAAATATGAAAACATTTAATAAATGTTCAGATGCTGTGTTAAACACAGCGATAGCAAATAAAAGATTGTGAAAGTTAAATCAATAACTGCTCACTCATGAGTGGAGTTGCACTTTTGCCTTCTTTCCACAGAGCTGTGCTACTGCACAAGTAGATTTGTATATCAGTTTCCTAGTCACAGATGCTATTTCAACACAACACAAAATATTTCAATCTAAATTTATCAGTGTGACAGTATGGCCTGCACACCTCCACCATATACAGGATCCTTTTCAAAGTAACAAGCGTATCACACCTATCTACATATGGGTTTGTGTACATTTGGTATGGGCACTAATGGGCCTCTCACCTGCACACATGTGCTCTCTGTACAGTCTCATGATCAGTGGAAAATGCCCAGCTGGATCTGATTAATGAATTCCCTATTCTCTTTATCCTGTCAGTATACAAACATCATGCTTCACTGACCCCCACACCAGCACACACACACACACACATACACATTATTACAGGAAAAAAACATGGTCTCCCCTCTTGTTCCAAGTCATCCACATGAGCAGCTGTGACTGATTAGCCCAGACTCATTTTTGTGTGTCCTCCCCAGTCAGGGCAGGGGGAGACATGAGCAGTCCTCATGTGCAGGGAAACGTGATGGAAAACACACACCGGCCACAGGGACACGTGCCAAACATGAAGCTAATGCCACTTAATGAAGGCCTGCACTCACTCATGATTACACCTCACAGTAGCTCACACACGGAACAGCACACTTCAGCATAGCCTCCCCATCACCTTAAGATAATGTATTTGTCCTGAGAACAGGCACACAATGCATGGTAATGGAAAGGGAATTAGTGACAGCTGCAGCCAACACTGTCAACAACATAGTTGTTGCTTTGAATTTCATGAGCAGAGAAGACCAAAATATGAATGCCTGTCTCAATACCCCAGCAGCTGGCGATAAATGAACCATCTTGTTGCCAAAATGACCACAATGGTGTCAACACAACAGTTGCTTGTACAGGTTCAATTTTTTTTCTGGATCAAAATTCTTAATTCCACAAAAGGCTTCAAAATATATAATTTCCATTTCTTTTGTTTTTTTTTTTTAAGGAAAAAAATCCAGAAAAATATCCAGAAGGGCCCCTATCTGTATTCTAAAAATTGTTCTCTTATGATAACTGAATGTAAATTGAATATGAACGGAGTGTGTGTTTGTATGTGAATGAATATTTGTATGTAAATGAATGTGTGTTTGTATGTGAATAGGCTACATATGTGTCAGTGTATGGTGTATGGGGCTCTGCGCATGTCTGTTTTCATGATGCTTCTTCCTTCTCCCCCATTTCATTTCCCTGCAGATGACAGCCTCATTAATTTGCACCAATAAAGGCTCACTGCAGAGGGTCCAATGTTCAGAGTAGGGGGTGAGGTCTGGAGGTCCAGAGGCCCCTGGATGGAGATGGTTGTGCTCCCCACCGTTGCCCTGATACTCAGCCTCCTGTGCCCCGGCCTGAGAGCAGCTGGCGGGGAATGCCAGCGCTGGATGGACCTTGACTCCACAGTGGTGCACAAGAATGGACAGGTTGTCCTGGGGGGGATGTTCCCCATTCATTCGAAAGGAGTTGAACAAAAACTAACTTTCTCAAACAAGCCTGGCAAGAGGCGGTGCCGAGGGTAAACAGTGCTTATGCGGTCTGACAGCACACATTTATTCTGTTAATCCATTATCTCCGTATTCTCTTGTGGTGACTTGTGTCGTTTGCATTTGTTCCTTTGCTTGTACTTCTTTTTAGTCTTCCCTATGTTTCCCACCCCCTGGTTCATGCGCTCTCTCTCCCCCTCTCTCTCTCTCTCTCTCTCTCTCTCTCTCCTTCATCTCATCTTCTCATCTTGTTCATCCCTCCTCTGTCACGACATATTTTGTGTTGGTTGTCTACCTTTGTTAGTGTATCATAAGTAATGAAATGACACATGTCTGATCCAGTGTTCTCCCTGTCAGGTTTAATCTGCGTGTGTTCCGCTGGTCCCAGGCTATGGTGTACTTCATTGAGGAGATCAACAGGAACCCTGCCCTGCTTCCCAACATTACTCTGGGCTACAGGCTCTACGACACATGTGGGGTGGAGATGTTCTCCCTCAGGACGGCCCTGTCGGTGATCTCACAGCCCCTGAAGAAGGACGGGGCAGGGGTGTGTGTGTCTCCCAGTGTCCCCCTCATAGTGGGTGATTCTGGATCCTCTTTGTCTATGGCCATCTCGAGAGTGCTCAATCTCTTTAAGGTCCCATTGGTGAGGAACAGACACAAATGTACACAATGACACATTGTGTACACATTGTATTTATGCAAAATGTTTTTCTTTACGAAATTGCCATAATGATTTTATGTTTTTTGCTTCAACCCTTCCTGTATCTCTTTGTCTCTCCCTTGATCTGTCTCTCTCTGTTCCTTAATCCATATGAGTCTCTCAATGTTCTTTACTCCTCCTTGTTCCTCCAGGTAAGTTACTTTGCGTCCTGTGCCTGCCTGAGTGACAAAAGCCAGTTTCCATACTTTTTCCGGACCATTCCCAGTGATGTGAACCAGGCGCGGGCCCTTGCCTATTTGGTCAAGCACTTTGGCTGGACCTGGGTGGGCACCATGGGGGCAGACGATGACTATGGGCGCATAGGCATTGACATGTTCACAGCAGAAGTAACTCGCCTGGGTGTGTGTGTGGCTTACCGAATCACCATCCCCAAGCTCCCCTCCCAAAAGCAGCTGCAGGAGATTGTGGCAATCATCCGTGACTCCACAGCCCAAGTGGTGGTGGCCTTCGCCATCGAGGAAGACATCGAGCCGGTGGTGAAGGAGATGGTGGCACAGAACGTGACAGGCAAGCAGTGGGTGGCCAGCGAGGCCTGGGTCACCTCCACTCTCATCTCCACCCGGGAGAACTACCCTTCTCTCAGCGGCACCATCGGCTTCGCCATCCGACGCGCTGACATCCCAGGCCTGAAGCACTTCCTGCAGGACCTCAGACCACTGAGCACTCCCTACAACCCATTTGTACGAGAATTCTGGGAAACACAGTTCCAGTGCTCATTTAACACCACGCTTCCTGCTGCTTCTATGGCTGAGCCTGTGCATTACGCCAAGACCTGCACTGGCAGGGAGAGAGTAGAGGACACAGACAGCATCTACAATGACATCTCACAGCTCAGAGTCACCTATAACATGCACAAGGCTGTTTATGCTGTGGCACACGCTCTGCATAACCTACTGACAGACCAGAACTCGACACTCTCACTCCATAACCTCCATCCATGGCAGGTGGAGTACAACTGGATTTCTCCTTGCTCTGTAAATGCACGCTATTCATAGTGATATCTGCGATGTTGATTGCTTTAATGTAAAAGTGGCCTCATGGATTCTGTTATAAGATTGCAAAACTACCCTTTATATTGAGAAGGGGTTTGCCTGTTTATGTCATTGTATTTGCATCATGTATGTTTCAAGTTGCATGTTTATGTGTCTTATGTTTATGTGTCTTATATTTTATTTCCATACCAATATTTGCCCTCCAGGTTGTGCAGTACCTGCGCATGGTGAACTACACCAATGTCTTTGAGGACGTGGTGCATTTTGATGAGAATGGAGACCCTGCAGGCACGTATGACATTGTGAACTGGCAGATTAGCTCCCCTGGTGGGCCCGTGCGGTATGTGGCCGTGGGCAGATTTGACTCCAGTCTGCCGCCCACGCAGCAGCTGCTGCTCCACTCTGACAGCATCATATGGCACAGAGGAGCCAGAGAGGTGAGCTACAGCTACAGGACTTCACACTTCTCACTGTTCTAGGAACAGTCGGATTCTATGTTCTGTAATGTGTTTTATGTTATCATCGCTTGTACTGTATGTGGTGGTGTTTTTTTGTAGGTCCCAAAGTCTGATTGCTCTGCCAGCTGTCAGCATGGCTACAGAAAGGCGACCAGAGAGGGCCAGCCTGTGTGCTGTTATGACTGTGTGCCGTGTGCAGAGGGCACAATAACAAATGAAACAGGTGAGAGACGCTTTATACAGCAAAATTCTTCCCTGCCTGTGTAAAAAAACACTCATGTGCACACACACATGCATGTTCCCTCACAGACACACACACAAATACACACATACACACATGACTCATAGCAACTTGCCATTGCTGTCTTGAACATACAGTATTAGTCTCCTATACATTCTTGCTATATTCTGAGTTCATCAACTGAGACCCTGTGCGTGTAGACCAGCCTGAATGCACTCCCTGTCCTGATGACTACTGGTCCAATGTCCTGAGGGATGCCTGTGTCCGCAAGCAGATAGAGTTCCTGTCCTACACCGAGGCCTTTGGCATGGCTCTGGCGGCCACTGCCATTCTGGGCGCCGCCTTCACACTGGCCGTGGCGACCGTCTTCTTGCGGCACCGGACCACCCCCATTGTGCGGGCCAATAACTCAGAACTGAGCTTCCTGCTGCTGCTGTCGCTGGGTCTGTGCTTCCTGTGCACGCTCACCTTCCTGGGCCGGCCCACGCACTGGGCCTGCCCGCTGCGTCGCACCTCCTTTGGCCTGAGCTTCGCCCTCTGCCTCTCCTGCCTGCTCTGCAAGACCCTGGTGGTGCTCATGGCGTTCCGCGCCACACTGCCTGGCGATAACTCAGCCCGCTGGTTCCGACGGCCGCAGCAGCGCCTGAGCGTGCTCCTCTGTTCCTCACTGCAGGTGGTCCTGTGTGCCGTGTGGCTGACCCGAGCACCCCCTTACCCCATCAGGAACACATGGCTCTACCGGGACAGGATCATTCTTGAGTGTCACATGGGCTCAGTGGCGCTCTTCTGCTGTGTGCTGGGCTACATTGGCTGCCTCGCCGCTTTCTGTTTCATACTGGCTTTCCTTGCTCGCAAGCTACCCGATAATTTCAACGAGGCCAAATTCATCACATTCAGTATGCTGATATTCTGTGCAGTCTGGATCACTTTTATTCCGGCTTATGTCAGTTCTCCTGGAAAATTTACTGTGGCTGTGGAGATATTTGCTATACTGGCATCTAGTTTTGGTGTCCTTTTTTGTATATTTGTTCCTAAATGTTACATAATTATATTTCTGCCAGAACAAAACACAAAGAAGTTCATCATGTCACAAAAAGGAGATCGATGACATATTCATCTCTAACTCTATTCATATCATAGGGACCTCCTTGTCTTACGTGAGTATGAAGAAATGGCAAATTACCAATATTGGCCAGCAGGAGGTAGCCTAAGTTAGTTTATGCCTCTTGCTCATGTTTAATGTTAAGTATTTGTCTTGTTTATATGACAGTCAGGAACTGCAATAGAGTGGTGCAAGGCAGTAATATGATAATACTATAATCATGGTAATGAGCGCATCTATCTTCTGTGAGGTATTCTTGTGCTCTGACCACCAGAAAAATTTATTTACATGAAAAACACTGATGAAGACACTTGCAGAATGTACACTTTTCTTGTAAAGTGCCTGAAAATTGTTTATTTATGAATATTAAAATTGATTATTCCTGTGAATCTGCATTAGGTCAAAGTATATAAACTACAGTAGCTTTTCCCAGTGTGTTTCCAAAACTGTCCTCTGGAAGTAGCTAGTTCAAGCACTTAAGGATGATTTAACTGAAGGAGAAGTGAAAAGATTTGAATAAAATGAAAGTGTAGGGGGTATTTACGTGTCTGACAAATTACTTGCATCAGTCGCTTTCCTCTCTACTAATGCAATTTTGTCTTTTAGTACAAAGAAAATGTAATTATTTGGGGCAAAATTGGCCTTCAATGGAATGATAATCTTTCTGTTACTTCAGCCAAGTTCTGAACAAACAATGCCAATGTATCGCCACACAACACAAAATTTCCTTTGCATACTTAATGCAAAATTTTCAGGAAAGCCTTTGTAAGATTTTCGCTCCTTTTACCCCCACTCTCTCTATCAATCAATGTCAATTTTGTAATACTAAAAACAATGGCACATGATAAACAGCTGTCTTTTTCACTGCCAAAGCGCAGAAGCACAGCCACATATATTTGCATAAGCCTGATCAATCATTGTCTCCTACCCTCTGTGAGAGTGGCACTGATGGATGCCCAGTGCATGTCTGCCTGCTTCTAGAGGAGAGGGACAGGACTGCAGGGGCAGTGCAGCAACCCCTCACAGACACGTCAGAAGAGAGAGGGGGCCAGACCACTTGTCAGCTCACACCTCCTGATGTACTGGAAAATGGCTGCTACTCGGAAAACAGCCCCAGGCTGTCTGTGCAACCCATGCCAGCTCTGCTAATGATTTTAATAACTCGTTGACCACGCACCACACACACACAAGACTTCATATTACATCAGGTCTTTTGGGGTAACATCAATTGAAGACAGAGAGGGCAAAAGAGGGCAAGCTGTGTGAGTATGTACGTGTGTGTGTGTGTGTGTGTGTGTGTGTGTGTGTGTGTGTGTGTGTGTGTGTGTGTGTGTGTGTGTGTGTGTGTGTGTGTGTGTGTGTGTGTGTTACGTATACTGAACCAAGAATAGGCAAAAATATTCAGAATCTATCTGAAAATTACCATGACCAAATTCAGTGTTAACCTGATTAGGGCACATACTTACAGTACAATATTGTATGTTAAGATGTAGCAAGTCAACGACTGCAGTTGCCTTTCATTTAACAAAGTGAAAGATAAGCATTTTGAGCATAGACTGTATTCATGCCTTCCCTGCTCTTCAAGGGGGCTGCTTTGCCCATTGCCACTGAACACTTGATTCCTCTGTGTTTCGCCCTTATGTCTCCCACCAGATCAAGTGTCACTCCGGGTGGCACAATGGGCTCATTTGGGAGCATCTCACTGGGGCTTTTGTCTGCTCGTGTGTGTCCAGTGATGGCACGGAGGTCACACAAGATAATGGACGCTCATAATAACAAGCGTCTCCCTGAGGAAAGCCAGTCGGCAGTAGATTGGCCAGATGATGACTGAGTGGAGGCGGAATGTTGAACGAGAGGTCTGTTTAGAGTGTGTGTGTGTGTGTGTGTGTGAGAGAGAGAGAGAGAGAGGGAGAGAGAGAGATTGCAAGCCATTCTACTGGGGAGGGATGACTGGTGTAGTGTGTTTAGTGTGGTTCTCACGGTGGAGGCATTCGTTTACACATCAACACAGCAGCAACAGTCGCTAGCGGGAAGAGTTATAGTCCTGGCAAAAAACAATATTTTGTTTTTCAAACTTAACATGTGGCACTATTTACCGTGTTGACATGATGACAGGAAGAAAAAAAGGGGCAATTGACATTTTCACAAATCATTATATTTTACTTCCACATTCAAAGTTTACTTCAACATTAAAGAAGTTCTGATGAACATAATCCAAAACAAAAATATATCATTATGACAAATGAATAAAACTCAAACAAATGAAAAGGTACAAAAAGTACATTTCAACCCACAGTACATGTTATTTGGCCATCATGTTTTTCTTTGTGTTCTTCTCTGATCGGAACAGAATGATGTAACATTTTGGTGCAAAAATGCATAGGAGCAGCCCGTAGCTTGAGGACAGGATGGCAAAAATTTCCACAGCAACAGTGTATTTTCCTGGCGAGCTCACATAGGCAGGGACAAATGCTATCCACACAGCACAAAAGATCAACATGCTGAAGGTGATGAACTTGGCCTCATTAAAATTATCTGGGAGCCTCCTGGCAAAGAAAGCAAGTAGGAAACAGACAGTTGCCAGCAGACCGATGTAGCCCAGCAAGGCAGCGAACCCAGCCAGTGAGTGGGCTGCACACTCCAGCACCACCGTGGCACTGCGGATGGTGGCTTTATTCTGCGAGGGCAGTGGTGGGTCCAGTGTAAGCCAGAGCACACACACCAGCACCTGGATCAAGGTGCACACACAGATACCCATCCTCTGCTGCGCCGGTCCAAAGTAGCGCATCAGGTTACTGCCTGGCAGAGTGGCACGGAAGGCCACAAGGACCACCACTGTCTTACTGAGGATGCATGAAATACACACAACGAAACTCACCCCAAAGAGGGTGTGTCTCAGCATGCAGGACCAGGCCAGCGGCCGGCCAATGAAGGCCATGGCGCACAGGAAGCAGAGGATGAGGGACAGCAGCAGAAGAAAGCTCAGCTCAGAGTTGTTGGCGCGGACCAGAGGGGTGTCCCTGTGGTAGATGAATGCCACAAGGACAACTGATGTGAGTACTGCTCCTGATATTGAGAGTACTGTCAGAACAATGCCCATGGGCTCTTGGAAGGACAGGTACTCCTCTTGCTGTGGGATACATTCTGTCCTCAGGCTGTTGGACCAAAAGTGCTCTGGGCACATTGTACATTCAGCAGAGCCTTGATTGAAAAGGAGATCAAAACAACAACAACCAAAAAAAAAACAAACAGAACAAACATGATTGCAAGTCAATCCAGTATTCCATAATATGTGAGCACCCCAATAAAAGATAAAAAAGTCTTGTACCTGTCTCATTACTGATTTCCCCTTCTGGACATGGTACACAATCAAAACAGCAGACAGGTTTCCCCTTTTGTAGAGCCTTCCAGGTGCCTGGAGTACAAGGGTTACTGCATACTGACACAGGGATCTGCAGAAAAGCAGTAAAAAGCCCTGTTACTGACCCTTAAACACCCAGTACATAAGTTAAGTTCTAGTCATAGCAGCTGTGATTTCCCCATTCTAAGATTATACTGTGTCACTATTGCAAATGATAAAAAGCTTTGCACAGTCCAGTGTCTGCTGAACAACATCTGTCAGACTCAGGAGAGTAAATGATATGACTCTTTTGGATTCAGTCATGAGATGTGCATGCTAGTGCTCACTTTACAAAATACAGTGCAGAAATAAATCCATTTACTGTGATGTTTGCTTCCATTATTTGGACTGTGTAATGTTCACCCCAGTGGTTTCTGCGGTGTCGTCTCAGTATCTCCACATTGGCTTTACACATTCTGACATATTCAGGTATTTCAAACCTAAAAGGTCTCCTCTGAGTACAATGTATTTTCAGTCTGTCTCTCTCTCTGCTCTTCTAATTTCTCTTTGTTTATGCAACAACAGTATTAAGCCTGGTTAAATGGCTGCTTTGACTGTCCAATCTGTCACAACTCATTTTTCAACTCATTAGCTGGCATTTTACCTTGCTGGTCCAACCACCACCCCAGACAACTTTGTTAAGGTCCAGCTGGAGTTTGTGCCCTGGCCCTCTGTTGGAATCATACTGCCCCACATTCACAAACTCAGCTGTGCCTCCATCCCCTATGTGCCAGTTGATGATGTCATATGAGGCAGAGGGGTCTCCATTCATATCAAAGTTTACAGTGTCTCCCAGAGGTGTTGTAAAATTCACCCTCTTCAGGTAGTACAGGAGCTCCAGAAAGTGGATGAAAATACACATAGGCAGAAAGAAAGAGAGAAAGAGAGAGAGAGAAAGAGAGAGACATAAAGTATATTTTCATTCACTGAACAGCAGGCTAAAATCCAAACTAAAACAAAAATGGTCACATGACTGCATGCAAAATGCAATGAAGTTACAGTCACTGTCTTACTTGCTCTGGCCTAATCTTGTTGACACTGGGACACTTCCCATTTTGAAATGGCCCCTGGCCTGGTTGGCAAGCGAGCATGTCTTGTATGGCATAAGCAACAGCATACACAGCCTTGTACACATTGTAGCTCACTCCTAGTTGAGTCACGTCTGTGTATGAGTTTGTTTTCTCCTCTAGACTCTCTGTGCCTGTGCACTGAGGCCTCTCAGATCCAGTAGAGGAGTTTCCCTTCAGTGAGCACTTAAACACCGTCTCCCAGAACTCTTTCACAAACGGCTCAGTCTTTGACCCTGCTGGCCTGATGCTGGTGAGGAAAGCGCCCAAACCAGGAATATGGGCCTTTCTCAGGGCAAAACCCATCGTCCCCACCAGCGAGGGCAGATTCCGAGGGGTGGAAATGTCAAAAGATGTAACCCAGCCCTCAGAGCCGATCCACTGCCTGTCACTGATGTTCTGTCTGACCACTTCCTCCAGGAGCGCCTGTGCATCACTGGCAATGGCGAAGACCACCACCACCTTTGCTGTGGACAGACGGATGGTCTCCACAATGTGCCTTATCCTCTGGGGTGTGTGGGTTTTGGGGATGACTTGGCTAAAAGCGACACAAACTTCAGAGCCCTGCAGCTCCTTCAGGAGCAGCTGCACCCCATAGCGGCCGTAGTCGTCATCTCCAAACACAATCCCGATCCAAGCCCAGCCCAGCAGCTGCAGCAGGCGAGCGAGCTCCCTGGCCTGGAAGGCGTCACTGGGAACGGTGCGGAAAAAGGTTGGGTATTTCTGTCTGTCACTCAAACATGCACAAGAGGCAAAGTAGCTCACCTAAAAGACATACATAAACAAATAAAACACTTAAATGGAGAAATATCCTTTTAAACTTTTTATCTATTTTTTATTCATCTATTATCTTGTTGCTTGTAAATTTATGGAGCACATTACATACACAACATAACATTCCATAATGAATCAGTAGCCTGTTAAAATAACTGCTTTGCTGCAGAACCAGCTACAATACAATTACTAATACCCAGAGTGCAATCATAGTTCCAAAAAAAATAATAAATCCATAATTACAGTGAGCACAGAAAGGAAACTGTGATAAACATTGTGATAAGCATTGTGCCTTGACTCACCATGGGAATGTCAAAAATACCCAGAGTGCGAGCAACCGCAATGGAGCCAGACGACCTGGCGTCACCGATGATGACGGGCACCTGAGGGGTGCCAGTGCAGCTGGTCCCCCATACCGCAGCCTCCTGCCCCGCCACCATGGCCAACGTGGCCCCAACTGTCGTCCGCTCCTCCAGGCAGGTGTCAAATGCCAGGTACCCCAGAGTGAGGTTTGGCAACAAGCCAGGGTTACGGTTTATCTCCTCAATGGCGAACACCATAGTCTGAAGCCAACGATAGTGTCGTAAAATGAATCTGCAAAGAAATTTAGACTCACAGTACAAGAATAATAAAACGATAGAGATCAGTCATATCAAAATTTATAGCATCCAAAACAGATTTGTACAAATAAGTAGAATTTCATAGAATACACAGTTTACTTTGTCTACTGTACCTCTGACATGCAGCATTGCTCGCTTGCCCTTTGAATGTCAGATCAAGCTGAGGTGCCAAGTCATTGACGGGAAATAGTCCCCCTATGATCACATCTCCCTCTTTGTAGAGGCTATTAGATACAGTCTTCCACTGTAGACGACAGGCAGGCTCTTCACCACCCACCCAGCACTGACAGCAGAGGACCAAGAGCAGCCGGAGACCAGCACTCACCCCCATCACCTACACATGGAACAGAGATAGGGTTAGACAGACAAATGGCATAAGATGAAAGTGCCTGGCATCCCTTCCTCAGAGAGAGACAAAGGAAAGGGAGAACATGCTTAAAAAGAGGGAAATTTGCCCAAAGCAAACTTATCAAATCCCTCAGTGTGGCTGAGTGAGTGCACAGCAGCACACCACAGCTAAGTGGGCTGGGATGGAGATAATTGGGCAAAGCCCTGGTGAACCATGGCTACACAGAAACAAAAACACTGCACTGTTGCTTTACCCCAGTTTATGGGATACCGAGGGATCTAACTCATAGAGCCTGGATTTGAAATAATTTGTGATTTTGTTGCTATTTCAAATATTTTCCTATTGAAGATGTATTGCATGTGAATTGCCTGTGTAGGCCTTTAGTCAGGATGAGTGAGACTTGTGAAATGCCCAATTTGACATGCGTGGAGGGAAAAGTGTGTAATTTGCAATCCACAGGGAGTTGTGTTTAATTATAGCAAATGAGATAATTGTAGTGACTCTGGAGGCAATCATTCAATCACTTTGTTTTCCAGGGATTTTGAGGACCATTAGTCCACCTACACAAACAGCTCCACACACTTCTCTTGCACAAACACAAAACAAAAGCACACACAACAACAAAAACAACAACTACACATGCACACACACACACATGCAAACAACCTGACCAGGTAGCATCTGTCGCTAACACGCTAACACCTTCTTGTAGTCATTATCCCCCCCCCCAAGCTCTGAGCACATGAACAGAGAAGAATGGCTAGAGGACATGAAAGAGAAACAGAAGAGTGATGAGGTGAGAATGACAGTCATGGCTGCTCAAGTGCCTCTAGCAGAACCACTCCACACCACTCAGCTCTGATCAGAGCCAAAGGTCAGTGTTCAGCTTGACCCTCAGGCAATTACTGCCAGCCATCACCTCCACTCCACCCCCGGTGCTTTACATCCCTGTGACAGTTCAGGCGAAGGGTTTACAGTAAATAACTCACTCAGATGACGGATTTCACAGAGTTAAAAGCTTTTGTCCAACAGCTGTACAGGAATACTGAAGTATGGAATCTTTCTGCGTATATGTGAAACACTTGTTACTTAGAAAATGATCGCTGAAACATATGGTATTTTAAAATAAACAGTAACCCTTCAAATAAGCCTTGAACATAAAATACTTCACAATTGTATTCCTTGAGTGAAAGGTACTGACTTCATAATAAAATAATGTCATTGTTGATCTTTTGTTTCAGCCTGACTGACTAGGGTGACTAAGGTGAAGTTATGTAACGTTATGTAAATATTAAGCAGAAGTTTGATCCCAAACAGCTCATAAAACATTTTTAACTTAACAATAACACAACAAAATCGTATCCTGCCTAGAAAAATGAACAAAGCCAAGGTAGCATCTCAGTGAAAATAATCTGATATTGCAACACTAGTGATAAAATGTATTTTCCAATGATTTTCATATCTATCCAGTTTTTGGGCAGCTGTGCTTCTTTGTATTGCCACAATGCCACTGGCTGTGCTTGTGGGGGCAGCATGTGGTCTGGCAGGCAAAATAATTTCTCATTGAAGTCCTCATTCCATTTCCTCGCTTGGGCTTAAATCATTGATGTCTGCTTTTGTTCATTCTGGACATTTGGCCTGATTTGAATAGCATGAGGTGGTAGACTCACAAGCAGACAATGCCAGGGGACAAAGAAAACTGATACTCATGTACTGATTGTAGGTTCTAGCAGAATATCAATTCAAGATGGGCTTGAATGGTGATAAAATGTTTGTCTTTGCTCTACCCTCCCAAGTTACACGTAATGGCAGGTATGGACGCAACAAAAAAGATATGTTTTGGATTGAGATTTATACACGTTAGAAACAGTTATAATTTTATAAAGTAAATAGTTGCGAGAGACCGTGACCGTCAGACAGGTGTAAACATCAGCCTCAGGAAATACACCAAAAGCTCTCTATACGAATAGTTCATTCTGATGTTAGTAGCTGTTTGTTGTGTTAATTTTTAGTGCATCACTCTTTGTCACTTCATTTTCTCCTAATGTTATGTAATACCCTTGACCATACAATGGATGGGGGGTCAACATTTGATTCCACCCTTTGGTAAGTCTGTTCTGTAACAGCTACTGACAGGCTCTTTGCATGTGGCAGCTGAGGGCTGATGACAGATGATGCTGACATTCATCCCCTCTCTTTCTTCCTCCAGCCTGAAGAGGAGGCATTTGATTACTGCACATTCCCTCCCTCTGCTGCTCTGCAGAGGAGGTGTGCTGAAGAGGCTGTTTGTCACTGCAAGGCCATGTGCCAGGGAGACCTACTCCAGCTTGTCCTGTGTGTTAATAGAACCATGTCAGTGTAATGACACAGGCTCACTTTCAGGCTTCCCTGATGCGTCTGTTGTTGGAGAAATTGTTGAAAGAGGTCATGCAAAATTGCCTGATAACTTATTCAGTAACATGCCTTGTGCCAAAGCACTAGACCTTACCTAATCATGATCATGTGAATGAAGTCACACTGGACCACCAAAACAGCTTTACATTCCTAAAACTGTGGAAATATCTGGAAATAAAACAGATGCAGACCGCTAAGTAGATAAACATTCTATTCATCAGTGTAGATTAATCTGAATTTTATTTTTCATACTGATGATAGGAAACTTGACTCTTTGTCTTCATTTTTATTTTTATTCCCAAAGATCCAGTGTTTCAATGGGTTTAAAGGGTTTTTAGGTGATAGTGCTGGATGAATTCATGCTTCTATATGTTTTGTGTTTATGTTTAATTTTTTAGCAGAAGCTTTCATTTAATATAATGGACCCTATTTCACCATGGAGCCATTTACCCTAGAGATCACAGGGTAAGCACGAGTGTTATTAATGACAGCCAATGGAACTTGGAAAAATTGCTGCTGTGAAATAGGCCCATTATCATTATATTTGATTCAAGGACCAAACAAAACATGCCAGTGAGCACTGTCTTTAGCACTCCTGTGTATACCCTGGGTAAGAAGATCTGGATTGTTTTACATTGTCCTCAAAAAATGTTGAAATGTCAGATTGCGAGGGGACATTGTGTTAATGCTATAAAAAAGTGCTGTATCTTTAGAAGCTAAGTACTGCTGACTGCAGCTTTGAAACATAAATAAATGACTTGGCAACAGGATGTGAAGAAACAGTCATATTGATGTCAAAAATACATGAACTGTATCACATTTGTAGGGCGATTATATTAAATGCAGTATAAAAGCTGTGTTAAAGACAAAAATAAACATACTCCTGTCTGAATAAATGCTCAATTGGCTGGCCATATTAAAGACACAACAAATTCCATGAAAACGGCACAAATTCTAGCAACTTTAAGTCTGTGGTGGCCAACTTATCTGTAAAAATGATTCTTCTCTGGACCGCAATTTTACAGCTTGGACGGCATTGGCGTCATCATGGAATATCCAGGAAGAAAAGATTGAAGCAATCTCAGTTATCTTGTCTCTACCCATCATGCATAGTGCCCACTGTACAAGTCTCTGGAGCCAGTTTTAGTGCAACAGATGGTCAGATCTAGGCTCAGCAACATTATGTGGCTATGAGAATTAATCAGAACTAAATGAGTATACGTAATCCCAACACTTTTTCTTCACTGACAAATTGTGTGTATTCCAAGAGAACAATTTTAGAATTTGGTTGGCTGAAATAATGAAAAAATGTTTTGGGGAGCATGGCGAATCATTAAATTGGCTCACATATAAATAAATTGCATATAAATTGGCTACCACAGAGTCCTCATCTTAAACCCATTGAGATTCTTTGGAATGTGCTAGAGAAGCCTTTGTGGTGGAGTTGAGCCTCCCTGTTTTTGATACAAGATTTCTTCAAAAACTGAATGCAACTTTTGATGGAAATACATGTTGTGATGTTGCATAAGGTTGTCAAAACAATGGCAAAGCAAATAGGAGCTGTAATCACAGACAAAGGAAGTCTAGATAGAGTGTGCAAACAGTGCTTGTAGTAATGTTGGCATCATGCACTCATATGAGACGTATTTATCTGATCTTATCCATCCTCGCACACCTATACACTCCCTCAGATCTAACAACCAAGATGTGCTGCTTGTCCCACGCACCCGATTAAAGAGTGTTTGAGTTCATCGCCTCCAAGCTGTGGAATGCTCTTTCCACCCAGCTCAGGTTTGCTGTGTCTGTGGATGGACTGAGCCACAGCACGTCTCCATGGAACGTCTGTGGACTAGCTATGGTGGAAGTGGCCACAGTTGTCCAGATCAGTGTGTGAGTGGGTAGTGAGTGTGATCTGTATTTTTTCACTCTTAGAAGAGGGCCATAGTGTCATACGTGCTGGAATATCTTGCTCAGAACTACTGGTTATGCTGCTTTAAAGATCCTTCAAGATAAATTTGGAACGGTCCAGAAACCAAAAGCCAAGCCCTTTTCAAGCAGGTGGAATGATTATGTGTTAATTCCCCACAGACTTGTGTGAGTCAGATCCTTAAACACTGGTGCATTTTGCTGAGGCACACCTCAGATAAATGTCCCTTGAGCTATGGCATATGTGGTCTTCCAAATGTCCTCCAGATGTTCTTGCTTACTGTGCTCACTGTGGTCACCATGAAGTATCACATACCCCAGCACTTGCAGCACTGTGATTCTCCACTTCCAATGGACTACAGAGTGGAAAATGGCTATACATTTAGTGTTAAACCTTATGGTTGCATAATTGACATGGGAATTTACTTGTAATTTACTTCTTTTTTGTTTATAGTGAATAGTAGAGGTAAATGAGTGGCACAGAGAGATGGGGAGGATTTGGAAAATACCTTGGATGGGAATTGAGGCTTATGATGTAGACACCTTAGCCAGTTGCACCAGTGTGCAGCGATGCCACTAGAAATATTGGGGCCCTATGACAGAAAATTATTTTGAGCCTATTTCACAGCAGCAAGGCCTTGAGCCAAACATTGATTATAATATTAAAATGTTCTCTAGGACCCCCTATCAGTGCCAGGCCCTTGGAATCGTCCTAACTTTTCCCCCCCTGGCAGCGCCCCTGCCAGTGTGCACCCAATTTACTCAACTATCCCAACTGTACAAAAAAATGTTTATGGAAGTATGTAGTACTGTATGGATTGTCTAGCAACTCAGAAGATACAACACATTCAACACAATCTGTTTTATTTAATTTTAACATGCATTGCTTAAGCATTCAACGTATGACATTTGAAAAGATTAAGGAAACCTTGTTTGTTTATAGATTTGTATTAATATTGCACTCATTCAAACAGACGTCTGCTTGCGATGCCTTTTCTATGCCTAACTCAGTACTCTGTAGAATCCCACAAAATAAGCATTTCACTTGTGACCAGTTTTGCCATAGAGTAATGGGGCCAACTGCATTGCACAGAATGCTTAATTACAAACAGCACTGCAGTACCGCATTTGACCACATGATGCCACTGTTTGCCCTTTTGTTTATTTGAGCTGTTCAGACAAACTGACTAGTAGCCTCAGTGTGAAATACCACAGTTTATTTGTGTTGTGTCCAAGTATACACAAACACAAAAACTAAACAAACAATAGGGATGGGAATGCAGGGACTAGACAGCTGTGATAGATAGAGATGACACCTCTGTTCTGTTTTGACTAATGAGGTGAACCACTGTTCTGAGAGCACTTATGTTGGCCTACAGGGTGAATGATGGCTCTGCTCCCATCTACTTGAATTCTCTTCTGAAGCCCTATGTCACCCGACGACCACTACGCTCCTCTAAGGAACGTTTTCTAGCACGGCCAACACCTTGTGCAGGTCGGTCCAGACTCTTCTCATATCTGGTTCCGCGCTGGTGGAATGACCTCCCAAGTGCTACCAGATCAACTGATACCCTCTCCACCTTCAAGAAACTCGTGAAGACTAAGCTCTTCCAAGAATATCTCCTGGCGTAAACTTTGAGAATGCACTTAATAATTTAATTTCTCTACATTGTGTTACACTATTGCACTTTCAACTTAAAACAGCGCAGATTCTATGTTAGCAATATGCACTCCTTGTTAGTTCATTGTGTTGTAGCTTGAATGTTATCCTCTTTTGTAAGTCGCTTTGGATAAAAGCGTCTGCTAAATGCCTAAATGTAAATCTAAATGTAAATGAGTGCAAATAAGGCTTTTAATCAGAGGCGATGTTCTGTACACTTCTGTGTAATATCTTGCACTGTGTGCCCTTCATGCCATATGATCCTTCAGATGCAATGGTAAAAATCTTAAAGCTAATTAAAGCTAATTTAACTCATAGTAAACACACACACACAAGTGTGAGCTTATTCAGATAGTTTCAAGCCAGCAGATCATTCTTTTATCTTGTTCAGAAGTGTCATGCCCTAACTGGAACTGTACACATCCAGTCAGTGTCTCTGAGGAGTCATTATGGACTATTTATTTCTATTAGTTTTCAGTGTGCTGTCCCAAAACTAAATTGGTATGCATGGCTTCCTCACTGAAGCCAAGTTCCAAGGGATGATGCATTTGAAGAGACTTCGTATAATTCTGCTGATAGAGTGCAACAAGGGGAATTATGGTATTTTGTTTATCATGGCCTTTTTGTCTTGCTGTCATATTTTCATCCGTGTGTAAGGTCTCAGAACAGCTGCATAGCTGTAACAATTCTTCCTGTTTATGAGTCCTAAAAATAATGTCTACCCATTAAATTTAACCACTGTGAGGACAAAGTGCCTACATTCAGTGCTGCAGCCTCTCTACCTGTCCAACGAACTCTACAGTGGATCACAAAAAGCACAGCTGACTTTGGGTTTATTCCTGGTGTAGCTATGCCACTGAGAGATTGCGGTGATGTGTGAAGTGGTGTGAGCTGTCAAACCTGCCCGCCTGAGGTATTTCAGACATGTGGTGGCCTCACGCCATCACATGCCAACGACCCTCCACAAAACAGGGTCACCCAGAGTTTCCTCATGGCCCTAGTCATGCACATACACAAACCCCACAACAAAGAGCTGAAGGGAACAGGAACGAGGACCTGTTGACCCTGGGATGGCCCTGAGATGTACTTTCTTAGGCTGGAGGGGTTTGCCTCAGATGGCTGAGCTAGTGCTGTGTGTGTGTGTGTATGTTCATCATTCTCTCTCTCTCTCTCTCTCTCTCTCTTTCTTTCTTTGTATGTATGTGTGTGTGTGTGAGTGTGTGTGTATGTGTGTGTGTATGTGTGTACTGTGGAGTGGCCCTGCTTGAAGCAGCACTCGGCTCGTTAGCGGTTCCTTTCTACTGCTCACTCCTGGGCTGTAAAGGTCACACTGCTTCAGTGGCAGTCCAGCTCAGCTCAGAGTTTAACCCCTCTCTCTCTCTCTCTCTTTTCCTCTCCCTCTCCCTCTCCCTCTCTCTCTCTCTCTGCCAGCAGCAGGCCAGCTCTTATTCCACCCCACACTGCCTCCTCTCTGGCTGGGCCCTCTGGGCACCCATCTACGCACTCCCCTTCTCTTCACAAACACTCTCACTGCTTTGCACTTTTTAACTGTTCTGTTTTAGCTGAGAATCACACATCCTTCTTGCTGTCCTCTCTGAATTTATTAACTATCAGGTCTGGAACACTCCGCCCCAGTAAATTCTCCTTATTTCAAAAGAGCTAAGCTTGGATATGCAGTAAGCGACCAATAACATCACTTCTGATTAGTCAGTCTGTGGCGTGCTTCTTCTTTGGAAATGATATAGTAGTTACAAAGACGAGCAGTAAATGTGACTCCCATTTACATTGTCATTGCTTGCAACACACCATGTGGTGGCTTGAGCTTTCTAGACACAGCTCTCACAAATCCCCCTTACATAAGCATGGCCTCTTTTACAGCACCACCATGTAACTTTTTTCCACTGTTTGAGGAACAGTTTCAGTACAATCTCCAAATTAATTTGGATGGCATGTGGTCATTTGAAGGGTGAATAAAAATAAGTTGTATTCCCATCTGCACTGTGCATGTCTGGATGAAGGGTAGGAAACCACCACAAAATAAAAAAAACTTAGTTACAGCATGACACTGCTGACTGTATTGTCAACAGACATCAATTAGCATGTTCTAGCATTGCCAATAAGACTGGAAAATGTCTGTAAGGTTTTGTGTGCCTTCAAGGTAGGTAGTTCACTAGCTTTACACCAAAACTGCATAGTGTTGCTTTAACACACACAGTGAGTTTCCCTTCCGCTTACGCAACTTTTCATGTACATGATCTCCACCTCCCTCTGAGGCCCCCTGTGGATGTGATAAATTGCTAATTGGTTATGACTCAACTCAAACAAATGGAATCACTATTTCAAGGGACATGTTTGTTTAATAGTATCCTCTTCCAGTCAAGATAAAAAAATGCTAAAACAAAAGTATGTTTCACAATTCACCATAACCTCTTCCTATCATCCCCACTTTCCACTCCCCTCTCCACATCTGTGGATTCATCTCAGCCTCTTTGTCTACTCAGTCAGTAAACTGAATTCATTAGGCCACATCAGCAATAAATCTAGCCAGTTTTCATTTATGTTTCCAGATTTAGTTCAGCAGTTAATTCAAATGCATGGATATTTTCAGTTTCAAATGGATCACTTAGATTTCAGATAAAAAGTTTTCCAGAACAACATATAGTGCTGTGCTAGAACTTCCCCGTAACCAGAAATTTGTCAACTTTTAAGGTCCGCATTCATTCAAAGTGCAAATCTGTCTTTTTATCGTTTTTGGATGTTTGTGACAAAGGTCAGTTTCTGATTCGCTCAGTTTTTGGGAAATTGTGAGATTGTAACATTGTAGGTGACATCATCATCCCAAAAGAACAGAGAGTCAATAAATATAACTGCATGAAAAAGTCTGTGGCTTTGGATAAACACTAATCACAACCACAGAAGCCTTAGCTGCAGGTGATTCAGTTACTGATGTTCGAGTTGCTGCAGACATAGTCAGACATGTGCTTCCAGCATCTTCCCCTTTGGTAGGTCTGTGTTGTAAGATATCCAGCCATGAAGGAAATTGAAATGATGGGCCGCATGCAGAGCTAAAACTATTCTGGTAAGGACAACAAATGAGATCCTTATGACAGTGCATTGCCAGACTCCTTATTCATCTGAGCACTGTTTATCAGAGGTTTGTCATCTACGTCTGATGCAAAAGAGTACATTCAGTCGTGCCACCATTTGCTACTGGATTTAGTTCTGTTGGAATGCTGATGATCACATGCTCTGAGACATGGGACTGGGACTTTGAGGAGGAAGCGCAAGGTATGCCACTGACCGGAATGTGCTTAAATGCTCTCTAGTTTCTCTGACTCATGTTTTCATCCTCTTAATCTGAATCTGCATGATGTGATTTGTGTGATCACATGGTGATCTTAATCCATTTGTGAAACAGTGCTAAACATGGTTTTGGTTTATTTCCTTGGTTCTATGTTCATTTTGTTTTAAAACAGAGATATTAAACTACACACTCATGCAGGTTCTGACTCGCCACTAGGGCAAGAGTACAGTAGTCATGGAAGATCTTGTTTCCCAGGCTAATTCTCACACACTGAGAAGGATTCCCATTCTCTGTTCTCAGCGTACATGATACAATATATTTCTTATCACCCATCTATCTCACTCTTGATGTTGCTGTCAGTGCTTGGCTTACATGCTTTTATACATGATTCATGATGGTTCTCAGCTCTCACCTAAATGTACCACTATGCTTGGCTATTTTTGTGAATGCTGGAATTAAAACAAATGGCTGACCAGATTTACATTACTGCTAGGCGTATTTGTACATTCAGTGCTAACTGTGTTTGTCAAAAAAAGTAAATGTAATTTCAGTTAAGCTGCAGACATAAGCACCCTTGGTGAAGTCGTTGTAAGCGTTCCTCAACGAGCCTCTCCTCTGAAGTGGAGACCTGCTGTGTGTGTTGGCTGTCTGTTTTCTTCTCCAGTAACCACATGATTTACAGAGTCATTTATCGACTTGAGTTTCCTCTCATCTGCTGTTCCAGGCATGAAGCCATCTCTGATCGGAGGGGGGATAAGGATGGCAGCAACCCTGCTGAGATTGAGCCTCAATCTCTTCTTTAAATTCTCATTGCTCCCTAGGAGGCTGAGCTCGTGGGGCGCAAAGCTTTCTCCCTGAAAGTGTGGAGTAGCGGCGCTAGTCACGTGAACCATCAGACTGCTGCCACTGAGATATCTACAGCTGGTGCTGGGTTTACATTCTTACTGATGGAAATACTAGCTGACCCACACTACAACACTAAAGTATAAATGTGTGTAGGAATGATGTTTCACTTTCATAAACTTATGCAATTGAAATCTATATAACTCATGGTCTCTCGATATTTGCCAGAACCAGTCATGAGCACTACAATGGGTCAAACAATGTGCTTCTTTCAAATGGAAGTTAAATGTACGGTATATAATACAGTTGTCAGAAAAGAACCTAAAATGTATATTTCTTACTGAGATGATAAATCAGAGAAGAATCAATCAGAGCCATCTAAGGTAAGGTCTTAGTACCAACCTTTCCCCCATTTTTGCTTGGAAAAAGCATGATGTAAGTAGACAAAGTATGAAAGGAAGAAAGCGTGAGCAATGTGAGAAGTCCAAGTGACCTCTCTAGTGCTTTATGGGAGAGGGGACAGAGGGGGCACATTAACCTGCCTGCACACACTCACTGATCTCTTAACCCATCTCCCACACACCACCCACCACACACACAGACACACACAGTCAAAACCACAAGAGGATGTGCCAAAAGCCACATGTCCCACTTGACTGGCCTGTGCTCCATCCTCTTCTCACTGAGATGTTGAGATAAGTGCTTATAATTAGGCACAGGCATGCTGGGATAAGTCTGCACTGCAGCGCACAAGTGTGTCTTCAGAGCTTTTTATGGGAAATAGGAGTAGCTTTAAAGGACCCCTGACATGAGTGCATTGAGATCGGTCAAGCGACTTCACAAGTGTTAAGGAGGACAACATTACTGGAAAGTTGGTCTTGGGTTTCACGTGACAGTCTTGCCAACAAGAAAATACTATACACATTTTGCCAGAATGGGACTTATTGTGGAAATATGAGAGCTACTATGGCTAAAAGGGAAGGAAATAAAACTACAGGAAGCCTTAGCCTATTCAGAGGTGAATACCTTACATAATGTTAAATAGGCTATAGTTAATATAGATATTTATGCTTTTGTAAATGTGCATGCATTTTAATACCCATGTGTATTGAATAGGGCCTAACTCAGAGCACAAAGGTGCACTTTGACAGATGGGGCTTCTTCTACTATTCAAGGTGTGTCTGATCTGTTCCAGGTCTGCGGATCTCCCAGCAGCCGGTTGCCAGAGAAACAGAAGCAGCAACAGTTTTTCATAAAGTGAAACTTAAAGCAAGACCACACCAGAATTCAAATAAATATCTGGAAAAAGATTTGCATAACATCTTTGAAAAAAGACAGTACTGTTATGTGAACACCAGCATGTAACGACCACTATAAAATAAGACCACAGCTTGTGCTCTTCATAGACCAACTCTGAATCGCCATATAAGGGCATTACATAGAACATGGCATAGTAGATATATATATATATATAGATAGAGAGAGAGAGAGAGAGAGTAGAGTGATGCCCTCTCACAGGGCTTGTTCCTTTGCCAAAGCAAACCAGAAGTGGTCCCCTGTTTGAAGGACCTTATGTTTGTCTACCCATGCCTTCCAAGTGAGGTCAAACTCATGAGGCTTTCACAACAATGCGCAAGGCACCCCGACAGGGACACAGAAGAAGAGTGGCTACTGATGTACTATTAAAACAAGATTTATTTCTTGAGGATTCTCATTATAAAGTGTTCAAATATAGGCATCTGAGGTATATTAGTCTGTCCTCATACAGATTGAGATGAGTTTGGAAGGAGGGCTGCAGTCATGAAGTAAGTCAACGGCAGGACACACACACACACACACACACACACAGACACACACAGAGAGAGAGAGAGACATACATACACAGGCAATATTTTGGAACATTTTGGAAAGAATGCAATGCTTAATGATTAGTAAAAACAGATGTGACATTTTGACAGGTCATTTAAGCTTGTTTGGGGTGAGTAAAGGGAGATATGGCAATACACATTTCATGTATTCTATACTGGCATATGTCCTATGCTCAGTTTACACACACACACACACACATACACACACACACACAAACACAAAAAAAGGACAGAATGGGTAAAACATGAAATGGATGAACATGCAATACAGAAATGACAAAATATGATTGTCGATTGTATTACTGCCATCTAAATAGTAGACCTAGTATTGGGTGAGTGCTTCAAGAGGTGGACATTACTGATCTGAAGAGAAATAAGAACTGTGGTACACAATACAGCGTATTGTGTTTTCATCGGTCCCCTAATTTATGAATATCTTATATTATTTTTGACATTTCTGTAAATCAAAGGCTCTTTTTTAAAGCATTTTTGGAAACATTGCTGTTTTTGTACGTAATCAGTGTATTTACACACAGGCATATTTATCTATAGCTCACTGAAATATATACCTAGATCTATATTACTCTGATACTCATTGATTCTTGGCATTAAAGACATGATAAACACGTATATGAATTCAATAACTGCCTCACTGATTCCAGCTGAAGTGGTCTGCTTTGTGCTTGTGGTATGACATGTATGCTACTGAAAATCCCCATCACAGCTTGACAACATACCGTCATCAAATAAAGCTTGATTGACAATTTAAAAAAATAAAATCACATTACTATCATCTTCAAAAAATACCAACAGCAAAAACACACGACTGGATATAATTTCATCAAGTAGACTTAAATACTTTGAGTAAAGTCAGTGAGGGCAGGCTATGACAGAGGCACATGCCTCTGTGCTGCTACCATTAGCAGAAGGCCGCTGGGGATCCCTAGCCTACCCTGTTGGGAATGGGACCTTCCCATTCAAGCCTTCTTGGTCTAGTGTGAAGTGGAGAGATCTTTGTCCTCTTGCTCTGTCTCTTACGAATGTATTACCACACACGACATGTAGTCTTAGGCACCATGGCGTTGTTCTTCTTACAGTTAAAAGCTCTGGCAAATTCTGGAAAGTTCTGCAATGACCCCATAACTCTAAATGTGGGACAAAAAAATAATATAAAAAATCAAACAACAACAAAAGTGCATGTGCCAATCCTTTAAGCCATTTGGCTTTATTGGAAGTAGTTTGTACCTGAACTCCCCTGGACTGTGGTCATCTGTTTTGATGGAGTTTGCTGCATGCTCAGGTCTGTGAGTGCCACACCACACCTGATAGGGAATTTGGCAACGTGACTTTGTGAGTACATATTTTAGAGCTAATAGTTAAGCTTAGTGTAAATCTATGACCAGTTCTTTCACCTCATCTCACCTGTGCAAAATTAAGGAAGAAAAGTTGTTCATGGTTGAGGTCAATACCAGGGAGAGGCTTTTCGGGGCCGTGCTTCTTCACATAGTTCTGATAAGCCTGGAGGAACACATCTCAACAGGTTATTTCACGAAGCTGAATAAACAGACATACAGTGCATAGACTAAAAATCAATTACAGATTTCTATTTTTCCTTCCCTCTGGGTTAAAGAATGTTATTTTATGATTCCTTGTCTGACAGGACAATCTGGGGCTCATTATGGTCTTAGGAAACCAAGTTTGGAAACACCAAACGGATCCAATTCCACTATGTGGTAGATGCTGACGATGGGCAAAGCCTAGGGGTAGTTTCACTAGCAATAAAATTGGTCTCAATTGCCCCTGTCTTTTGCTGCCCTGTAATTAGTGTGTCTTGTCCAAATCCTTTTTGTGTAAGTATTTCTGGCATTTTCCCCAAGCGGGGGTCATTTACGTTTCATCACAGATTTTACTGTCCGAGTCCTCCCAGCAAAGCTTCCCAGAAGAGCTGCTTTGTCTGAGAGTCCAACTAGAAATTTCACTCATATTAACACATAAAATGCACTGGGCTTTTGGCTGCTGTGGAGAACAACTAAGGAAAGGAAGAGAGAAGAAGAACTGTCTGTATGTCAGAGTCAGAAGTCAGGAAGAGACCGTTTTCTCACCTGGTAGGCCTGCCTGATCCCTCCATTATCTGCAATGTTCTCACCCAATGTGAGATTCCCATTGAGCTAAACAAACACACACAGACGCGGACACACACACACATACACACACACACAGATACACACAGGAGCAAGATTGATGGGTAGTGCTGGAAGATGGACAGAGAAAAAAAAAAGATGACAAAGCTTTAGACCTGATCTGACCTATCCGATATCTGGCCCATATCACAGTGTTCTCTGGAAGTGGTAATAGACTTGCCTGAGGGGAAAGCTCAAGGACAGGAACATTTTTCCTCTAGTTCTGTCTACATGGTTGCTCTGTTCTCCACAGTGGAATAGATACAAGATAACAATTACATACATTTTGGCCATTTGCTAAATCCCAGGAGAAGCTGCCATACTGGTCCACAATGCACTGTGAAAGCTCCTGAAACTTCTGAGAAGACGAGGGACTCCACCAGTCTGCCATGTCCCCATTTTTATCAAAATTCCTTCCTAAATGAATGAAAGAAATACAGGAATTTGAATGAAAGAAAGAAAGAACAACATACTGTATTATTGTATTAGAATTTTTTACTTCCTAAAATATCATCATTTTCTTTTCATCTGCTCCATTAACCCTTAAACGTGAGTAGCTGTGAGCTGACTGAACATCTTCTGGCCATGCACTGTGCCGCATGTGTAGAGCGCGGTAAAGAAATAATGAGATCCTGTGGATTAACAGGCTCTAGCAGAGCCTCTCACCATTATCATCAAAGCCATGTGTGATCTCGTGCCCAATCACCATCCCAATTCCTCCATAATTCAGGGAGCGGGCTTGGCCTTTGCCGAAGAATGGAGGCTGCAGGATAGCTGCAGGAAACACTATAAAAGGGAACATGTTAGTGAACAGATGCTGCTCCTCAACAGCTAGCTACCTTTGAATGGCTGAATTCAACCAAAACACACATACAAGGGGGGTGTAGTACAGAAAGCTACATCTTCTTTTAAACCCACATATGGTCTTTGTCAGAAATAAACAATCTGAGTGGTTATTGTACTTAAAGAGGTAACTCCAGCACTTCTTCTGTGCAACTGTGCCAGTTGAGTTATTGTTTGGTTACCTATTTGGTTTCTGCTTGATGAGTAAAAGGCATTCACAACAGCTGGCCCTGTAATCCACCTTCATGGAGAAGGCAAAAGAAAGAGCACATAAAACACAAATATTATTAGAGCTACTACATAATACATTACATTGCATTACACTCATCTCCCTGCATGGCTCTGATTACACCTCACGTGTGTGAAAAGCTACATTGTTCAAGCAAGTAGAAAACCAAAGCAGCATGAGGTGTCACCAGAGGATGATATTTACTGTCCAGTGAAACTGAGAGCAGCCGTGTGCTTGTGTCCTGTCCTGTGCTGTACATAAACAGTGAGAGTAGATGTGTCTGATAGTGAGGGACCTTACTCGTCTTTGTTCACTTTTACCCTCAGCTTCTTCAGTCGCTTCTTCTGAGTCATCTCAGAGGTCTTCAGCATGTTCTCAAAGTATTCTTCTGCACTGTAGCTTAACTATTGAAAGCAAAGGGCAGATAAAAATACATTTCACAATAAATACAAAATCATTTGCCTTCATATTTATGTTGCATTGCTTATACAATTCATATTTGAGAAATGCATTTAAATTTCATTCAATTTTTTATTGATCCCTAAAGCTGGAGTCCATCATTTGAGATCAAAGAGATGATATGACCCTAATCTATACATACATACAGACTAAAAAAATCAAAAGTATATTTTGCTTTGAGTTAAAAAACATGAGGTGTGGCTTCTGAGCGCAACAGCCAACTTACATCTTCATACTCCTTATTAAGGTAGCTGTCATCCATGATGTTTTCTGAGTAACCAATCTTCTCACTAATAGACAGAGCCTGTGGGAAGAGCAGACAGACTTGAGCTAATCCAGCTGGGTAGCGGGAACCCAACGCTGAGTCCATGTCATTATTTAGGTGAGCCATAATGATATGATAGCACATATTAGATGAACTCCACAAGTCCTGTCTGAGAGCATCATCTCTCACCTTCTGAGCAGCTTCATTTTTGGTTGCAGAGTCCATCCACGAAAGACCATTGAGGTTAGAAATGAAAACATCCCGTATCTCTGCAATCAGCTCATCCATCTGGGGCAGAAAAACAGAATACTGCAGAATTAGCCAGATCTTTACATATTATAGCACATGTACACAGGGCTAAGGTCATACAGTAGAAATGATTACAGACAGACAGAAAGACAATAAAGGCATCATTTCAGATTGACTTTACCAATTCATATAAATGTTTGTTGTCTATAGGATGGCAAGGACATTGTGATTTGCTGACAATGAATAGATGTTTAAATTTAGTACACCAATTGAGTCTTTTCTCTGCCTGTCATCAGTACCCCAGAATAGCCTTGTGCCTGAGAGACAACCTAGGCCACACTATGCACACAGTGACACACTGGACAGTATGTGTTCAAACAAGCTCCATGTGACTTCAAACGGTGGAATGCGCTGCATGCATGGGCCACAGAGAGTTCAGAGAAACCATAAACAATACACCCAGACACACACTCTAACACATATGTGATTTAAATTGCAATATATTTGAAACAACCCATTGTTATATACATTATTCTTATCCTGCTGTCAACCACACACAGACACACATATAGACAGACTGAGACACACACACACTTACACATACACCTAGAAAGATGTGGTGAGAGAGAGAGAGAGAGAGCCCTGCAGAGGGTCAGTGGGCCTGTGAAAAATGAGCGATAGATCTGCAATGACAGGTGCCACAGACATGCAGCCCACGTGGAGTTATACATACACAAACACATAACTCAGCCTACAGAACAGCCAAGCTCAGCTTACCATGCTTTTGCTATCTTCTGAGAAGGCCTCCTCCACGTACAGTCTGCCCACTGCAGACTCCATGTTGGTGTTGACATAATTGGCACACTGCTGCCAGATGGCTGCTTCAGATGTGGTCCCATAGATGGCCTGGCAAAGCAGTCCAAAGGATAGTGTGCTCATTGACAGTGTCATTAGTCTGTTAACCAGGCGTCCATCAGTTAGCCTAGCCGCCTCTTATTTTTAGGTTCAACAAAATCAATGGCAAGAGATAAATGAGTGAGAGGCGGAGGAGAGCAATGGAAATTTGTCAGAGATGACCCAAATCAGAGAGGAATGACGACAAACATCCACAGATTATTACTCACTGTTACTGCCCTGTGTCAGACACCTCACCTTCAGAAGTGGCTTCCTGGTGTCCCTGTATGGCTTACTGAGGCCTCCAACCACGCCCATCACAAAACGCCAGACCATATAGTTCTGCACTTGTCTTGAGGAGAAAACATTATTTTAACATTATGCACTGCTCAAAATAAAGCATACCTACAGACACACTGCAGGCCCTGATCCCCATAACGCTGAGGTCATGACAATGCAATGTCTGCAGGTACACTGCATCTGGAGCCAGTCGTCATGTTATTGTTGTGGAGACTGGCTACTTATATACTTTAGATAGATTAGATACTTCATATCTTCTTCATGGAACATCCAAATAACTTCGCTCTCGATATGAATGATTTGGGAAATATGCAAGCAACACGCAGATTTCTCATTTTATGGATGGATGAAACTGTGCAAAATGTTTGTCATGAAAGCTTTCATCAGTGCTGCCATTCCTCAGTATTGTTACTGCAGCAGTCCCCACTGACTTACCTGGTAGAGTACTTATCTAAAATAGCACTGAGTTTTCTGAGGTAGTTTGGTGCATACACAACAACGTCTTCAGCATCTGCCACAGTGAGGTTCACTGTCTCCATGATTTTGTGGATGAAGTAAGTCCAGTTGAACATCTATTTGAAGGAAAAAAGCACAAATTAAATGATTAAAAGTGTATCTTCTCTGAAACCTCTGTAAAAAAAAAAAAAACAAAAACATACTTTCACTGCACTTACATTTAAGTGCATGACACAGAAATGTCAATGGCAATGCAACTTACACCACTTTTAAATTCCAAGGTGAAGTTGACCTTCAGAGCCCCAAGTTGCATCTTGTTGTACATAAGAGTAGGATTACTTCTCTCCTCCGATGTGTCTGTTGCCTTGGAAGAAGGAAAAAGACCAAACTGTTGCACAAGGCTGCCCACTCCCACAAACAACCCCTGAATAAGACATGGATGCTTACATTAGCCATCTCTTGCTCTAGCTGCTGAATGTCCTTGACCTCCTCTCTGAGGGCAGTCTCATTGATCTCTAGACCTTTCTCTGAGCGCATCAGCTTGGCCACATCAAACATGAACGTCTCGTAGGCATCGCACAGCTGTGAAAGACATATACTGGTGTCACTATTTATAAAGCACATTTGTGGACTGACAGCTTGCATGTTAAATAATGTAGCACATCCTCCAGGGAGTCTCCTGAGACCTTGAGGCATGAGTATTAGCGGCCCACCGGGCGCTGCATTAATCTATTTCCCCCTCTCTCTGAAACATCTCCTATAGTCCCCCCTAGAGACAGCAGACAGCACAGGACCCATCTCTGAATATTCATGTGTTGCTTGTACCCTATTTAAAATCAGACCAGAAGTATGTAGTGGTGGTGGTGGGCTGGAGATACTTACATCTGGTTTGTGTTGGTTTCTTTTTCAGAAAACAGACCTAGATAATATTCTTGTGAACATTTAGAAAAGTAGGTTTTGTTTTGTTCTACTAATCATGGTGTCATATTTGGGGGCTGGGAAGGGGGCTGGGTAGAAGCTGATGAGTTGGGCAGAGCTGGCCTCTCATGCCCATGCACAGAGAGGGGAGCATAAGGCAGCTCTGTGGGCTGTTAGCTCCATCTTTCGCCACAGCTGGGGTCCTTAGCCGGACGCATGTGTTATCATACTTTTAATGAGGAAACCTGAAACTGCTGGTCCTGAATCAGATTGAGCAACAAGCTGAGCTTACCAGAAGAGGAATTTCTGATGTTTTATGTCATTTTGTGTCTTACTGTGTTACTGTATAACTGTATAACAATCATCTTACTCATACAGTTTATGCATGCATATGGGCATATAAGTTTTAAAGTATTACACTTTTGTGTCATTATACTCATTCCTTTTACTATAGACATACCTCTTTGTATGGTCCTGAACACACATAGTAGTCCCTGGACTGGAGGCCTAAACTTGGTTGATCAATCTAACAAATAAAACCAAGACACAATTATCCATTCGCTCTTACGGTGACGTATTTCTTAAGCATACAAAACACTAGATCAACAAGAATCTGAGAGCACAAACACTGAGTAAAAGTACACTGAGACTACTATCTGGAAAACAGCCATATTTTATGATTATTTTTCTTGGCTGAAAAATTTCCACAGGGTCTGACTAAACAGAGTTCCTGCATGTGTGTGTGTGTGTGTGTGTGTGTGCGTGTGAGTGTGTGTGCTTGTGTGTGTGTGTGTGTGCACGTGTGTGTGTTGTTTGTCTGTCCTGAATGAGAAAGGCAGACAGGAGGAGGGTAAAAGGCAGAAGAAGGATGGGGCCACTTAACAAGGACAAAGGATTGACAGTAATGGTTTAGATGCTTCCTAACCATTGAATACCTACATGAATGATATGAGCATTGGAATCCCTGTCATCAGTGCTGACAAAAAAATTGATGAGGACTGGTTTGGAATATTTCTCATTGAGTTTGGCCAGGATGTCCTCTGCCCGCCACTGTGTCCCTGAAGAGGAAGGCAAGACATTTAAAAATCCTCTATAATGAGAAACAGGACAACCACTAAAACATATTTTTGTAGTAATAACATATCCTGGGTACCATATTTGGCGTCCCAATCGTCTGTTGCTATTGGCCACTCAAGGACATCTGGCAGCACTGAGAGCAAAGGTGACCCACCTCGTTGCTCAATGAGACCTGTCAGAAAAATGCAGTGCAAACAAATTAGATGCAAAATCTTCTATTGACGTTTTTTTCCCTTATAGCCTGAATTCAGCAAGATGATAGTTCCTAATTTATGTCCAAATGAACTAGTATGACTTAACATATGCTTGAAATTACAAGGCTGAAATACAAAATTGGTTACTTGATAAAACCAGACGATTACGAGTATAACTATATACAGATGTCCATTGTTCAAAATTGAAAATTGTTGACATGTATTGATTCATCTTGGATAGTGTTTCCGTAACTTTAATGCATTCATAGAACCCTCCCAGCAACTTACTTTCATTGTTGCAGGACTTGTAGAGGACTCTGGCTTTGCTCAAGGCATTACTGCTGTTGCTAGTGTCTTGTCTCTCTAGTACTCCTTCATTTGGACAACAGAAAAAATGTGTTTCAATCATCTTAACTATCACTGTGGTATTTCACAAAGCTTAGGTTACTATGATGCACATTTCAACACAATATAGCTTTTTAACATCACTCATAGCATTTCCCTAACAGAGAATTGTGTGACATTACATGGGCCTATAGTTAATTGTGACTGGTCTGGTGGAATGCTGCATGCCACTGTGTGCATACAACTCTCAAATTTGATCATTACTTTTGATACAAGCCTGTGTCACTATTATAAAATGTGGGCATGGTGTGTTACAGCTATAGCAATCAGCCTTTACTCACTCCTTGACTTTAGCATTATGTATGGCTGCTACTAATTTGTCCTGCCATAACTTTTGACAACCACCTACAACTTGACTACTTATATAATGTTGTGGAACAATTTTTTGGAATTATTATAGACAAATTGTAGTCTATCATGGTAACGACTGATCATGATACTTTTCCTGCATGACACTGGCAGATGTCCCGTTGAGCCGTGGATCTGCCCAAGGTTTCTTCCTAGACTAACTACCACAAGGGAGTTTTTTCTAGCCCCTGTTACTCTTGGGTGTTCCTTACTGTAAAGTGCCATGAGACAATTAAATTAAATTTACACATTTGATTTAAATGCAATCTTTTATTAATAGAGGCCCATATAAATGACCAATGTCACCCACTAACACACTGTTTTTTGTTGATATACACATGCATATCAGGGTCACCAGCTGCAATGGTAAGAACTGACAATGGCAGAACTAGTTCTTTTAAAAAGGGAGCAAACATGACACTTAGGTGTGATCAAACTTTGCAAAAGAACAGATCCTTCTCTTTCACTCAAACTTCACTACAATGTGCTATATGAAGTCACTTAATATGTTTGAAACACACACAGACTCTCTCTCTCCTCTCTCTCCACAGACACATATACACCCACACATGCACAGTTCGCACAAACATATCAAGCCTTTACATTCATGCACGTGAAAGTCAGTATTTACGCTCTCATTTCATTTTAATTGGGGGCAGGGGCAGAGTGAGAGGGCTTCCTGTGAAAGGGCACACATCTTGTGTGTGATTGGATTACCGACCGCCTGCTGAACACAGGGCAGGAACCCCTCCCGATTCAAAAATCCTTAAACCCCCCTTACTGCCTCTCTCTCTCTCTCTCTCACACACACACACTCACACAAAAAGTGACCCTTACACTTCCTGGTTACACTGGACTCCAGGCAACATTGTTGGGCAGCACAACTACAAACATTCCTGAGCAAATTCTGTACAACCATTGACCTCTTGTAATTTTTAAGTATACATTTTGGCCTTTTGCCTTTTTTATGATTAGGCAGTGGAAAGAGACAGGGAGCGAGTGTGAGAGAGAGCTGGGATGGGATTGGGAACCATGTGTCCCTGAGGGCACCTGTCCGTTTATGGTATAGGTATGGTAGCCAGCTGCACCACCGGAGCCCGTGTACTCATCCCCCTGAAAAGTTTGACTGGTAATATTGATATGGCCTTTTCAAGTATTGCAGCCTAACAAGTCCCCAATGGATAGACTTACGGTAACAGCACATCTAAACTTTGGTCCCACTTAAGGACGGCTAAATGCAGGGGCAATATCAATATAACCATTTATTCCAGCACAATACAAAGTTCCTGTTTGAATTCAATTGTACAGCCTGATAGAGTGTTTGTGTGTGTGTGTGTATGTGTGTGTGTATTAGTTACTCGTTCAACAAGATCACTCAAGGAATACCGTTAATCCAGTGACTACTACAAATCAACAGTAACAGTTGCTTTGTCATATGCTTACTTGAGGAGCCCACTTCATTTGTCCTAATAAAAGGACACTGTGGCCAAACTGGCAAACCAAGGAGTGTAACAGCCAGAGAGAGACACATGCAAACATATGGGCATCTCAGCATGAGACTGCCAGTTGAAAGAAGAGTTCCATTAATGTCCATCCATTCTGGGGTTGTCCTTGGCATACATCAGTGTTTCTAAAGCACCCCTCCCCCACCTACAACAGCTTCTTTTCTAGAGATTGAATATGCATATATCAATGCAATGAAGAGCGTTATTATATCCCGTTATCCTCTCTCTGATTCTCTCACACCGGATGTGGTGCTGAACAGGGTACAACCACAAAAATACTGAGAGGCATCAGCCTCTGACCAATCCTCAACCGTACTTCAGCTACCACCAGAGCATGCTTTCAAACAGAGGACACACATACTGTACCAACCACACCACTACGTGACACCAGTGAACCAGCTTTTATCACTGCCCAGACATTACTCTACTGCCATTGCCACTATCTGAGGCACCACACGTATGAGCTTGTTGTGGTTAGATTAACCACATGGTTGTGTTCTTTATGTTATAAAACACTAGCATACAGACACAATGATATGGTGACCTATGTTATAAACTTATCAAAGCACGTGTTACAACTGTTCCTAAGACAATGTGGGGAGAGGGAGTGGAGGCAGTAAAAGCTAACTCTGGGAATGTGTAGGCTTATCTAGCATGCTCTACTCTCCGTCAAGTCTGGATAAGCTCCACAACTCTCAGCCAACAATGACTCCAGCTGGTCTCATGACAAGTCAGATGCTACTGAAGCCAGGTAGGGAAATAACATTCAGTCAGCTGCCATAAAGTTTAATAAATCACCATGTCTTTGGAGTCAGGACACCCCAGCAGCTGTCAGTAACAACAACTGTTTGTCTTAACTAGTGCCGTTCTTACCTCTACAGTGCCTACAGTAAAAACAAAGATGGGGAATGAAGTTGAAAGCTACATTTTTCTTTTAGTGTATTTTGCTTCATTCGAATGGCAAGTGAGTGTGGCCTCTGATCAGACTATTATCCTCCCTCCACTGGAAATACGTTTTTCTTTCCACAAGCCCTCTTTTAGCTCTGTTCTCAAGGCCAGCATCTTCATAGCTGGACCGGGTAACATGATACATAAACCTGTTGTCCACATGTGGTGGCCTCACACGACCCTGGACCCAAGGCGTCTCTTCTTCTCAGGAGCAGACAGGAAGCCTTTCTTTCGGCATCTCCTCTATGCATATGGAAAATCCTTTTAAACCGTATCATGCCCTTGGCACTCGACTGAATGCATTCCACATTAATATTACTATTTGATCTGGCGAGCAGAGCCATCCTCTTTGCAAGCTACAGTGGGCTCTTTACTGAAGAGGAGGGAATGAGGGAAATAAGAGACACATTTATGATGTTTTGCGCATGCAAACATGCAAGTGTTTATGTACCATCACGAAATCGTCTCCATAAATAATCTATATTTGTTTTCTGCCTGGCTTTAAATTCTATACGTGTACTTCTCAAGGTCTGAAAAGACTTTAAACAGAGATGTGTAAATCAGCTAGGGGTGTTGCGTGTAGATGATGCCTGGGCCCCTTGTTTAAGTGCTAAAGTAATGCATTACCACTTGAGTGTCTGGTGAACTGAGTTAACAAGATCCTTCATTCATAAAACTTGATCTTAGAAATAGCCATAAATGGCAAATGGGCAAATTAGAACAAAGCCTGGCTGAGATGTCATATACACACTATGTCATATGAACTATAGTTCAATTGTGGTTGGAAAAGAGGGTGTCATTCAGCCATATCAATCCCCAGCCCAACTATAAGGTGGTTATTAGGCTTGTAAAATTGCATTTGAGTTTATTTTTGCTAAATTGAAGTTGAATACATTCTATTTCAACATCAAAGAACAGGGTATAATACTCTATTCATCCAGTCTATGACACCTTTAATGTCTCTCCCCCAAGCCATTTCAGTATTGTCTCCTCAGTCACAGGTGGAGGGATTATGCCATGCTCTCGCCTTCAGACACAGGCAGTGGGATTATGCCATGCTCTCGTCTTCAGTCACAGGCAGTGGGATTATGCCATGCTCTCGTCTTCAGTCACAGGTGAAGGGATTATGCCATGCTTTCTTCTTCAATCACAGGTGAAGGGATTATGCCATGCTTTCTTCTTCAATCACAGGTGAAGGGATTATGCCATGCTTTCGCCTTCAGACACAGGCAGTGGGATTATGCCATGCTCTCGCCTTCAGTCACAGGTGGAGGGATTATGCCATGCTCTTGTCTTCAATCACAGGTGAAGGGATTATGCCATGCGCTCCTCTTCAATCACAGGTGAAGGGATTATGCCATGCTCTCGTCTTCAGTCACAGGCAGTGGGATTATGCCATGCTCTCGTCTTCAGTCACAGGCAGTGGGATTATGCCATGCTCTTGCCTTCAGTCACAGGTGAAGGGATTATGACATGCTCTCATCTTCAATCACAGGTGAAGGGATTATGACATGCTCTCATCTTCAATCACAGGTGGAGGGATTATGCCATGCTCTTGTCTTCAGTCACAGGTGGAGGGATTATGCCATGCTCTTGTCTTCAGTCACAGGTGGAGGGATTATGCCATGCTCTCACCTTCAGACATTAAGATATTTTTTCCAGGCTGCTAAAAGACTGAATTGTTGTGCCATCTGCTAAATTCCACAGCATTGCCACACCTTTCAAAGTTAAAAGTTAGAAGTATGTCCCATATATCTCCCTTTGTATAACCAGACCCCTTTTCTCTTTTCTTCAAGTACACCACAATCAAACTCTCTCTCTCTCTCTTTCTTTTCTCTCTCTTTCTCTATCTCTCTCTTTTACACACACACACACACACACACACACACACACACACACACACACACACACACACAGAAGCACACTTTCACTGTGATCAACCACCACATTCCTGGCATTTAATAGTTATTCTTCCTTATCCACAAGTTTGGAAACATGTTAACGCAACAGAAAATGGAGCCAAAAATATCAAGCTCTATCTCCTTCTCACGACACTGTGAAAGACAGCAATTAAAAGGCACACAGAAAAAAAATATTTCACAATGTGCCAGCCCTGAAGGAATTCAACAATTTTGTTGAACAAGTCACATTTTGTGAATCCATAGTTCTACTTTTTGTAGATAGTGGAAACATGACATTTCTAAATCATTTTCAATTGTTACATCTGTTGTAACATCTGTTGTAAGATGTTTATTTTATAGGGCTCTGTCAGTAGGGTTCAAGTAATTGTGCTACTTTTATGAATTCAGTAAACTGATTACTTAGCATTTGAATATGAAATACTCTAATATGAAATAAAAGATTGCCTTCATAATTTAAATACTACCTCACCACTTACTTCTATTCTGCTCACAACACTCAAGAGGTGAGAAAACTGGGCTGAGAAATCAAAAGTAATAAAAGTCCTCTAGTTAATTACCCTTGTAATTAATATACTTTATTCACAATAAGGAAAGGGTTTGTCCCAATGATGGCAACTATGTTTGTTTTTGTTTGTTTGTTTGTTATAAGACCTTTTGGTGTTGAATGAGATATAGACATAGACACAGAGAGAGACAAATAGGAGAAAGAGAAAGGGAGAGGGAGAGATAGAGAGCGAGTGAGAGAGCAAATGATATGCAGAGGACAGAAAGGACAAAAGTACAGGAAACAGGGAGGAACACCTGACATGGGAAAATACAACAGACAAAAGGGTTCAGGTCTTGCCCTTTAAACTCCTGTGCTTATATAACTGCTTCTCACATTTACAAGTGATAGCCCCAGTGCCAGTGGCTAGGCTGAGCAAAGCATACCACACCGCAGCATACTAGCAGCCCCGTGCTGGCATGAGCTTAATGTAGCCCAGGCAGTAAGCCCTGCATGTTGCAGTCCTCTCCTTTCTCCACAAGCTTGGAGCCAAAGGAGCAATCCCACACCTCATGGCACATGTTACCCTTTCAAAGCCATCCCGCCCCCCTCCCAGGGGTGCAACTGGACCCTTCCCTGTAAATCAGCATGTCAAGCTGGTGGCTAACGAGTTACTTTTTCCTGACCTCCAACTCCCAAGATGTTTAACTGTGGGCAATAATGTTCAGGTGCAGGGGCTGTCCTGAGGTGTGTTAGAACATTGACCCTACTGCTGCCAAGCTTTCCATCTAAATCATTCTCATTTTTGGTGGTCAGTTGATCTGCCTTTCGAGCTATTTCTGGAAGCCTTTTCTTCTAGACAGAAGTAGGCCAAACCGAAAAATAACCCATAACAGCGGTTATAAACTGCACCAGGGACTCAGTTGTTGAGTGAAAAGAAATAGCCTATTCTAGTTCTGCACACCCTAACACACCGAGCTACAAGTCTGGACTGCAGTGGATTCTTACAGTGTCAAGCAGTTTTTAAAAAATGAATGTATTCACCAAGTGATTCGTGTCAAACATTTGCAGGCCACTTTGTTACCTTTCAGCACCACAGCAAGTTCGTGGCGGAGGATGTCAAAGGTGCTGTATCTTGAGCTGGTCTCTGGGATGATGTTCTTCTTGAGCCAGCCTCCACAGGCATACTCGTAAAAGTTTTCACAAGGGTCCACTTTGGAGTCCATGTTCTCAATGAGGCGAGCAGCTGCAAGAGCAAGAAGCAACAGAGACCCCTAAAATTCAACTGCACTGAGTGCAAACAGGCATAATGAAACAGAAATTGCACTCTAAACATTTGTCTTCCTTACAGTATTATGGTTGAGTAAATAATTTAGTAGCTGAGAAAATACAAAGGAAAGAAAGTCCCTAATGTGTCATATATTAAATTTACATCTCATCTTAACAGGCCTTCTAAGCACATCTTGTAATAACATTTATGCCTACCCAAGAATATGTTGTCACAGTTATGACATTTAATATAGCATTCTGTCACGCCTCTCTCTCATATGTACAAATGTAACAGACTAAATACTTTTAAACCTCTACACTTAATTGTTACTATGTCATCTTGCACTTACACAGTACAGCATAAACATCAGCAACACAATACCCAAGTCACAATTCAGACACAGGCATAAATCTTACCAGACTGGGTACAATCTGCAGTGGTACATATCCCACCTAAAAGCAAATGAACACCAAAATGTGCTGTATTAGACAAGAAAAACAATCACCCTTAATTATCCACCAAGGAAACCTCTTTCCAACATTTGATTTTGCATGTGTGATAACAATATGGCAAAATATTACTGTAATGTTAGCTTACATTACAACTTTAACTTAGGCCATGCTCTTCCAGCTGCTAAGAACAAAGGAGAGGATTTGTTTTGCTTATTTGCACTTTTCCTGGTAAAGCTGCTCAAATATTAATTTAAGGTGGAAAACTGCTGATGGGATAGTCAGGCCAGTGATGAAATGACTGTAGTTCACTATGAAGCTGAGAAAAGTGGTTTCACAATTTAGACACCACTTTGAAAGCAGAGTTATAATAGCTTTAGTGCTTTGTAAAGCAGCTCAGTGGGCACTTAAAATTAAATCAACAAAGTGCTGAGACTTGTTTTACTACACAGTTCACATGGAAAGGTGAGTAGATTTCACCTTTGAACTTTTAGCAGTACCACAACCCATTACACAGACCACTAACTCTGCACTTTGTAACTGAAAAAATCAGATGACTCAGATGACATGGATGACAAACACACAAGTGTTTACTGTATGTACTCTTTGCATAACTCATCACTCCCCTAAACATCAGCACATTTATCTTTAGAAAACTGAGTACATATTTCACATTACGTTTTTACTCAAGAATGGCCATAGAGGAATGGCAGTTAAATTGCTTGTATCCATGAGAGGTCTGCCCATGAGGCTCTGACCCCGATAGACAAAAAAGCAATATGCTATTGTTGTTGTTGTTGTTGTTGCTGTTGTTGTCTCTGCTGTTTTTTTCTCACTCACCATTGCTTTGTGTGGCAAACAGGATGCTAAGGGCTATGACAATGATGAACAGGAGACATACAATTGTGATGAGACCTATCTCCAGCGATGTCCACCGAGGCTTTCTCATTGCCTTAGGGGTGTTTTCAGCCATCATCAGCACTCCGTCAGGTGATGCCTGTCCCAATTCACCTGCAAAAGAAAAAGGGACTCAGACAGAGAAAGGTAGACTGAGTGCAGACATTGGGCTACAGGGCCTGTTGAACACCAGCAAAGTAACAAGCTACTGGCAACATACTGGCATCCCTGATCATAGGTCACTAGCACACTCACTTTGGTATTTGGTTATGTAAATGCTGTAAAGCCTGTTCTCACATTTTGTCAAAACGCCCCAAGAGAACATTGTGTCTGGCTTAGGTGTGTTGCCTTAGGTATGTTTATCTCTCTGACACAAGATCATATTTAGTAAATAATAATAATAATAATAAGTGTTTTCTTAAAAAGAAAAAAAACTACCTTCCTGTATTTTGGTTTGTGAGAGAGAATGCTGAAAATTAACCACCTATCCCTTCTAAAAATGTAGTCTACCCTATGTTAATGCCAATACTGGTTTACTTCATAATTTTGAGACAAATTAGAGATATGCAAGACAGTCTGGCTGTTTGCTGTATTTGAAGCTCCATGGGCCACTAATCCTTGCATCTGTAGAGACCCAGGCATACAGGCTCTCTCTGTCTTGCACACACTCAAACACACTGACTGTGGAGCTGTTGTGCTGACACAGCTTTGCAGATGGACAGGTCTTGCTGAGTTTTGGCCGAGATGAGAAGACCCCGACCTGGGGACAAAGTCTTACAATCTCTCTTTGAATAAAGCCTGTTCTGTTCCAACTAAACTACTGGGAGGAAAGAGGCAGGCTTTTGGCAGTGATACAGTCCAGACTGAGTTGTATTTTAAGCAGTGTGTAGATTCTCCAGACAATAGCCAGGCTATGGACATTAATGGCTCAGAGTCGGTCTTGTCAAAAACTGTCAAAATCATCCACATAAATGCCTCATTAAAAAATGGCAGCACTTTTGAAAAGATGGAACACAGTTGGGGTTTCAGACATGTACGCAAAGGGTGACTAATGCTTTGGAATGAAGGCTGATGTGTTTGCATGTTAATACAGAACACATTTTGGCCCTCCATGCTTGACTCAATGAATGGCCCAGCAAATCTTGGAGGCTTGCTTAGGTGGTTTGATTGCTCCATCTGTTCTTACTCATAAGTCAGAGTCATTTTAACTTCCAAGATACGGAAAGAGGTGGTTTGTCACCTAGAGGTTCTTCCTCTTACTGTGCTATGTTTGGGATGATGTCAGCTCTAGCCTAGAGTCTTCCTTGATGAAAGAAGAATGATAGTGGGTGGAGGAGTGGAAGAAAGGCTCAGATGATCTTAACAGAGCCCCGCAATTATGTGCTTGCTATTAATTCAATTACACATTCGGCCCATCCAATAAGGACATTTGCAGGACACCAAGTGTATCCACACGCAGGACAAACAAGGTTACCATGGATATTGAAGCCCAAGCAATTAAAACATTGATAAAGACATGGCACAGCTCTTTTGCTGTGAGCCAGCACCATGTCTTTAACTATCCACTGGAGTAAGGCATGAATGCATAATGCATGAAATAGGAATTTCTACTCTGAAGATTGTTGATTAGCCAGGTGAGAGTCTGTGGCACCTAAACTTACATTTACTCTAGTCAGTCATTAATAACAAGAACAGTCATGTGACAGCATACCCTCACCCTTACATCTGGTAAGATTTGCAATCAATTTGTAAAGAAAATGACAACAAATCTCCAGCATCTGCATAATGATCATTGCTGTACACACTGTAGAGTCTGATCAAGATTAGGGGACCTTCTACCTTGGAGGACAATTCAAACCAGCGTAAATTAATCAAGTACTAATATACACACACACAGTGAGAGCCAGACAGACGGACCTGATTACAAGCTCTGCCCTCAGGACGACGGTAAAACACTATTAGAATGGGATCTTCCAAGTATTCTGCTTGCAGGAGCAGAACACAGTATGTGTGGTTTGTTTGGAGCAATTGTGGCCCTGTGTGAGAGTATTACCTTTAGAATAACTTTTATTATATTTCCATGGATTTTAATTTCCTGTAATTACAGCTACATCTGGTACAGTGATGCAAGCCATTTTTAAATGACCATTGCTTACTACAGCTGTAAACAATGCAAGACAGATGCTCCTGGTCCTTGAAAGAACACAATTAACATAGGCCTACATGAGCCAGAGAAATACATACATACAGGTACACCTTAGTAAAGGAGTGATGTAATAATAAAGGGTGGTAGAGGTTAAATGCAAGCACTGATGAAGGTAAAGGTGTTTTGAAGGTGATTTCCTTCAGTAAGTGTTCTAGGAATCCCGCAGGCTCTAAAACACTAACTTCAAAACATAGCCCAGCACTCACAGCTGTTGACAGAATGAACTCACCCAGTGAATGCAAGTACACACACACACACACACACACACAGTCTGTTCCTTATCACCTACTATCTTGTCTTTAAAGAGATGAGTAGAGAGAATAAGTAACCACTCTCTGAGAGTTTGGAAAGGATGTTTTAGCTGTGCTCCCAGTCTGTGCTCATCTGCCATTCATTTACACATTGCTTACAGAAGGCCATTTTAACTGTTAATTAGAGAGACAGTGCACCTGACTTGAATTGGGTATGCTTCTCAAAATGTCTATGCAAACCCACATATAAAAGTTATCTAACAATGTTAACAGTTAGATTAAAATGTAAAAATATTAACAATGCAGAAAACAAACGCATTCATTCCATGAATTTGACCTTAAAAACACACTATAATGTTGCAAAACCATAACAAAGTTACAAAGTGAGCTTTGGCCCAACTAGAAAGTTGTAAGGAAACAAACTTGTCTTCTTTACAATGAAGTGTAAAAACAATATTGCCACAGGGACACATATAGTATAGCATTAAAACTAAAAGCAAAACAGTCTTGACAATCTTGAGAGAGATCAGAACTCTTGCATAATGATTTGTTTCTGTTCTGGTTTCAGGTATGTGTGAGTGTGTGTGTGTGGAGACTGTAGCTTTGTATGTGTGGCAATGAGGCAACAGAATCAGAAAACCACAAAGCATCATCCTGACATACTAATCATTTCCAAGAATCAACGAGGTGCCATCTTATGACATCTGAATAAAGGATCTCTCAACAACTTAACTTGTAACTGCCTTTTAACGGATCAATAGCTGAACTCTGCTCATTTACATAATTGTTTATGCATTTAGCAGACGCTTTTATGTGTGAACACATATGATGGATTCTGTTCTGGAAAGCAGCCCTTCAGATCAATAGGCTATGCCTATATGGTCAAACACTTGTGGCTTCTGTGGCCGTAGCCTTCAGATTCATGCATAGGGGAAGTTATATATGGCAATGAGAGCTCTGGACCCCTGAAAATGTCGATTCATAAACTAGAGGATTACTTTTCACCACTACTCGGAGACACTAAGAGACGTACTTTCACAAATAAATTATTCTGAGTATTGCTCAGACATCCAGACTTTCACATGGCCTATTTAAACGTGTTTTACTGTTGTGACCTCGAACAGTTTTTAGACTCTGTAAAAAGTTCAAATTCTTAATATTTAAAGAAATCAATCCATCAAGTCCTGACGCTGTTGAATTCTGAGCTGATTACATTGTGGGTGAAATCAACAGTTACGCTTTGGTGCTAGGCTACATATGATTATGACAAAGATACTCAGTCCACGATAGACGTATAGGCTATGCAATAGCACACTAAATACAACACAAATTTTGAACACCTAACATACGTGCTACAGCCTACCTGAAACGGGCATACAACGTTGTCATTAATAACGTGCGATTCATACGCTGATTCGGGGTAGCCTATAATACGCGGACTTACCAGGTGTCTCTGGAAATTTTCGGTCGATGATGTAAATGGGCATCACAAACCAGTCAAACGTCCATTAAAATCGATAAAGACAACGTCTCGTAAGACCACTTGACATGTAACAAAAAAGTGAATTGATTTCGGTAACACAACAGTATGGGTCCCCGCGGGTAGAGAAATACACTGTGTTCTGCCCAGCACACAACGAGGTACGGATATTCTCCTACCTGTTAACAGCGTGACATCCCTAACCTCTAATCACAGTGTCGCTGTTACAGTGTTGCGCGTGTTTGGAAACAATGTAACCTACTACACAACACAACATAACTACGTCGAATGGTAAGTGAAGAGGTGCCTTCGCAGGGAAGTATTTAAGTTCTCCCGGTGGCTGATGCCGCCTCCCTCCGAAAGGCGGTATTTGGAAGTAATCTTGTCAGCGGACTGAAGCTGCCTATACATTCAGTGAGTGCTTTAGTGTTTAATGCATGCCAGTGAACGGAAATATTCTGGCAATATAAGACAGAGTAATACTGCAGTAGGCAGGTGTATAGGCTTATTGTTTTAATTTATTTTCTCATACACCATATAGTTTATCGTGTTGAGAAATAGCCGTTCTCGGAAATGGAGAATACCGGCCTAGTAGAAACTGTCACACACTGAGGGATGGCTGTTTAAACTATTTCCCCTAGCTATGATAGAGCCCGAGACTCTAACCTTCATTGAAAATGAATTGGAAAATTGAATCTTTGGATCTGGAAAAACTCCAAAATTGAATTCAGAAATTTCATATTATGCAGTAGGCCTTGGCTACATAAAATATAGCCTAGCATTTCATTGAGATCTGTTGCTCTCACCAATCAGTTGACAGGAAGGTGCTGACGTTGTTTTTGTCATTGTTCAGAATTAGGGTTGATTAAAAACGTTATATCAATTTATGTATTTGTCCATTGTGTATTTGCAGTGCAGTCTATTCTAGTTTGGAAAGTAGCCTTTGCCATTTGTTTTAAAACCAACATGGGCCAAAATGTCCCTTTAAACAACCACATGGATTCTTATTTTTGTTGAAATTTAGTGGCTAACTGAAATAGCACAAATCTACTAATGCTTAAATCTGATTACTGAAAATGGTGTTGGAATGATTCCATTTGCAAGTGGAAATGTAAACAACAAAGTGTTATGTTGGTATATACCAGATATAACTTACATTTGCCAGGTTTTGCGGAGCTACACTGTTACAGTGGGTCACGTTTACAATATTCTGATAGAACATGTGGCGGATTTGTTTTTTTCTCTAATTGGCAAGTAGGCCTATGGGAATTAAGCATAACACTTAAATGAGTGTTTTGCATGTTTGGAACATTTCAAGTCAGTACATTAGACTTAAATCAGCAGACCCCTCATTTCATTCAGACAGAGTGCATCATTTGTCAAGTTCTCAGAAGAACAACCAGCGTTCATTGACAGCTCTTGACACCTTCATAACCAAAACTGAAAGGAATTGTTTCCAGATATCTCACTATCATGAAACGCCATAGTCAGCCAGGACTTTAACAAACAATATAATTGCTAAATATACCATAACTTGAATTTGGAATGATTTGCATGGAAATGGTTACGCCTGATCATGCTTTGTAAGCCAGTTAGTAAATGTGGTTTGAGGAAACTTCCTTTGACCAAGAGATCTTGATTATAGATTTAGAGCTAGGATTCTCTGTTCTTGGCAAGTTAGTTGACATGTTGAGAAACTGACAGAATTTGGCAGGAATTCTGGGTAACAGGCATATTACCATTACTGTTAAGTTGTGATACATATCTAAAGTATAATGTACTGTATGCCTATAAGTACTTTCAGTCTTTATAAGGCCCTTGGGCTCACTAAATGATGAATGTCTGAGAGGCTGATTGGTTGCACTAATGATGTGAAATGAACATAGATGTTGGAAGTTTGTAATGGGTATGTTATATTACCTTAAAGGTACACCATGCAACATTTTATGCTGTTTTTAGGTTAATTTGCCAGCTACGTAGTTACTTCGATGATTAAAGGAGTCATTACAGGGTGAATGAAGGCTCAGCTGCCTCAGCGAGCCGATGTCAAACAAAACCGAAACTGAATTAAACCAAATTTGTGTTTATTACCTTGGGAGTCAACATACCTCTACAAATGATCATAGCTGGTTCCTATTCTTTGGTTTGTAAACAAATCCACATATATTGGTGAGAATTTACATTGTTGTTAATTTTTTAAAACTGTAGGAAGAGCTCCATAGATTAGCAATCACAGGCTTGCCTGGTATGCCTTTATTGTTATTATTTACAAAGAGTACAGAGTTAAGACAAAAGTTCAGAGATTTATAACTAATTATCATGAAACTGGAAGGTTGATCCGCTGTTAAATTGTCTGTATAATGGAAGTGATACACCAATGATAGAAACTACTGGATGCTGAAAGTGCACTCCCTCATTTGTATGTATTGCCCATTTGTCCAGCTCTGCAGAATTCTCCCCATATAGTGTATGTCTGTTGTATGTGCTCAGAAAACTTCTGGTGGGCTGTTTGATCAGTCATGGCCGTTTACGTGGAAAACAAAGTGGCTCCAGATGAATACAAAACCAATAACACTGTTGCTTGTAGTTTGCACTTGCAGTGAATGGATTGCTGAATTAAATTACTGCTCAATTAAAAGGTTACTGCAACAATCATCTGCCTCTTCAAAGATTACATCTTTTAAACAACAGAAACATACAGTTCTCTTACCTCAAAATAACAGATTCAAACTCAAATTCAATTCTTCAAATTCAAACTGTTTGTGTGTGTTGATCACATGGAATCATAATCCTTTCAGTCACCTTCTGACTAATATTAGAGTTAAATGGCATTGAATATTGATACAAAGGGTCATTAATATCAACTTTTTCATCAAGCTGCCTTCATGAATAGCTTGAAGGCCTTAAGTTGGGCAAGAGGCCTTAATGGTTTCCACTCATCTGTTTGGAATAGTCAAGTGAACAAGCTCAAACTCCACTTACTAGTTTCACTCAATGGTTATAAAACCATCAGGTTTATTTAATCTGGTCTGTTAATTTAGTAGTCAGTCCAAACCTGCAAATGTTATTATTATTACCATTATTAGATTTTTATGCTCTTCATTACACATTTCAGTGTATTTGTGTTTGATGATTTTATCATGTATCCAAAGCTATACTGCTTTCTAGCAAGTCACTCTTATCCAGTTAAAATGGCTAAATAAAGCTTATGAAATCTGAATAATATACAGGCCAAATCTCATCATTGTAGCCAAAAGATCTTACAAGTTCACTATTTCTTAATTGCCAATTTTGTTGTCATCTACACAGACTTGATGCCACAAGGATTGATTCTCACACATACTACGAAAGAAAGATACACTGTGTGACAGGAAATGGAGTTTTGTATAGCATCTGCTAACATAGCCATGGCCATATGATGTCATCAAAAATAATACATTTTAAACTCATTTAATTAAAAGCAATGCTATAACGTACTATGCACCACCTTCTATAAAAACATGACGTAAGCATGGTCCATTTTCCTTAAGGACACAGGGAAAACATGGACAAAGTGTTTCTGCGTTGAAGTGTTTGTTCTGCCACAGTTCCTCATTGTTTGTAGGCAGTTCATTAGGAACAGAGTCTCACTCAAAAAAATCCACATAAGCAACTCCATATGGAAAAAAATATGCAGTGTTCCGTTTCCCCAGCCCTATAACTCTGCTTCTCATTTTCACAACACCACGGCAAATCTTGGCATGACTCCAACAACAACGAGAGTTTCCTTTAAACTGTATCATCTGAGATAACAAAAATCATTGTCTGTAGGCTTTGATTGAAATGGAGGAAATAAAATACAAAGGTCAGCAGAGGACACTACCCTTGTATTTCATAGTTATATCATCTTTTAATACAAAAATCTCTCTTTCCCTAATTAGTAAAAATGTTAACAGGTTTTCATACCATGCGCACCTTATTCAAGATATCAAACCAATGTCAGAGATGAGAACTGCATTAGTTGACTTCTTAAGACTACTGGATTTGCATCCTATAGCTAGAATAAAAATAAATGTGCACTTCATCTAAATATGTCTTTCCAGGGCTCCACAATCACCAGTATATCAACATCAACAGACAGAAGAGCCCCAGAGACAAACACCTCTGCGTTCTAATTATTTTTTGTATTTGCACAAAGAGCAGTAAAAGGGACAGAGTCTTTGCTAGTAACTTCACAGTAAATCATTTCTGCTGTAATTAAAGGAGTAATTCTGTGTCAATCAATTAATAGCTCTGTTGTTCGAGGTCACTGAGTGCTGTTTGTGGGAAAAAGAGCCAGAAAGTTTGATGCAGCGTAGACCAAATAGCTAGCAGAAAACCAACATGAACTGAATCGGGCATAGCTAAACAAAGAAACAAAACTGAAAGTGAGTTTCTGTGCTCCATTCAGTTAGCGTTAGCTCACGATTCACTATTTGGTGCATGCTGTATCAAAGTTACTTGTTGTTTTTCCTACTGGCAGCACTTCTCTAACTACAGGACACACATGCCTGCATCTGGTGGTCCTGTTGAGCATTAGCATTCTGGCATAACTCTCCCCTCCTCAGGCAAAACACTGAGATATCTCTAAGTGAGCATTTCCTTCCCGCCAGTTACAGTTAATAGTAAGGGGAAATTTCTTCTTTCACCAAACTGTTGCTTGCAGCTGCTTGGACATTCATTACTGTATCTGTTGAAGTTCCTTAATGTGGGGGGAGCACAACAGTAAAGCACACAGCAGAGTCTTCTATTTCTTATCAGAGGAGCCAGTTCAGTTCGGGAGACCCTCTATTCACATTTTATAGATAAGAACTCAAATTCTTCTCAGACATTAAAGGCCGATTCCTGGAGGTAAAGACATGTTGAATAGTAATAACTGTCCATGTTCCTTTGTTATCAGTTACTGCATTAATTCACCCAAGCATTTCCTTCAAATCCCAATTGTCCCAAACCTCCCTCTAGTTCCTTGGCAAGGCACATCACTGTTTATATGCTCATCAAGATCTTTCTAAACAAACCTTGTGTTTGTTGGAGAAAATGAAGCTGAAAGTCTGTAAACTGGTTAGAGCTTGTCTGTCTCGATTGGTAGGCCTATTTCCAGCCCTGGTCCACATAGAAAAAAGGTTCAATTAAAAATGGCACTGGGTTCTGAGGGACAGTGGTGTGGTGCTGTGGTCAGCTCTCTCTCCTGCAGTATAATCACTGTGCTTAACATAGTGTTTCATTTCAGAATTATTTGGATATTGTTCAAATTTGACCAGATTTACCAAAGGGTGAAGGGATATGAACGCTCAATTGAGTGAATGAGTAAGTAAGTGTGTGTGCATGCCTCTGTGTGTGTGTGTGCGTGTGTGTGTAATTATCCACTATGGGATGTCATTTTTTACAACACTCAGTACAGTGTTGCCCAATAACAGAATTCAATCAGTAGCAAACAGAGCCAGTGTCAGTGTTATGGTACTTGTAGCAGGCATTTTTAAGTGCCTTTTTAATAGCTTATATCACAATAAATGTGCCTTGCCTGTTTTAACCAAAATAACATTAATATTTTGTACAAGTACAAAGACAAACAGGGAACCAGATGTAGGTTTATGTACTCCATATCAGTACCAGAAGATCTTTTCCTTGCTACTAAGACAAGCTATAGCATTGGACAATCAGTTATAGGTTAATTATGCCTCAGGAGTACTGCAGCACTTAACAAATCACCCAGAGACTAAACAAGATTCATTAATGACTCACTAATTGCATGTTTAACAGACTGAGGTAGTTAAGGGGTTTATAGTATTCACCTCACCAGGGGCCTCTCCTTGTACCATGCCTTCATTCAGTATGCACTGTTTGGCTTAGAGGAAACTCACCTTAGCAGTGCTCTGTTTGTTTATTGTCACATAATTGAAGCCTGCAGAGATGTCTTCCAAAGCTTTGGCAAGTATGGACGCTTTTGAAATGGACAATTCAGTATGCTGCCTACTGAAATTTGATCAAGTCAACCCCATCATTTTAACCCTAACGTAAACATTGATGAAACATTGAATGTGCAGTTGCATAAAGCTAATTTAAAGAACACTTTGTTTGTTTGTATTTATCAAAGCTGATCATACAGCTAAGCTCTGTACACTTTGCACATGCACACTGATTATTTTTTTTCTGGTACAGTTGATTGTTGTTGTCCTTGGGATTTTATCAGCCTAATTGGGAATATAAGAATCCACACACGTTTTGCATATTTTAAAAATGATGAGATCAATACCCAAGGGAAATCCTTCACTCTTGTGTGTGCCTCTGCCCTTGTGTGCTGTATCAGTGATGGCTGATCCTGACTGTAAATGCACTAATCACTTGCGTGTCATGCTTTCGTTTTCTCACGACCAGTTTGTACTCTTCCGGTAGGCTACTACAGCATCCCATCAACATCTGCTGCACACTCCGCCTACATTTTAAAGTATGTTGCATATAGCGGACCACTCGTTTTAACAAAAACCTACCCTTCAGAGCAGGGCTACAATATTAGGAAACGCTAATGATAGATTAGCTGTCAAGTAGGCCTAGACAATGAACATCGAAAGGATGGAATGGCTCAAGAAGGTCGAGTGTATTGTACCCTGGTCAGACAGCTCCCTCTACTGGCTTTCGTGTAATTTTAAGCCTACTTGAGTTTGAGACGTCACTTTATATCAGTACCTAACCTAGCACATGGGTGCATCACAGTAAAGAAAATCAAACACGTTAGCTTCTGATTTTGGTGGTGAATTGTAGCCTGGCCCAGTTATGTTAAATTATAAATGGCCTGTGACAGTGTGATGAGGTATTTTAGTTGTAGTGATTTTTTGATTAGTAAGCATATAGGCTATATTTTAGATGATAGTTAGATGATAGGTAAAATTGCAGACCTATGAAAATGCCACTGTACCATAGCCTTATTGATTCAGTGAGGCTGGTCTGTGCAGTTTTATTTGCTTCAGTTCTGTATGATCAGCATCTCCCAAAAGAATTCAAAGCTCACTTCATTTAAATCAGGGTCAACAAATGTGTCATCAAACACACTGTATATGTGTTTCTTCTGAATGATGCTACTAGAGGCTGAGTCTGTTTTAAAAACATGCATGTAAGTATGTAGACATTTCAGTGAAAATAGAGTATGCCTATAAATAATGGCTGCAATCAAATGGGTTGAAGAATTAGCCTCACATAAGGCTTTGCCAAACTGTGTCTGTTTACACTCAAAATGGTATAGCTATCAAGGCTTAAATTAATTGTCACTGTCAATGCAATCACACTAGAATGTCTAGGCTTTATTTGGAGTTCACTGACACAGTAATTGTTTTAACGCTGCATATTTCACTGATATTGTGATTTGTGACACTGCATATTTTGCAGCATATTTCCACAGCCCAGCATATTGAATATATCTGATCTGTACAGAGACCTAGCGCTTTGCATCACATGCATGCTGACAGCACACAGCAGTATGGTGCTCCCCTGTCATTCTCACCCCTTCATTTTTATTTGGTGACCTTTGTGGTCTCTGTGGTAACAGATCATCATGATCATCTGGTGTGTGTGTCTGTGTCTGTGTTTGTGTGTGTGTCTGTGCACACCCACACTTTTGACATATTGAATGTAGCCCACTGTTAGACAGCATGAATACATTTTGGACTTACTGACAGAAAATTAATTTCTGTACAGCAACTGATATAATGTATGTTTCATTTTTTCATTTATACAGCATATAACTACATTTATAAATAGATGTTGCCATTTCCTCATGGCCATGCAATGACTGAAAGAGACAATTCTGTATGTATATGACTGGGCAAGCATTTGGCGCAATGATATCCCAGCTATTCCTTTCAGAGAAATGCTCAGACTGTTTCTCAGGCCATCATACTTAAGAGCAAAGCATTTCATATTGAATTGCCCTAACTTTATAGAATAGTCCTGTTACAGCAAAGATTTAGGAGACATTGAAATATCCATACCATTTCCTACTCTCTAAAACTCCTCACAGACAGAAAACTCATAAAATAGAATATCATAAGGAGTGGGGAGGCAAGGTGTAGTGATTGAATATTACAGCTGGAGAAGAGGAGAATGATCAGAGGGGACATTTCAGTAGCTCTGATATCTGCAATGGCCACATGCTATTTTAAAGAAATGACAATATGAATTTTTACTGACGCAACCTTTGAGAACCTTTTTCTTTCACACTTATCTTTAATTCCCAATTGGCATATTTGTCATACTGGAGTGCATTCATGATATTTAGCCACACACTAATTGTCTATGTCAGTGCCGATTGCCACACGCAGACAGTCACACACAATGACATGGCCTGAAATATTTGCTAATACCCACCCCCACATATCCTCACACGCTGTATGCAGAAACACACACAGTGTGACCTGGGGGACCATATGGACGACCAATGTTGGTTAAAAGGTATCCAGAGCAGCCAAGCTGTTGAGTCAGTGACGCACAGCAATGACGCTGACGTCAGACATCATGCCTGCTCCATGCTCTCTGCATGGAATAAGATTTAGATCAACAAACGCTTCCTTTGCAAACCTCTATCTCACAGTGTGCACAAATATCAAATACTAACGTAAAGGTATATGACAAATAAATACACTGACACATAGAAAATGCAGACAAAAGAAATCCCCACACTCATTTTAAAATACATATTCCAGTCAAATAGTGTTTCTTGTATACAAATGGGTGTCTGTGGAGACGTGGGTGACAGTGTGGGTGGGGCTGTCCTGGGGTGTAGAATGACTTGAGATTGGATGAAGCAGTTCTTTGTGTCAGAGGCAAATAGGCTTTGAGGTTGGTTAATATTTCATGTTGAGGACTAGCAGAGTGGCAAAGCATTGGGCACAGTGAGGTGGAAGTGAAACTGCTCTCCATGTGGAATTCCAAATGCACCTGCATACAGGGCAAGGCCCTTATAGGGCCAGAGGAAGCAACTGTGTGTCTGTGTGTGTGAGAGAGAGAGAGAGAGTCTGAATTCATCTGAGACGATAATTTTGTAATTTTGCATATGACCTCACCTTGTCTCAGTGTGCTTTGAAGAATTATTTACTGTTTATGGTCCATTTCACAGCTATGACTGATGGGCCTTGACAGGGTTGAAGTTGAGTTCAAAGGCTGTATAAGAATAAGACACAAAATTCTGGACCCTTACTGGGTCCTGTTTGCCCTTACGGTTTGTGACCAATAAACCTCTGATCTGTGAATTGAATTTGACCACCCAGGAGACCTGCTTACTCTCTCTCAGTGACTGTTAGGCAGTATGGGATCACAGAATGGAGAGAAAATAAATGAACAGACTCTGTTCATTCAAAAATTATTATGTCCAAACCTATGACTGGTACTGTTCCCCACATGCATGTGCATTTGCATTACATTTATCAGGCACTTTTATCTAAAGCAACTTACATTTGTCAATTACTTCAGGACTAGGCTCCCCTAGGGCAACTTAGGGTTAAATGTCTTGTTTAAAGGTGACAATCAAAATTTGAAACCACAATTTCAGGGCTACAAGCATTCTAGCCAGGCTCCTCAACCACTAGGCTACCACCGCCCCAAATATGTAATATGTAAACCTGCAATTCTACAGTTGTATTGAACTCTCTAATCAGTTGAAAGAACCTCTAGGAAAAGTAGAATAAATCTGTTTAAATGAATGAGGAAAGAAAATATTACAGTGGGAAAAAATGGAAGATGAAAAACAGCATCTGAGATGTAAGAGTAAATGAGACTGGATATGGAATTTGATGCCTTTTTCACATGGCAAATATTATGGGGATAATTTGGTGAAAAGGGATTTGAGAAGCCATCACAGATTCAGCATTCATGCAGAAGAACAACAGTCTGACACATTTGCAAGCCAATTTGGTCAAGGAACAGGCAGAATATTGTCTTGTATGTACTGAATTAGCCTTCCATCACCAGTAGAACTCTCCAAAAAGCAAAGCTATTTCAAAGCTATTTCACCTGAATCTGGTATCTGACCACTAGACTTCTGTGGCTTCAAACTAGTTGCAGTACAAGTAGCAAATGAAGATTTCTTTGAGTAGTCTAATAACAGATCAACAACACAATTTAAAAAATGATTGTTGTTATTCAAGGGCACATAACATGAATGAATGGAGTATAGTACCTTTTTGCCAATGTAAAACTGGAATATATTCAACAGAATATATTCAAAATAAGATCAAATGCAATTTTACAAGCCCAATTACAACCTGATATTTAGGCTGGGAATTGAAATGGTCTGTTTTGGTTAAATGATGCCATCTTTGGCAACCACAGTTGAACTACATTACATTTAGGCTTTGTTCTAAGTTGCCCATTTTAATGGCTTTTTCTAAATTCAAGATTTACAAGAGGGCAGAGTCACATTTCATGTTCATGAGAGCTCTGCGGACATGCACAACCTCTCCAACTATCCAAAGCCAAAGTAATGGTTTTCCCTTCTAAAATTATTTCACTGTATGATATTAACACCACTGATGGTATTAACTACCATTTTAATCAACCAATGCATGTTAGCATGTTTTGCTAGCCTAGAAATCTAGACGTACCCAAGCGGTACCCTTTGCTCAGTCTAACATCTAACCACGCACCAAAGAGCCTTAGTAGGTCTTCTACCAAGGCTTGGTAGGACCAATCACAATGCCCTATCTGCTGTTTTGCCAATGTTGTTCTGATTGGTCGTAGCGCTATCCTATTGCGTGTAGAGGCAGTTAGAAAGACAACTGCTGATTACGCCCCTAGGATTAAGCCCGGTCTATTGGTAATGGCCAGACCCTACATCTTGATGTTGTGATTTGGCTTGCCAAGCTAATGCTTGCACTATAGGCTATATAATATTGCTGTTAAAAACAGCCTCAATCCCTTTTTCTTACATAAGCAGTCATCAAACATACTTCATTCCCTCTTATTTTATCTGGCCTCATTGCATGTCCGCTAGTCCTCATTCACTTTGTGCAAGTCATAAATCTCAAGGTCACAGAGTGTTGTTACATTCACCCTTACACACCCCCTTCACATAGTGGGAGTCCAATCATCTGATCCATCTAAAGTCAATTATCTAAATCCAAACTCAATTTCATCTGAATGAATCAAACCCATTCAAGGGTAAGTGCATCTGCTGGCACCAAGGTGAAATGTTTCAAAGGAATTTGGTTCCTGAATGAGTAGTAAAAGACATCTGGTTTTGGAAGCATATATTGGGTGTGTTTTATTCCACATAGCCAGACTTATTCTGAGGTGATACCATTCTATGGCTCTGCACATATCCATATGACAGTGTTCTTAGTTTTTTATGATGTCATTTTATGGAAAACATATTCTGAAGAATTAATCAGTGATTGCTGAATGTAATAGCTACGTGTAACTATATTTGGCTCAGGCCTTGATGTAGAGACATCTATCTTTTACATCAGAGTCCTTGGGCTAGACAAGGAAGGATAGTGCAAGGCCCTGTTCTCCATCAAGCACATACGTCATTTACCACATTGTCCTTGGATAGCCTAAACTACAAAAGAGACTCAGGCATTTCTTCGATCATTGGACCTATCTGTTTGCCATTCTTGCCTTCTATGAAATAAAATGAGGATCAGCATGCACTTATTTTTTTTGGTATGAATGACCAACTTGGCTTTATAATAATGTTTCAGTTATACATGATTATATATATATAGGAAACACAATTGTTGTGTTGGGTGTGCTTTCATGGATATGGATGCTGGTCCAGTTACACGTGCATGCCTCATTATCTTCCTGCAAAGAAGTGTTTTGAGTGTGGAAGTGTTTTGAGCTCCTGTTATGTAAGCTAGTTTTATCCTGTACTGAGGATATTAGGCACCTGTGAACCCAGTTCCATTGATTGGAGCTGAATAATGCTAATCAATGCTCAGTGCCGTCAATTTGTAACTTTATGTTTGCATAGGTACAGTGCAGCATAAGATATCCACAAATATGCGAATATGTCTATGAGTGGGCCTCCTGAGCAGAGCATGATGTCATTATACTGTAAAGGACAATCCATACTACTCTAATGGGAATGAATGATAGAATAAATAAACTCTTTGAGAGAAATGTGTGTCTGTGTGTGTGTGTGTGTGTGTGTGTGTGAGAGAGAGAGAGAGAGAGAGAAAGAGAGAGATGAGTAATTTGAGGACAATAAAGCTGTAGAAGCAGAGGCCACAAATGGGTGATGATGTGTATACTTTGGAAGCGATTGATAATGCTTCATGTAATTCATAAACCCATTAAATGGGTCTATGATTAAGATATTTCAGTCATGATCTGGTAAGCTAACATAACCTACAAATAATAACGTCAGAATAGAGAATTAAAATTCTCTTTTGTTATAATCTAGGTTTCTACATCACCTGATTTACGTGTCTGTTTACAAAATAGCAAATTAATAGTCCCTCAGTGAAATTCTTCAATGCTGTGTTCGACATTACAAATAGCTTTTGTATTGCTCCTCTATGTTGATCCAGTTTGAATGCGTCGGAGGCAGTGAAGGAGAAAGAATGCTCCTCCCTCTCTACAACCCACTCTGGAGACTAAGACGCGCTGCTCATTCATGCTTTGGCGATCGGCTGCGCGAGGGAGGCTGAAGGTTAGCTGTTGTGCGCGAGCTGTGATGAATATACAGTGAACGCATGCTGTCCTTTCTTTTTTTTTTTCAAATAGAGATAACCATCATATTAATTGTCTCCCTGGTTGAGACAAAAGATACCTGGGTGACATGAAAATAAGAAGCTCACTCTCGAACACCCCGAGTAGGAACGACGAGCGCAAATCATGAGAGGACAGAGTAATCATGTTTCAGGTGCTTCGCTTGCATTGGATTGCAATGGTATTCTACCCACCGGACTGTATAAAGAATGTCCGCAGACGCATTTGGAATCAAAAGTGACACGGCAATGAACCAAACTTCCTCGGCCTGCATTAAACGGATACTATTTTGGCTTTTGGAATGGAATGAGGCAAAACAAGTGGACAAAGTTTAAAGAACATGTCCTACACGGACAGCTCACCTTCACCAAACAGCAGTAACCTCTATATGGGGGGGTATGATAAAATGAATAGCATGAACTCTGACAAGCAAACTGACATCGTTCTTTTTGCTCTGTGTTTGCCTATTGCCATTTTGACTTTGGTTGGAGCTGTGTACTCTCTTATAACCTTACTGCGAAAAAGGTTGAAGACTTCCCTTTGCCTGATTGTGGCTTCCATGTCAGTCGACGACCTCGTTAGCCTGGTGCCTCTTTCCTTATTTATGTTTTTGCAGTGGAAGAAAGACGAATATGACAAGTCAGGAACCGTATGCACCTTGTCTGGACTCCTTTACGTTTTTCAGGGGTTGTCTAGCAATATGAAGGCATTTCTTATTGTTGCCTACACTTTTTACGTTACCAAACGGTTTGGAGTTTATCAATCCAGCAACCGACCACTGAGAATGTTGTGGGCTATAGCTGTGGTGTGGATAGTCAGCCTAATTGTCAGTATACTGCCTTTGTGTGGCTGGGGTCGATTTGTCCCTACTTCCCTAGGCTGTCTGCCGGACAGCAATAGTTTTTATGTATTACTGCTTTTTGCTGCATACTCACTGTGTGTCTGTGGCTTGGTATTTTTCTCCTCCCAACTCATATATCGGCTTTTGTGCTCAACAGAGCACCAGAAGACATTTTTTCCGAGTTATTTCGAGATCGCTGGGACACTGGTTTCAGAAGGATCGAGGCCCTTATGTGAAATTCCGTCGTTATCACGAGTTAGCTTGGAGAAAAGTTTTAATGTGTACAATGAATTCAGTACGGAGCCAGTGTATATGCACAGCAATATGGTCACACGTTCCAGTTCCACTACTACGGACCGTTTGCGCGTTGATGGACAGCACCCTAAATATTCCCCCGTGTTTTTTGCTCAAAAGCGCTTCTCTGTGATTTTGGCAATTGCACGCATAGTTTTGTGGATGCCCATGATGGTGAGTTATAATGAGAAAGTAGACCCATGTTAGGCTTTGACCTATGCTGGGTTATTCCGCGTATGTACGTCTCAATAATGTACTGATGTAAATGTAGGCTACACGGACAAAATACTGTAAAAAGGAATGAAACATAGACGCTTATGGAAGATTAGCGTACCTACTGTGGAAAAAAACTATGCCGTTACTAACATTGTGTCATGTTATCTGCTATTACAGGCGCAACTTGTTGTGAGTCACATAGTTCATGTCGAGAGCACTTCCATTGAGACACTGAGTTTCTTCCTAACCTTACTTTCGGCTGCTATAACGCCCATGTTTGTACTCTCGGAGCGCTGGATCCATCTCCCCTGTGGCTGTTTTATCAACTGTCGCTCCGGCGCGGCCAAAGAATCCTCTGGTAAGTAAGTGTGTGCTATCAAACAGTCAGACCAAATCCTTTTCAATTCTCAACTGCTCTGGAACTGACTCACTTCCCATTTCCAAATCTTTTCGGAAGACCCGCAAACATAACTTTATGACAATGGAGGGTTTAAATGCAGTTGTGTACTTATTTCAAAGGAAAAAAAAACAAATCTTTTCATGCTGATGCCTTCAGTGATTGTGCAGATTACACCTTGTGGTGTCATCATCATATAAAACCCGCTCCATGCTAAGCAATTGTGATTGGGGTTCTGGTGATTCGGAAATGTCATGTCACCCTAGGGCTTGATCAAGACAGACCCGGGAAAGCAAATTCAGATGTGTCAGCCACCTATCTGCATTCACCCACCTAAGACAGTTATCTTCTTTGGTCTGCTGAAACCTTTAAGTCTTAAGAGCTAGAGACACTACGCCAGCAAAAAATACATAAACCACCCCTCGACATTTTGCCAGTATCTTGTCACTGAAAAGGCTTTAAGAGTTAACTGACCACATGCAAATGACTACCACCTGTTGTAGAATAGTTTAATAAGGGACCTCAGCTCCAGCAACACCCCTCACGCAGGCATGCCAAGGCTACTCCTCAGCCCTCCCTAAAGCCATTACCTTGCTCGACTGCAGGAAAGGTTTGGTGCATTGTCAAAGCCATGCCAATCGCATATTCCATACTCCATACCCCCCCCCCCCCCCACCACCACACACACACACACACACGCATACACACATACACACACAATGCTAAGTCAGTAAACTAAAATGTATGTTTCATATTTCATTTTGTTCACAGTCAACAAACGGAGGTTTGATTTCAACATGTCCTTCCAGCATGGCTATGGTTTCTATAAAATTTCCCACACAAAATCGCCGTCAATAGAAAAGCCTTCCTACAGCAGTTTCTTCAATTGCAATCTGACTGAAAGTAGAGTCGCAGTACTGGACAGCGGTCAGATAAAAACCCTCCCGAACCACGAGGTCAGAACCACCACCAGCGAGGACAGCTCCCTGCGCAGAGAAGTGCTGTTAGACACAAGCCTCAGCCCTGAAGAAAGACCGGCGAGTCAACGCCATAACTCCGACCATGATGGTCTGTGCCTGAGCTCTCCGCCTCCATCACTGAGTGGAGAAGGGGACATTAATCTCGACACTTCCTCCGTTTTCGATGGGCCCGAGAGAAGACTATCACACGAGGAGTGCCGTAAAATTGAGCTTACTGACTGGGAATGGTGCAGAAGCAAGTCGGAGAGAACACCAAGACAGGTAGACCTACCGCAATAATTCAGGAAAATTTGCAACATTGCATCCACTAACAGAAACAATAAAGGTGCAATAGATTACAAAGCAATTGAAATGGAATAATTTTATTCCTGCAATTGCCAACTCCAATCAACATCTCATGAATTTGGATAGTCTGGTGTTTACTACACTTTGTGTAAAGAGCCTGGCTACTCTCAATAGGCAAACGTTTACTTTCTTGTTGGAACTTTAAAACTATTGGTTCTGCAGTCAATCTCTCTTCACTGATTGGATGTTAAAAATTCAGTAGGGGAAACTGAAGCTTTAGGAGAGCTCCCTGACATAGTAGTAGGCTAGGTGTAGCGAGATACAATATTGAGCAGACGTAGGCCAGTCTAGCCTGGTTTAAAATATGGAAAAAATAGACTAGTTCTGCTGGATTTCAAACTGTCTATGGTATAGCATTCTTGCTCTAGTACTAAAGTGAAGACAAACCTGCTGATAATTCAGTTTGATAATAAAATTAATTATACAGAATTCTTCACCAAGTATGTGTGACCTGAGAAGCAGCCCCAATAGCAAGAGGCAGTTTGTAGTAAAATTCAAAATGTTTGTTAAGAGGACAGTTTTGAAATTCTAAATTCACCCAAACACAGGGCCTTCACTTACTGTATGTAGCCTATTGATGCACAGGCTTCTTTGGAAAGCTATTTAACTCAATCAGTCACTCTCTGGCATCAGCCTGCAGTGTTCCCTTGCACTGAAATAGGCCTACAGTTGTCCTTGCTACTATCATTTTAATTATTGATAGTGATAATATTTTAATAATTCAGCCACTAAAAGCTTTGTTTATCCAGACATATGACTGTCATGAAAGGTAATCTGTTTCACCCAATAAATTGATGTTGGGTAACCATTAACCAGCTGACATGCTCCCGACCAACAAAAAAGTGATAACTTTTTGACTTTGCTCTGCTGTTCGTCTGTGTTAACCTCATGACTCATTGATGAGCCTTTACTGCAGTTTTAGCCGGAAATTACAGGTTTGCCAGATTGGTGTATGACAATTAAATATTAAATACAGATACAGATGGTAATTTGCTTTTGGTGACGGCTTATAGGCAAGGCAAGGCAAAGCAAGACTATTTTATTATAGACAAGTTTATTTGTATAGCGCATTTCATATACAGTGGCAACTTAAATAAGGCACCAAGTGAGACAAACAAGCAGACAATTATGAAAACATCACAGATAAAATCACAGAAAATAAGAACATAGACAAAAAACAAGCAAACAAACATGAGAATATCATTGAGGTAAAATCACAAAAGGGAAGAACATAGGCATAACATTGAATATGAAATGTTCATAGGAAGCTAAGGATATAAAAAATAAGGAATCAATAAATAAAAACAGTAAAAACGAGTAAAACAAAATTAAAGGGGTCAGCAGCAGGCATCTGAGAACAATTTGGTTTTTAGCTGGGATTTAAAGATGGAAATGGAGGAGGCGCTCGATGCTCTCAGGGAGTTGGTTCCACAGTTAGACTGCATAGCAGCTAAAAACTGCTTCACCACATCTGATGTTAACCGTGGGTGTTATTAAGAGATTTTCATCTTGAGATCTAAGGGATCTGATTGGGGAGTAGGACTGAAACATGCTTGATACGTGTTATGGACCAGCCCCATTTAATAATTTAAAAACAAGTAAGAGAACTTTAAAATCAATTCTTTGACTGACTGGGAGAACGTGCAGAGATTTGAGGATTGGAGTTATGTGTTCAGTCATTTTACCCGTTTAAGCACCCTAAGTCTCCATCTAAGTATTTTGTATTATTTTGGAGCTTCTTAGGGAGGTCTGTAAAAAGGCCATTGCAGTAGTCTACTCTACTAGCTATAAACACTACTAGTGATAAAGTTGCTATGAATGACAAAACTGAGATTTCCTAACAGTGTCCTTTGCTTTAAGACCCTTTGCGCCAAGGTGAGTGGCAATCCTAAGTCTATCCTCTTTTTTCCAAAAATAATTACTTCCGTCTTTTCAGTATTCAACTGTAGGTAGCTTTGTGTCATCCAAGCATTGATTTGGTGCAGACACAGAAAAAAGGTTTAAGAGGATCATAGTCAGGCGGTGAGAGAGCTATGGTAGCAGATTGAGTTGTTCTAAGAATTTGTCCAAGCATATATAGACTGAACAGTAGTGGGCCAAGGATCGATCCCTGGGGAACTCCACAGGTTAAGGGCATTGTTGCTGAAGTATGATTACCAAAGGAGACAAAGAAGGAGGCAAATAGGATCTCAGCCAATTAATCACTTTTCCGGAGAAACTAACCCAATGTTCCAGTCGGTGTAACATTATGTTGTGGTCAATAGTATCAAAAGCAGCACTGAGGTCCAATAACACCAAGATAGATTATTTTCATTTACAGCTTAAATAAGAGCAGTTTCAGTGCTGTGATTTGACTGGAAACCTGACTGAAAGTTGTCAAAGCAGTTATTTGAATTTAAGAAAGATGTCAATTGATTGAAAACTGTTTTAATTTTCCCAATAAAAGGTAAATTTGATTTTGGCCTGTAGTTGTTTAGCTTTGAAGCATCTAAGTTGGGATTTTTTTTTAGTAAAGGCTTCACAACTGCTGTTTTTAGGGGCTGAAGAAATACACCACTCTGTAATGATGTACTTGTGATCTGGAGCACTTCAGTTGCTATAGAGTGGAAGGTAGTTTTGAAGAAATTGGTGGGCAGAGTGTCCAGTTCAGATGTGGAGGAGCTAAGATGACATATAGTCTTTTTAAGAGTTTCATGGTTAAATAGGACTAAACTCAGTCTTATAGTCTTGTAAATGCCCCCATTGTATTGCCAAGTTAAATATATAAGCAAACACTGTGCTGTCTTTGCTTATAATCTCTTCCCTTATGTTCCCATAAGAGAGAGAAAGAGCCTGTTGTTGCAGTTAGACTACTCTTTGCGGTATAAGTCTTCTCACCATATTTGCTGGAATTTAGGTTAATGTTACTACATCTGACAAAATGAAAAAGTACCTTGTGAACAACCAAGCAAAAAAGGCAAAGAATTGTATTCTGGGGTTGTATGCTTATGCCCCCTTTGAAACAAACACTCATTTAGAGCTGTGAAACATGCTGGCCCTGAATGGCCTGGACTGTTCTCTATGGATCTCACCATTAGTTGCAATCTTGAAGAATACCCCCATGTGGTTTACTTTACTGGTAACTCTGCAACTGCAGATGCCCACTCACAGGTTAGTGTAGAAATTCACTTTGCTGCCTTGTTCCGGTATGCTATCAAGGGTTATAAGCGTAGGAGACGAGGTCGATTGGCCAAAGGGGGAAGAAGATTTGAATCCCAGGTTGTGTGTCCTTGGTAGGAGTAACCCTTAAGTCATGTTACATGGTCAGCACCATTGCCAAACAAGTCAAATTTTCTTGCAAGTCGTAGAGGCATGCCTTATATCAATGCCTCTTGTTGATGGATGGTTTTCTAATTGGCCAGCTATAAAGCTTTAATGTTTTATGGGGCACACAAAAGAATTGGACTTTGTTGTGTTCATGTAACAGACGTGGGAATTGCCTCTGGCATGCACTCAGTCATGGAGGGACAGATATGATGGGAAGCACTGGAATGAAGCCGCGAGTTATTCATGCAGTGTTTCTCGTTTCTTTTTCTTGGCCGTTGCCTAATGTGTCAGCAACTACGTCTGCCTGCCTGTCCTTGTTTTCATTAATGTGGTGGAATATTGTGAAGGTGTTAATTATCCTCAGTAATCCCATGAGGGTCTCAGGCAAAGCTCATGGATCTCTTGTTTCTCCTATGTGTATAGCCCAGCTGCAAGCAGACAGCCTGATAAATGTAGCCATTAACTGCCCCGAAAATCCCATTAGATGAAATTATGTGCTAAATATATATCTAAATGTCATTGTAATCAAATCCCACTTTGCATTTCTTGATATCATCCATGGCATAGCATTATCTTAGGACCTGCATTGCAATGTTAGTCTAATTCTGCCTCTATTCATTAAGGAAACATTACTATGTCCTGTTAATTTACCTCCCAGTTAGGTAAACTCCCCCTTCAGGCATCCCACTGGCCATAGAAAACCACACCATCACAACTCCATCTGATGAACTCTATTTGCAAGACAGCTGCAAAGACACATAAGGCAACAGTATGTCTTGGTATTACAGTGGATGAAATGAAGATGAGAGTGTGGAAAACTGTCATTATTTTTTGGCATATATAATGATAAATGAAAGTGATCAAAAGGTTGGAATAAGTCATATGCAAGTAAGTAAAGTGGTTAATTTCACCATAATTTGTGGAGATTTTTGATATTTCTTGATTTCTTTTTTTTTCATTTATAAGTTCTAATCGCGACTTGTTGAGAAAAAAGATTCAGATATGGCTGCTCAGATGGAAAGTTTGACATTCCATGACACAATGACATGATAATGCATCCTATTCCTTGGGTTATTTTTTGTGTCTTGTGATGTTGGTTTTCCTTCTTAGAGATCCACTGGAGGCTTGTCCATCCCACTTTGTGCCTTCCAGGGCACTGTGTCCCTCCAAGCCCCCACAGGCAAGACCCTCTCTCTGTCCACCTATGAGGTTAGCAGTGATGGCCTTAAGATCTCCCCCACCACCAAGAAGGTGGAGGTGTACCGTTCCAAATCTGTGGGCCATGAGCCCAGTGCAGACGAGCCCCACTCCAACAGCTCCGGCAGTGGTGGGGGAGGGGGGGGAGTCTGTGTCAGCCTCACGGGTGGCGTGGCCGACACCAACGTGAAGATCCACCTGGAGGTGCTGGAGATCTGTGACAATGAAGAGGCCATGGACAGCGTCTCCATCATCTCCAACATCAGCCAGTCGTCCACACACGCCCGCTCGCCCTCGCTGCGCTACTCGCGTCGGGAAAACCGTTTCGTGTCATGTGACCTGGGGGAGACCGCTTCCTACTCCCTGCTCATCCCCACCATCAACCCGGATGCTGACAGCATCAACATCCACATCCCGGACACAGTGGAGGCCCACAGGCAGAACAGCATGCGGCAGACTCAAGAGAGCAGTGGCTACCATGAGGAAATCCAACTGCTGAACGAGGCCTACAGGAGGACGGCCAGTGGCCAGAGGAACTGAGGAAGGGAATCTTAAAGGGGTGATGGAGGTGATGGAGGAGGATTAAAGCTGGAACCCATCATGGTGTTAGATTATGGGACTCTCACATAAGAAAACATGCAAGTTTAAACTAAATCACTTGCAGAGTTATCATTTGCCAAATTATAGCCCTTACCAAGAGTATTGAGTTAGGATGTAGGTGAATGTGCCTTTGAAATTTGATAGGTTTTGTTGTTGGACTGAAAATAAAATGACTAGATGCATAGAGAAAAGGCCATGGATGCACATAAAATTCTGACATCCCTATATGCTGAAAGCTATTTTTCAGGGGAAGAATTATAGAGGTTGACATGATAATTTTTATCTATAAATAGAACTAAATGAGAGATCGAAATTATGAGTCATTAAAACATCAGGGGAGCCACTGAAAAAAGGAGAAATGATCACATGGTGGCTGAGATGAAGTGCAAGGAAATGGAAAATAGGTTTGTGTGCATGCACTGTCCCACACTATATGGCAGTTTGAATCATCAAAGTGTAACACAGGCATCAAGTACAGAGTACAGGGGGATTACTGATTAGCACAATCACTCAGCATGGCTCTGATTCCAAAAGGCAAATGAATCCCCCAAATCCTTTAGTGTTTCTATTGTGGTAGTTCATTTGTGTTTGTCTCATCATTTCTTTGTCCCTTAATTAAGCACATGTGTATGTGCGTGTATGTGTGTGCACAAGCGCACATGTGCGTGTTCACTTTGACTGTCATCATTTTAGTGTTTTAAGCATACTGTGCTGTACAAATGCCAACACTTGTCTGTATATGTTGATATGGAAGTTACTTATGTGTTGATCTGTGTGTGTGTGTGTGTGTGTGCGTGTGTCTGAGTGTGTTGTGTATGTGTGCTGTTACTTTGTCAGGAAATATACAAATGATCTGTGACAGCACTACAGCATCCATCAGCCTCTGTAAATGCTTGCTCTGTGGAGTTCGTCAGCAACTGGGAAGCAGTCCTCTGGCTCATTGGCATTCCATAAATATCATTTTGCTGCTGGAGTGACAGCCTGCATATTTTAGCTCCTGATGAGGGCACAGATGAATGTTGGTTTTATAGCCACTTAGAAGTCATTTTTCCATTAGTTTTCATCTCGCTGCATTTGCAATCTAGAATGTGAGCTAGGCAATTCAGTTACATTTAATAACTGCATAAATTTAGCTCTGTAATGGAATGTTTGTAGATGGTTTGATACAGTTTAAAAATAATGGAAACAATGCTAAAATGAATGTGATATTTGAGATGAGATTCTTTTCTAGCACACATATATGTGCACACATGTAGACCTGTACAAAAATGACACACATGCACACACGCACACACACACACACACACACACACACACACACACACACACACACACACACACACACACACACACACACACTGCACAACAGATACAGACAGGGTACCATGTACACTGAATTTAAATTTGGCTTGCACTACCTCCCAGTTATTTTTAATATAATAAATATGGAACATAGTACAATCTATTTTAATGTGCTTAATATAATATAATACATTCCTATATGAGTATGTTTCTGAGTGGAAAATGAGGGGCTGCCTGTCTTCTTGCAGCAAACTAGCCAAGACAAGTTGTGATGTGTTTATTGTTCATTTGAATGTGCTCATTAAAGATTTATTTACACACAATGGCCTCTGTGGTGTTCCTGCAAAACATGCCCAAATGCACAGAGGAGCAAAGCAGGAAGGGCATGTACACATTTGTAGGCTTAGTAACATGCAGAGTGCAATCACCATATTTTTAGTCTTTTGCACTTGTAAAGCAGTCAGCTGGAAGTTAGCCTTCATCACTGCTCAAGCTAGAGGAGAAGTGCAGTCAGTAATCAGTGAGTGCATGAGCATCAGTGTATCCTCAGTGGCCTTGGAGTTCACACAAGGAGAATCAGACCATCCCCCAAGCCTGATCAAAGCAATGAGTTTTACATCTTCACCTGCTTAAGGGAGCAGCATTCTGAACTCTCATTCAGTGGCTATTTAATGGCAAGTGAATTAGGATTGATTTATTGTACATGCTTTGAGCTATGCACAAAATATAGATTGAAATGTGTATCTGGGAGTTTGTGGAAACAGGAAATGTTTCCTGTTGTGAAATGTATTCCTACCAAAATCCAGGCGTACTGTGTGTGGCAGTATGCAGGAGCATGGCATGAGTGTGCAATCCTGACTACTTCTGTATATGCCAGGATACTGGTACGTATACAGACATATGTCCTCCTTTGATGCAGAGTATTACTTCTAGTGTTTATCAGTTGCTTCTATTAAGGAACGTTCACCTTCCAATAAGGTACATATCTATTCAGACATATGTTGAAACACTAATGCACTAAGCATACATTTCTTTATGTTTATTGTTGTATGTCATTTTTAGTATATTAATATTTTTACATATACTGTCTGATCACTGTCTTAGCAGTTCTGTATGAAGGAATAACATTTGAGTGGCATGAAAAATGCTGTTTAGAAATGATGTATTATCAGAAAAGCAATTTGGCAAACCTTATGATCGATCCATGTAAAATGGCCAGTCTAAGACATGATAAAACTGCCTTTGCTCAAAATCGTTTCTGTGGGCAAACAGCTTAAGTGTCAACAAGCACCCAGCCCTGAGGTGTCAGGACCAAATGAGACAGAAGGATTAATAGTCACTGGCATGAAGGCTTTAATCCTGCCAGTGCATTATCAGCATAGTATTTTGCAGAATCACTCTCTCCATGCTATTATCATATCATGCTACTTTTTGTCCTCTTTGGAAGTACAGAGTTCTTAGTACACAAAGAAGCATTTTGTTATTTTGTTTTCTGGTAACTCTTATGGGTGAATGGACAAAGAAATGCAGGAGGAATAAAAGTGCTAAAGAGACATGAATCAGAGAGAGAGACAGAGAGAGAGGAGGGGGGCAGAAAGTAGAGTGCATTCTAAGCTTGTCATCGTGTATCGTGTAGAGAAAAGAATTTGCAACCACTCATACAAGCTTTACATGTAAAAAGCTATCTCTTCTGCGTACATACACACACACACACACACACACACACACACAAAGACACAGAGAGACAGACAAAGAGTGACAGGGGATTGCATAGCCTTTAACATAGTTGCCAGCACATCTTCCACCTGTTCCACCAGCTTGTGGGTCTGAAGGGGCCTCCAGCACTCACAGGTCACAGGAGGCTTGCATACATGTTTGTTTGATCCTGACAAACTGTGAAGGGAGGCATGTCGACGGCAGGCAATATGGGGCTGAGAAAAGCAACTGAACTGTCAGAAAAACTGACAAATTTCACACCACATGTGTAAGATCAAACATGTATGTTGAATATACTGGAATAAACACATATGGATTTGGATTTAGGTGTAAGACCAAGAGCACAAAAATATGCCAGTTGAGTTGGATTGTATACGCATTAAACAATTTACATCTCTTATTTAAACCTGGCATTTTATTTTCTTTTATGTTTGATGCATAATGTGTGTGTGTGTGTGTGTGTGTGTGTGTGTGTGTGTGTGTGTGTTGGCGGGGAGGTTCTCGTGTGTGTGTGCATGTGCTTGTTGCTGTTGTTTTGTGGGGGGAGGGGGGACTCTATGAAAATCAGATAAATCTTTCATGAGGGGGCTTGGCTTTGCAGGTTAAATAAGACTTGGCTTGGCAACTTAGAAGCGTGCCGCACACACACACATACACACATATTACTCTCATCTGTGTGCTGCTGCAGACACTTAATTATCAACCTCTGCTCTTTAAATTCTCTCAGAGACTTCTTGCGCTCGCTTATTAATGCCTGCCTCAGCCCCACAGACAAGAAACAAGAGGGTGATGGCAACTGAACACAGTCCAATTAAATCGGCAGCATTAGGATATGTGGCCCATGGCTTGACACTCTGAGGAATTGGATGTAGCTGGAGAAAGGCTCTTTAGTGAATGCACTCTACTGCCTCATCCACCACAGCAGACTGGCTGTCCCTAACACTGAGGTTAAAACAACAGCTGCTGTTGCTTAACAGAACAAAATGTCAAAAGATAGCATTGCCATCTTTATTCCCTTTTTAAATTACCAAAACAGCTTGTTGTGAGGACAACAAATCCCATCGCGTAATGAGTTGCATGTTTAGACTATATTAAAAGTGCAAAGATGAACGCATGTAGTCCATATATGCCATCTGTGCCCATCAAAGGCAGGAATAATATAAGGGACTCTATGATAAGTTTAATATATAGTACATCCCATTAGATCTTTAGATTAGATTTAGATTAGATCTTTAGGCAATGATCAGGAGAGTATTATATGCAATTACTGCTCTCCAGTGCTGGCAGAACTATCCTAGAGTTTGTATCTATAGCAGAGACATTTACAAGGATAAAAGCTGGTATCAAAGGTTAGTTTCTGTTCCCTTAGCACCATTCTCACACTGATCTAAAAGCCAGAATGAATTGGTAGTATAGCATTCTCCCAGCTTTAACCCGTCTGAACTACATTATTTTCCCAATTTCTGACTTAAAAGTTATGTGTCCAAATGTATAAAAAAGTACCAAAAAAGTGTCAAAACAAGAGAGCAATTGCTGAGCAACTGATCATGAAGTAGCACAGTGAATGACCTGTATTTTTCCACTGGACTACAAATGCTGTGATTTCCACGTAATTGTTGTTTGATCATATATATTATGAACATATTATGCACTGTATTGTATAATATGTTCATTTTGACACTGGTGAGAACACTAATAATGTTTTTGCCAAGGCACAAAAATGAGCAGGTAATAGGTACACTGAGAGGCAGATAGAACTGAGCAAACATAATTTGAATAATATGCAGGGTTATATATATACTGTATAGGCTACAAAAAACTTACAGTCCAACCTTTGCAAAATAAGCCAAACAAAACAGATCACATATTTTTAGACATGCAAAACTATTTAAAAACATGCACAAACATCTCATCTTATCAGCACTTAATTGCATACACTGCAGTCACACATACATATTTCCTCCCACATAGATCTTGTGTGTGATTTAGGACCTCATGCTGCCACAAACACCACCAAGTCTGATATAGACAGTGCATTTCTGTGTCTCCTGTTTGTGTCTGTGTATAACATAGCCTATTCCTTTTTTTCCTTTTAATTTTTATCGTGGCCAACAAGTTTCATTTAAAACAGTAATAAGTCTTAGTTAATCATCTTAAAAAGTTTACTTTTCCTCTTTTTCCATAGAAAGAAAGACAAGAAAAGTCAGGTCTGTCCGTAAATACATATTCCACAGGACAGACATAGTTTCAGCCTAACAGTGACCATACATCAGCATCAGTTTTTTAACCCTGTGGCCAAGAATTATAAATATTTTAGTGCTTTTACAAAATGAACAGTATGAACATGGGGAGTTTCCATCTTACATTCCATTCAGCTAGATATATATACACAAGAGGTAAAAGAAAAACAACCAAAACAAAATAAACAACCCTTTAAGTCAGCAAAAATCTGATCTTATATGTTCAATATACCCAGTGCACTTGGACCAAATCCTGGAATATTTTTCAGTGAGATTTTTTCCACCGCGTACATGTCATGGATCACACCTAGCCAATCATCTAGTGGAGGTCTGGTTTCAACCATCCTCTGTGATAACAACAATTTTTATTGTCAAATAAAAATAGTGTCAAACCTGTAGGCCTATGGGATGTTTACCCCAAAGGCAGCTTCCAGGTGGAAGTGTATTTCTTTCCAGTATGTGGCTAATGCTGGGAATGCCCAAAAAATATGAGTGATTGGCCTCATTTGATCCATAAGCTCTCCAGCATCTAGTGTTGGGCATTTGTTTATGTTGCTATAGGGGGGTAATAAAGAATCTTGACATATTTTTCCAATTAAATTCTTGCCAGGTATAGAACATGTCTCCCAATATAATAATACAATATCCCACATGGAGCATGTTACAGATTACTCTGACTCTGAGCTTATGGGATAGCACCAGCCTGTCAGCATCCAAGCTGGACTCAGTGCCATTAGAGCAGACTGACTCGGTAAATGTTGACAACAAATGACATTCTTAGCCTGTATCAGGCGCAAGAGGGGAAAAATACACCAACTAATCAGTGCCTGTGGGAAGAAATTGATTGTCATGGGAGGGGCCCCACACGTTGCCATGGGTGAATTGCCCTGTGTTTACAGAAAAGGTCCTACAAAAGAAAAAATAATTATGATAGGTAAATAGGCCAGTATGGGTAAATATTTAGACATTTCAAAATGTCAGTAGCACTTAAAATTATGACTGTGGCTCGGTCGTGCCGTTTTTCCCTATTCAACATAAGGAAGATCAGGCCGTACCTAACCCAACATGCAACCCAGCTCCTGGTTCAGACCCTGGTTATCTCTCGTCTTGACTACTGCAATGTCCTCCTATCAGGCCTACCAGCCTGTGCAGTGAGACCGCTACAGATGATCCAGAATGCAGCTGCACGTCTGGTCTTTAACCAGCCAAAAAGGGCACATGTCACACCTCTGTTCATTGAACTTCACTGGCTGCCCTTGGCTGCTCGCATTAAATTCAAGGCACTTATGTTGGCCTACAGGGTGAATGATGGCTCTGCTCCCATCTACTTGAATTCTCTTCTGAAGCCCTATGTCACCCGACGACCACTACGCTCCTCTAAGGAACGTTTTCTAGCACGGCCAACACCTTGTGCAGGTCGGTCCAGACTCTTCTCATATCTGGTTCCGCGCTGGTGGAATGACCTCCTAAGTGCTACCAGATCAACTGATACCCTCTCCACCTTCAAGAAACTCGTGAAGACTAAGCTCTTCCAAGAATATCTCCTGGTGTAAACTTTGAGAATGCACTTAATAATTTAATTCTCTACACTATTGCACTTTCAACTTAAAACAGCGCAGATTCTATGTTAGCAATATGCACTCCTTGTTAGTTCATTGTGTTGTAGCTTGAATGTTATCCTCTTTTGTAAGTCGCTTTGGATAAAAGCGTCTGCTAAATGCCTAAATCTAAATCTAAATCTAGACTACACGAACATGGCTGGCGATTAAAATATTCTCGTAGGCTAAGAGAAAGATCTATTCAGTTTTTGGATGGAAGACACTTTAATTTGAAACCTTTATTTTGCCAACAGCGTTAGACGTGCGTATTCTCAACCGCTCTGTGCCTTTATGGTGACTTTTATTTTGACATCGTTCAGTCAACGCGACTTAAAAGCAAATGATGTCATCACTGTGCGATTTTCTTGCTGTCTCTTATAGAGCTAGCTAGAAGTCAACACAGGATTTACTGGCAACTTAAATTATTTCAGTATTTTTCTTTTCATTAGAAAACCACTAGTACCTCAACTTGTATTTTCTCTTGACACGCTCAATCCCTTAAGCGGCGTGTCACGGGTGGATGTCTCCTGCCAAGCGTGCCATCTCGTTAGCATCTAATGAATTGTGTTAGCAGCAAAGAGACGTTCATAATATCGTAAAGTCTCCATCCATCTTTTAACTATCTACCTATTTACTTAATTCGGCCAACGATAATTCATGCGTAGTCTGGATAACATATACTTAGGGAAAGGCAAGGGGGTCCTTGCACTGTTGTGGACGGCATGAGTTATGGTTATGGTGGCAGGAGAGGCCGGAGAGGAGGTCGCAGGTTTGGCGATGGAAATGAGGAGAGGTGGGAACGTGGAGCTGGACCAAGTAGCGGAGGTTATCAGAGGAATTCCGGATGGGAATCACGAGAGGAACAGGGCCGTGGAGGTGGTGGCCCCCGGGGTAAACACCCGCCACACCTGAAAGGCAGAGAGATTGGCTTATGGTATGCCAAATGGGGTGGTGTAAAAAGGTCCGAACAGGAGAGAAAATCGGTAAGTCTCTGGGCCTTTCTTTTAAAATATACTCTCTACTATAACCTCACGATGGTCTTTTTAACTCGTTATATAATGCTGTACCTTTGTAGAGAGCAGTCGTTCAGATGGACCAGTCAAGAGAGCAGCACATCACTGAACTACTAAACTCGGTTCAACGACTTCCCTCCGGAGCTGGCATGGGCACAGCCGCCTCCACATCACAGTCCTGGAGGTCGAAGCCACAGGAGAGTCGCCACAGGTGACAAGCCTCTCTTACGCCATCTTGAGTTAGTTTGTACAAAGTGGGTCTGTGGTAAAGATTTGCTTGAAGTCTGTGCTGCCTAACACACATGCCTAACATAACTGTAGTGCATAACCAAAATCTATTTTCTCCTCAGTTACTTTGATGGCGATGAACCACCTGAGGAAGTACAAGTCCCTGAAACAAAACCTGAGATTAGGAAAGTCAAGCAAGAAAATGAGACGATCATGGACAAAGACCTTGAATACCTGTTTCAGGACATAGTACGCAAACCAACCCTTGACCAAGAACTCAAAAAAGACTTACAAAGAAAAAGGGCTGAGCCTAAGTATCTGGACATGTTGGTAAGAACCTTTGTTGTCTTATGGTGATATTACCCATACAGTGTTGCCTAGTAGTGTATACTATTGATAGACATTATGCCTGTGTTTGGATTTTGTCCCCAGAAATTCAGGGAAAAGCTTCCATCATATGGAATGAGAGAGGTATGACCATCACATTGATCATAGATGCATCTCTTGACAGCCTCCTTAGAGTTCTAGCTAAAAGTCATGTGTCTTCTTGTCTTTCAGGAGCTGGTCCAACTCATCGAGGCCAGCCAGGTTGTAGTGGTGAGCGGGGAGACTGGCTGTGGAAAGACCACTCAGGTCACACAGTTCATCCTGGACGATTACATTGAGAGGGACATGGGCTCCCTCTGCAGGGTTGTGTGCACCCAGCCCCGCAGAATCAGCGCTATCTCTGTAAGCTTCAAGTCTGGATCTTCACAGTCTGTCAGTCAGCAGATCAAAATTGTAACATTCTAAATGTGCAGAAGTTGTTTACTGAGGCTGTTGAGGCCTTGGTGTTGCTTTGACTTTGTAACTGTAACTGCAGAGTTGTGAAAGTTACAGATGGCTTGAAGTCAGACTGGCCGACTGAGCTTTAACATTTAAGATGTAGCCTGTTGGATGTAAATGACTGAAAGAACTGTTTTCCACACAGGTTGCAGAGAGGGTGTCTGCAGAGCGTTCTGAGAGTGTGGGCAATGGCAACTCATGTGGGTACCAGATCCGTCTGCAAAGGTGAATAACCAGAGTTTGTAAACATGAATCAATGTAATTTACTTTGTGCCATAGTCATAAATAGGGGTGGGGTTGGGTGATGATGGTGAGCAAACCAGTTGTGTTTGGCAAAAGCTTCAATCAGCATCAAACATAAAAAAGTTAATTGTTCACATGGAATCATATTGCTAAATATTACTACTACTACTACTATTATTACTACTAATAATAATATTAAAATATTAGCAGTTGTTCAGCTTCAGTGTCAAAACATTGGAAGAGACCTTCAACTAATCTTGCATAGTTTGTACAGACTTATGTCTTACATGAATGTATTTTCATTTAGCATATCTGCACATTTGTTTCCTCTCCACCTCTCCCAGTCCTACTTTCCTTCTTGTGTGTGTGTGTGTGTGTGTGTGTGTGTGTGTGGTGTGTGTGTGTGGTGTGTGTGTGTGTGTGTGTGTGTGTGTGTGAGAAGTGGCTTGATTATGCTCTGATGATTGTGACTGCTGAGTGGAGTCTGCTGGGCCAGAGTGTGTGTGTGTGTGTGTGTGTGTGTGTGTGTGTGTGTGTGGGCCTGTGGAGAGGAGGCTGATTACAATGCAGTCCTCTCTTAACTCCTAGGCCAATCACCTCTTGACTTTAAACAATGTCACTCTCAGGACTGCCAGTCTTGTCTCTCGGGTCCATCTCAGCTGCTCTGTTCATTAAAGTGACAGCATTTTATTGTGTCAGATATCATCACCAGGTTTCTTGGTTCATATTCCATCTTTATGCCTTCTTATCATTCTTTTCCTGTTATGACTGGACTTTCTGTCACATCCTTAATGTCAGTAAAATGCCATGGTATTTGTATGGCATGAATTTATGACATTACGTTGTTTATACACTTCCTTCATCTAAGTTATAGCCAAAAATAGCAAATGCTCAAATTTCATGTCGTGTTTTACGTCATATACAAATACCATGGCATTTTAGTGGCGTTATAGATGTGACAAAAAAAATTCATTCTCGTTAGAATTGCCCAATCTCCTTCCTCTTCTAAGTCTCACCCTCAAATCTCCCAAATTGGTCTCTCCATATTGTCCCTCAGTACCTGGAATCACCCTTCTCTCCCTCTTCTCCCTGGCTATAGAGGCTCTGCAGCCAGAGGGTGTGTTGCATTTCAGATTTGATGGGAACACAGTGTCTTGCCAGAATCTCAAGAGGCTCACATATATGTGCCTTGGGAGATTTCATTTCTGTCAGTGCATTTGTGTGGTGCTCTCAGGTAGAAGGAGCAGTCTCAGCCCTGTCCCAAATTAGCGGAACCGGCAGCATGGATGGATCAGTTGTCCTTGATTTTAGTTAATTCATTATTGATGATCCTCAGCACTCTTTCATCTCATTTCAGCCTTTGCTATTTTCTCTAGAAAATTCCATTATACTCATCCTTATATGTGTATGTGTGTTTGTGTTTAGCTGAAATTTGTTGTTTCCTCTGAGGCTAACTTTAGCAGTGCACTTTTGGTTGGTCTGGAGGGGACAGACAGGCTTCCGGAAGTAATCAGTCAGAAAGCTGTCAAACAAGGTCCAATCCCCTGTCAGTGCATCTCTCCTCAGAGCAACAGAGCAATAGCTGTGCTGATGATGGAGGCAGGGGTGGTGTGTGTGTGTTTGTGTGTGTGTGTGTGTGTGGGGGGGGGGGGGGGCAAGCAGTTGGAGAGAGAGAGAGAACAGAGAGCTGAGATGGTCAGGCACAGGGGGTGAGGCTGAGAGACTTGAAGGGGCTGAGATGGTCAGGCACAGGGGGCGTGTGGAGGGGTGGGGGTGAGGCTGAGAGACGAAGAAGCTAAGATGGTCAAGTACGGGGGGGTGGGGAGGGTGAGGCTTAGAGATTTAAAGGAGCTGAGATGGTCAGGCACAGGGGGGTGAGGCTGAGAGAGTTAATAATGAATGACGACAGGAGGAATGGGGATGAGTCTGGGAGACCCTCAGGGCTTGTGTGTCTCTCTCCTCCTTTTGCCTCCTTCCCCTCTGTCTGTCTGACTGTCTAGCTGTCCATCATTTTCTCTCTCTCTCCTGTTCCTTTCCACTTTCACCACCTGTCTGTGTTAGAGACTGACTCTGCTGAATTAATCCACAGCCCTGAGATTGCAGATGCGAAATACAGTCATACATACAGATGTTGCTCATGCTAAAAATTGAAATAAACAGATTCTGTTTTCATTGCTTCAGTTCATGTGAAAAATGTCAAACCTGGAATGACCATAGTTGTGTTTATTATATTGTTTTGTCCTGTTGTCATTATACTGTTTTTTACCCCCACCCCACACCCCTTCTGTTGGCTCTGCTCTTCAGTCGGTTACCACGGAAACAAGGCTCTGTTTTGTATTGTACGACGGGCATTATTCTTCAGTGGCTCCGCTCCGATCCGTGAGTGTCCTCTTCCCATTCATTCTTCTTCCGTTCTTTCTCTCTATCTCTCTTGCTGGTTTTTCTTCTCTCTCTCCGTGGTGTCATTGATGAGGTTCAGGTTTATCAGGCCGCCGCAGGTCTGTACATATTCTCTCTAAGCAGACTTAGAGAAAGCCCAAGGTCTGCAGCTGCTTTTGTATTCCTCCAACCTGCACAAAGACGATACCTGTATTCCACTGTGCCGCTTTTTCAGTACATAGCCATGAAAGCCTTCAAACAAGACGAGAGAGAGCAGGAGAATATTTGCTGCTGCATGTTTTCATATGAGCAGAAATAATTTCTAAGTGTTCATAATAGCTTATTTGTTTCTGTCAAAAGCAGGATTCCCTAGTTGAACCAAGGAACACCATTAAAAAAAGGAACAGCACTAAAGTAATTGTGTTACAAATGAACTTGAATGCAGAATGCAGCAATCTTGTTGCAGTTTTATTTCCCATTAACACTTGCAAATCCCCAACCTGATCCCCAACCTTTATCTGGTTCCACCTCCTCTTAGACACCTGTCCAGTATTAGTCACCTGGTGTTGGATGAGATCCATGAGCGGAATCTCCAGTCCGATGTTCTCCTCACCATCGTGAAAGACCTGCTGTTAGTCCGTGATGACCTCAAAGTGATTCTCATGAGTGCTACGCTCAACGCAGAGAAATTCAGCAAGTACTTTGGTGAGAAAAGCTTCTCATTAAAAGTGTTATTTGGAATGGGTTGGAAATTCTAATGGGCTTTCTATTAATAACGTTTGATTAAAGTAACGTCCACTAACACTTCAGTGCACAATCTCAGTGTAGCGACTTGGAATACAGATTCCATTTGGAATACAGCAATTTAGAATCTGTTTGTCTTTTATTCTGCTGTAGTCAGACAACAAACAAAGTATTGATTGATATAGCTTCAAAAGAACATTGAGTCTTGTTCCCAGCCATGAGATTTCTTCCCACTTCAAAGCAAGCGCGATGCTTGTTTTGAATTTTTAAAGTCCCTCTCATTCTCTCATTCTGGCGGTTCTCTCCTCCCTCACACAGCCTATAAGTGAGTGATTCACACATTGGGCCAGTCTGTGTGGAGAATGCACAGCCATGGCCAACTAGCTCAGGTGTTCCTGAGAAAATGACTGTGTCCAACATCACCATCTCCCTTTGTTCCTTTCCGCCCCCTGAAGGTAACTGTCCGATGATTCACATTCCTGGCTTCACCTACCCGGTCCAGGAATACCTGCTGGAGGATGTGGTGGAGAAGCTCAGGTGAGGCCTCACAGCGTCACACAGCCAAGCATGTGGCTGTGCACATCAAGCCTGTGGGCTGCGTATGTTCTCAAAAGCAAGCACTGATACATCAAACCCTTATTGTTTAGATACAGCCAGTGAAATGAAAGCACCAAGAAAAGCTGATTGCCATGTGGGTGGGTGGAAGAGAGGGAGTAGACATCCATGTACAAAGCTCTTTGTAAAGAAAGCTTGACAGGTTGTGTATTTTACCCCAGAAAACCACATTTTTTGTTGTTTATATCTTGTTTCAACTAAAAAATGCAGTTTATTACAGCATAATGGACTGTACTACACAAAATGATCACTCCATGCTTGCTTTGAGATTTTACAGAGAGATGTTACTTTACTTTGTGTAAAAACAAGATTAGTTATTTTCCAAATTCTGCATACTTCTTTTCCAAATAAAGGAGATGTCATGGATAAAGATGCATTGGAATATGCTTGTGAAGCAAGCGTATCCTACATTTGTTGAATTGCTGATTTTTTGCCCATGTTGTTGATAATATTACTCACATGCACACTTTGCAAGCCATTTTTCATCCTTGAATGTGGTGTCTCTTTGTTGTTTCGTGTGTGTGTGTGTGTGCCTCTTCAGATACCGGCCTCAGAAGCAGGAGCGTCGTCCCAGGTGGAAGCGAGGCTTCATGCATGGGCAGGTGTCACGCCCAGAAAAGGAGCAGAAGGAGGCTGAGTACCGGGAGAGTTGGCCCTGCTACGCACGCACCCTCAGGGACAAGTCAGTCACGACACCCCCTGACTCACCCTGCCACCCACCTCCACTCAGCACCCAACACCCAGCAAATAGCACACAGCAGAGTACAAAGCCTCTGGGCTGTCTGATAAGGTTATCAAATTTACGAGGATGGTTGAGAAAGACCAGTGCCATATCTGGGATGTTAGAGCCACTCTTATTCACATCTCCGAGGGCCTCTCAGTGTGCTCAGAGGAAAAGGGCATTCTGTATCTTGTTGCAATCGGCATCATGACTTTAGTATTCCCATGCTTGTCCAGAACTGTTTGTTAAATCAGCGGTAAATTGACTTTCGAATGCCATCTGGCCTGTGGAGATTTTGTTCTATGCTGTGAACTGTAGTTTTTTTTGTTGATGTTGAAAAGTGGGTTTGCCATTGGGTTTGGTGAATGTGGCTGCCTGCTCTCATGATTGACTGTGATTGGCAGGTACTCAGACAGCACCATTGACGTACTGGAGATGATGGACGACCAAGACAAAATCGACCTGGATTTGATCGCAGCACTCATCAGACACATTGTGATGAATGAGGATGTGAGTAGTGAGTGTGAAAGGGGGTTTACTCTTGTGTTGTGTGTGTGTGTGTGTGTGTGTGTGTGTGTGTGTGTGTGTGTGTGCGGTGCATGTGTGTGTGTATGTGTGTGTGTGTTTGTGTCTGTGTATATGTGTGAGGTAGAGTGTATGTTTGCGTGTGTATGTATGTGTGAGGTTGAGTATGTTTTTGCACACGCGTGTGTGTGTGTGTGTGTGCGTGTGTGTGTGTGTGTGTGTGTGTGTGTGTGTGTGTGTGTGTGTGTGTGTGTGTGTGTGTCCTGTGTATTCCCCCTGTGTGTAAATGACGGTGGCGTGGGAACAGAGACAGATGGGGGTGCAGTGGGTGCGGACTGCCACAGCAGGAGCTCATTGGCAGCTCGCTGCCTGTTAATAGGAGAGCTTAACAGATGCTCTGCATGTGACCTGCCTGCTACTTTTTCCTCTCTCTATCTCTCTCTGTCTCTCTCACTCTATCCTGACAGTCCTCTCCTCAGCGGCACCCTCCCTCCCTCCCTCTCTCTCCCTCTCTCTCCCTCTCTCTCTTCCTCTCTCTCCCTCTTTCCCTCCCTCCCTCCCTCCCTCCCTCCCTCCTCCCTTCCTCCCTTCCTCTCACTCTTTGATCGGCAGCACTGGTTCTTATCCGTGAGGAGATTCCAGGGCTTAAGAGGGTCTGTTCTGACGCTCTTATCCTGCCTTAATGAAGACGCACCACAGGCCTCCCTGAGGGCGTGTGCTCACGCACGGAGGCGTGGAGGCGACCCAGTGCCGTCCCGCTCTGTCCCGTCCCCTGCCAGAGCACCGCAGCTGTGCAGATGCCACTTCATCTCATTAGCTAAAGTCGCACCAGACCTGCTGCTGCTGCTACTACTGCTGGCTGTGCCTTTCTTGGCTGGCAGCCCAGACTACTGTACTCCGGAGAGGAGGCACACTCCATAACATAGACTTCATTTTAATCAGGGAGGGAGTCGCCTTCCTACACTGCCTCCGTTATTATGGACGTTTTAGCATGCCAAATCAGCGGCAGTTAAAAAAGGTTGCATATGACCAGAGAGGAAGAGGGAATCTGTCTGTGATCATTTTTCTTGACTCAGGAATGGAAAATGAAAAGTTTCTAAAATCCAAAAGCTTTGAAAAAACCTTGTGTTTGCTGGTGTGGCTGCTTGATGGGGCCAGACAAAGATAATAGTAGAGGCTGCTTTTGAGGTTGATGACGCCACAGAGTCACTCTGTTCTACGCTGAAATTCTGCTTGGATCGTGTGTGCCCTCTGTCTACCAGACCCGCACGACCCACCCAGTCTCATGCGTGGCTTAATGACTCACTTCGGTCAATGCGCACTAACCTCAGAGCTGCTGAAAGGAAATGGCACAAAACTAAGAATTCGGCCGATCTAGCACAATTCCAAGTACTACTATCTTCCTTCTCATCCAGTGTCACTGCTGCGAAAAAGGCTTTCTATCATGACAAGATTAACAACGCCACGGACACCAAGAAACTCTTTTCCACCTTTAAATCTTTACTAAACCCACCTCCTCCACCTCCTCCAACTAACCTCACAGCTGACACTTTTGCTGCATTCTTCACTAACAAAGTTGCAGCTATTAGTAGTCAGTTCTCAAACCAATCTACACAGGTTCCTTCTCCTAGCCTCTCTACACCAACTGCTTCCTTTTCTTCTTTCACTCCTCTCTCCGAGGCAGAGGTGTCTAAGCTTCTCACAGACAGCCGGCCTACCTCTTGTCTTCTGGATCCTATCCCAACAACCCTTCTTCAGGCCATAACCCCCACAATTGTGACAGCAACCACACATGTGGTCAATGCGTCACTAACTAGGGGTACATTTCCCACTGCCTTCAAACAAGCCCAGGTAACACCATTGCTCAAAAAACCATCCCTCGCTCCCACTCAAGTGGAGAACTACCGGCCTGTCTCTCTTCTTCCCTTCCTTTCCAAAGCCATTGAACGAGCTGTCTTTAAACAGGTCACAGGATTTCTCACTCAGAACAACCTCCTCGACTCCAACCAATCCGGCTTCAGAAGTGGCCACTCCACTGAAACGGCGCTTCTGTCTGTGACGGAAGCACTAAAAGAGGCCAGAGCGGCAGGTCAGTCCTCAGTGCTCATCCTGCTGGACCTATCAGCAGCATTTGACACGGTCAACCACAGCATCCTACTGGACAAGCTGACCAACATTGGGATTGATGGCACAGTGCACTCTTGGTTCAAGTCCTATCTTACTGGACGGTCGTTCAACGTATCGTGGCTAGGACAGACATCGGCACTTCACCAACTCACCACAGGAGTACCCCAAGGATCTGTGCTGGGGCCCCTTCTCTTCACACTGTACATCACCTCGCTGGGCTCAATCATCCACTCCCATGGCTTCTCTTACCACTGCTATGCGGATGATACCCAGCTCTATCTGTCCTTTCCGCCGGACGACTCCACGGTGTCATCACGGATCTCGGACTGTCTCTCCGATATATCTGCATGGATGAAAGGACATCACCTCCAACTAAATCTCTCCAAAACTGAACTGCTGGTCCTCCCAGCCAAACAAGCCATACATCACGACATCAGTATCAAGATCGACTCCCTGTCTGTTCCTCCCACCAAAGTGGCAAGAAACCTAGGTGTCATGATCGATGACCAACTGACCTTTGCAGATCACGTTGCCTCTGTGGCTCGGTCGTGCCGTTTTTCCCTATTCAACATAAGGAAGATCAGGCCGTACCTAACCCAACATGCAACCCAGCTCCTGGTTCAGACCCTGGTTATCTCTCGTCTTGACTACTGCAATGTCCTCCTATCAGGCCTACCAGCCTGTGCAGTGAGACCGCTACAGATGATCCAGAATGCAGCTGCACGTCTGGTCTTTAACCAGCCAAAAAGGGCACATGTCACACCTCTGTTCATTGAACTTCACTGGCTGTCCTTGGCTGCTCGCATTAAATTCAAGGCACTTATGTTGGCCTACAGGGTGAATGATGGCTCTGCTCCCATCTACTTGAATTCTCTTCTGAAGCCCTATGTCACCCGACGACCACTACGCTCCTCTAAGGAACGTTTTCTAGCACGGCCAACACCTTGTGCAGGTCGGTCCAGACTCTTCTCATATCTGGTTCCGCGCTGGTGGAATGACCTCCCAAGTGCTACCAGATCAACTGATACCCTCTCCACCTTCAAGAAACTCGTGAAGACTAAGCTCTTCCAAGAATATCTCCTGGTGTAAACTTTGAGAATGCACTTAATAATTTAATTTCTCTACATTGTGTTACACTATTGCACTTTCAACTTAAAACAGCGCAGATTCTATGTTAGCAATATGCACTCCTTGTTAGTTCATTGTGTTGTAGCTTGAATGTTATCCTCTTTTGTAAGTCGCTTTGGATAAAAGCGTCTGCTAAATGCCTAAATGTAAATGTAAATGTAGAGGGTCCGTTTTGACAGCGCGGGAATTTATAGACCATCTGTCATTTTACTGTTTGAAGTGAGACGTGTGTTGTGAAATGTTTTATGTTCAGGGAGGGACAGAGTGTCAGTCTGTTAAAGTGGCTTCAGTGTAACATGGTGTATAATTAATTTTCTATTCTTGAGAGTGTGTGTGAGCGTGTGTGTGTGAGCGTGTGTGTGTGTGTGAGTGTGAGTGAATAAAGTACCCCTACAAAGGTGCTGTCAAAAAGCGGGTAGGTTAAGGGCTCTTAGTTGAGAAGAGTGCACATGGGCAGATGCTCTTTAGTGTGTCTGCCAAAAGGGCACCAGGAGGACTCTGGCAGCCTCTCATCTTCCCCTTGATCTCCCGTCTCCCTCCTCCTCAGCATGTGTGTGCGCACGTGTGTGTGTGTGTGTGTGTTTGTGTGTGTGTGTGTGTTGGAGAGTGTCTGGGTGGGGGGGCGAGCTTGAAGAAGGTGTGAGGCCGGTAAAGGAAGGAGGGCTTCATGTGAAGGATGATAATGATGTTGATGGTGATGTTGTTGTCCCCACATGTCATGCGTCACCAATCCCCCTGGGAGGAGGATGTGTTGAGCAGAAGCTGCGGATTAATGAGCATTAATTAGGCATAGCGTTTGGGAATGGGGAGCCTTTTAATGTCAGCCTGGCTCCACAGCATGCAGAAAAGTGGGTCAGGGAGAGTTCTGATGTACACATGAACATGCTCATACATGTGAAAACACATACACACACACAAACACACACACACACACACAGAGTAATTCCCCAGCACATTCATAAGCTCCCTTGTGGTCGGCATAGGCATCAGCTCGTGATGTCTTGTGTTTTAAATGTTGCACAGCATCTGGTCTAAATAGATGGCTGAATTCAAAACAAGGCAGCAGTGTCCCTCAGCTCCAGGCTTTCTCATTCAGTACGCTCTTTCCTCTGTCTTATTCTCCCTATCCCCCCATCTATCTCTCTCTCTCTCTCACCCCCCCCTCTCAGCCACCCCCCCCGGGTGCTCCAGTGCCCTTGTGAGGTCAGTCAGATGTGTGTGTGTGTGAAGAGGCTCCAGTCCCTGCACACGTAAAGAGGGCTTTTGTCCCAGAGAAGCAGGTCGTCCGTATCCCCGTTTGACCCGCCTTGCCCTTCCGCTCTGACTAATATTTTCCTCGCTCACTATTAAGTGTGCGTTTGCAAATGCAACCATTAGGCATGACGCACGTGGCCGGCGGGCGCTGTCAGAAGGGTTTGTGGGACGTCTCCAGCACTGCCTGAGTGTCTACCACATGAATCTCATAAGCTTTATAGTCACTCAGTAGCAGAGGCTTTTATCTACAGAGACAATACGATGCAGATTGCTGCAGGCTATCAGGTTATGTATTTGAGTATATTAGGTAATATGTATTTGGTTCTGTTATCTGTTACTTCTGTTTGAGTGTATATTGTATTGTATACTGTGTCTCCTATACATTCATATGGAAGTGATTGGATGAGCATAAGTAGGGGGGCTTGTGTATGTTTTCATGCCAAGCTTTTATCTTATAATCGTCCATGTGCGCGTTTGTGTTTCAGGAAGGAGCTATTCTGGTCTTCCTGCCGGGATGGGACAACATTAGTGGTCTTCATGACCTCCTTATGGCTCAACAGATGTTCAAGTCAGGTACACACACACACACACACACTCTTTACACCCAATATAAACATTTCCCCAAGCAAAATAGTTTGATTGTATAAATCACAAGTTAGTTAGTCAGTGTACTGAATATGGGAATCACACCGCTGTCTGTGGCTGACATTTGAAAGTCCATCTGTAGGCCTCTAGCTTGTCCATCAGAAAGCCCCTAGCTAGACCTCTAGAAAGTCCCACTGTGGCGTGTGTCAGGTAGTGACTGATAACATGGCTGCTGTCTGTGCTCTCTGTCTTGTGTGTTCCAGATAAGTTTGTGATCATTCCCCTCCACTCTCTCATGCCCACGGTCAGCCAGACCCAGGTAAGCCCTCCTCCACACCTCTAGCCCCCACTGCTCCCACAGATGCTGGGATTACAGTCTGATCTCTCCCCACTCAGGTCTTCAAAAGACCTCCGCCTGGAGTCCGCAAGATTGTCATCGCCACTAACATTGCTGAAACCAGGTGTGTGAACACAGTGCAAGACTGATACTTTGATGCCACTGGTTATACACTCCCTGTGGATTGCGGTGTGATGCACACGAGCCTCTTAAAATGAATCAGATAAAGAACTGGATCAAAGTATTGTAAAATAAAACAGTATTTCAAGAGCTCCTTTCCAAGACGCTATATATCCATTGAATGAACAGATGAATGAACTGCTTCTCAGTTAACATCAGGAAAATCACTGTTTTGTCGTTTAAATTGGATAAGAGCAAATGAATTGTCCCGATGTTGGCCTGAAAATCAAATTTAAAAAAAGATTTATGAAAATTCATTTAAATGGCTTTTGTAGCATTTCGGAAAAGCTCTTCAAATGCACAATATTTAGAGTTCAGAGAGTTTTGTAAAGTTATTTTAATATAAATTGCTCATCACTGCTTATTCAGAGAAATCAATTTGAGAAACCATTTAGTTTCCCAACTGCAAATGAGGATGCCATTTCAGAGCATATTTCCGTACGTGCGTGCGTGCGTGCGTGCGTTCGTTCCTCCTGTGAGTGCTGAGGATGGGAATGCTTGCTTCTTGTGAGTCTGGGTCATGTGGAGCGCTGCACCACCACTGCTTGGCAGACTCGTCAGGTTTGGGGGTTAGCGATCACACCCAAACTGGGAACTCCAGTTGGCCCTGGGTGCCCTGCCACACACTGCGTGGTTAGCGAGTCTGCAGTGAACGAATGCTCCGACTCCTCGTCTCTCCATCTCACTCTGTGTCGTCATCTCTCTGTCGCTCCACCGCACTCTCAAACAGGCTCTGGCGACCTCACCCAAAATACACCCAACACTTCCACCGCATCTCACATCCAAACTGATGGGCTTTCATGCCCACTGACGGGCTTATTTATAGCTCCGTGTGTGTGCGCATGTGTGTGTGTGTGTAAGTAAATGTGTGTGTGTTGGTGTCTTTGCCTTTGAACTAAACTTAAGCTCATCTGTCTCTGACATTGGCAATAAGTATGTGTAGTGTTTTTGCCAGCCTAGTCTCCCTCCCTGCCTCTCCTCTCTGTCTCTTAGTCAAGGAAGAAGGGAAGGAACTTACAGTGGCAGCAGTGGATATTTTATGAATGCATGAAGAGAATCATATTGGGCAAATCGGGACACTAAAATAAATCACTCATGTCTCTTCTCTCTCTCTCTCTCTCTCTCTCTCTCTCTCTCTCTCTCTCTCTCTGTCTCTCTCTGTCTCTCTCTCTCTCTCTCTATCTCTCTCTCTATGTCTCTCTCCACACACACACACACTCTCTCTCACTTAGTTTGAGTAGGATGTTGATGGGTTTTTTTTTCTACTCTTGTAAAGTCTTATTTTCACTTTTACAAATCCATGAATTTCTTTGCTGTATTTGAGGAACGATGGTGCTGTAACAATGTGTTGTGTAATATTGAAAATGAAGAGTTACAGTTTGCACATCTTTTGGAGAATAGACCTTTTAACTACATTTATGTATTTTTATGCTATATAAAAACGGACTAGACTATAATAACCGAGAAATTGAAATTTCTCTCTCTCTCCTCTCTCTCTCTCTCTCTCCTCTCTCTCTCTCTCTCTCTCACTCTCTCACTCACTCAGTATCACCATAGACGATGTGGTGTATGTAATAGATGGTGGGAAGATTAAGGAGACCCACTTTGACACCCAGAACAACATCAGCACAATGACCCCGGAATGGGTGAGCCTGGCCAACGCCAAGCAGAGGAAAGGTCGCGCTGGCAGGTACCTTGAGTCTCAACAACCCCACCCCCCACCACCCTCCTTTCAAGGTTGTCCTCTTGTTGTCTGAGCCCTCTGTGTCTCTGACCCGCCCTCATCTGTGTGTCATCTCAGCCACGTGTGCAGGGAGAGCGAGAGAGAGGGGCGAAACACAGGACTGATATCTCTTTTATCTTGACTGGGCCACCATCTCTATTCCTTAATCTGACAGACCAGTTCTCTGTGCTGCCACTGGGATGCTGGCCACTGTTGTTTTATGGGCCTCTCTGTCACTCCTTTGTCTCTCGCCACTCTTCTCTTCTCTTCCACTGATTGTGTGTGTCTGTGTGTGCGTGTGCGTGTGTGTGTGTGTGCGCGCGCGCGAGTGTGTGTGTGTGTGCGTGCATGCGTGCATGCACGTGTCAGTATGTGCTTTTAAAGGCGTCACTGGGGCTTCCATCTTTCCTCAAGTCACTGTTTTCTCTAGTCCACAGGAAGCCATTTTGCTTGACTTCACGTGTGTGTGTGTGCGCGTACGTGTGCGTGTGTGTGTTAGCTGTGGGAATTGCTTGACTGACAGGTGAAATGAGTGTTCCTGTTCCAGTCACACATTTAAAGCTTTTATCTGCCAGTGATGTTAAATGAGACTAAGAGAGAGTGTGTGTGTGTGTGTGTGTGTGTGTGTGTGTGTGTGTGGTGTGTGTGTGGTGTGTGTGTGTGTGTGAAGGACTAAGCTGGAGTGTGCATGACAGGGTAAATTGCGCTTCAGTTTGGTGTGTGTGTATGTGTGTGTGTTTGTGTTTGTGCTTGTGCTGAGCCCTGATGGGGTTGGATGGATTCGAGTGATTCACATGTGGAGAGGAACCCAGATACAGCTTTCAGCACTGAAATTTAAACAAGTCTCTCTCTGCATTTCTCTTTTCTTTTCTCTCTCTATCCCTCCATCTGTGCACCAGTGCCTCTAGGTCTTGTCCCTCTCTTTTCCTTTCTCTCTCTATCCCTCCATCTGTGTGCCACTCCCTCTAGGTCCCTATGTTATATGCATGTGTCCTCTTTGCCGTGTGTCTGTATTCTCTTTTGAGTGCTAGCCATTGCGCTAATTAGCAGAGCTGCCATAGAGCTGCCTGCATTCTCCTGCACTGAGCTAGAGCTCCTCACCCACATCTGCTTTGTCTCCACAGCAACCCTGTGTGTATGTGTGTGTGTGTGTGTGTGTCTGTGTGTGTGTGTCTATGTGTGTGCGTGCGTGTGCATGTGCGCGCTTGTGTGTATGTATGCGTGTGTGTGCGCGAGTGTGTGTGTGCATTATTCATGAGCTCTCGCAGACACACACACACACACACACACACACACCTGCAAACTTCACTGGCCCACTCGCCCCTTCTCTCTATTTGTCTCCATTTGAAATCCCTCTGCAGGAGTTAATGCTCTCTCCCCTGGCCTGGCTATCTCCTGCCATCGCTCTCAGCTGATAGGATTGTGTGTGTGTGTGTGTGTGTGTGTGTGTGTGTGTGTGGAGGCGTGATTCTCTTTTCCTTCCATTATCTCACTGACTCAGTGATCAGGGTGTTTTGACCAAAAGAGGGAGAAGGCTTGAAGTAGGGAACTTTAAGAGCGTACACGTCACCACGTGTTGCTACCTTTGGCCAGGGACAATGCTACTTGTATTGCCTGTATTTGAATAGAGGTGTGTGTGTGTGTGTGTGTGTGTGTGTGTGTGTTGGCAGGGTGTCTCCGGGAAAGTGCTACCACCTGTACAATGGCCTGCGGGCCAGTCTGCTGGACAGCTACCAGCTGCCTGAGATCCAGCGCACACCACTGGAGGAGCTGTGCCTGCAGATTAAGGTCTGTGTGTGTGTGTGTGTGTTTGGGTTTGTGTTTGTGTGTGAGAGAGAGAGAGACACAGAGGGATGAGGCTTTTAATGATATCTCTGTAAACAGGTGGTAAATTACACCCTTAATGGCCACTCATTTTTGTTGTCTACCTCTGCCTTTCTTTCTCTCTCTCTCTGTCTCTCTCTCTCTCTCTCCCTTTCTGTTTTTTTTCTCTCTCTCCATATCTGTCTGTCATAGACACACACACACACACACACCCTCTCACCTTTCAAACGGTCCCTCCTCTGTGTAGAGGGCTCTAATGGGGTGTGAGGGAACAGCAGTAATGGCCTAATGGATTAATGTGTAGATTAATCACTGCCATTGTGGCACTACTTGTTCAGAGCTGTCTGAGCACACCTTCCAGAAGTGTCACTCACACACACACACACTGGACTCACACCCATTCAAACCTGACAATACACCCATGCACACACACTGGCACAAAACTGACACACACGCACAAATGATGCTGTCGCTAAAACTGAACTGAGTACACCAGGATTACAAAATCTATCCCTACCTGCTGTAAACGTGCGTCACTAAGCTATTTACATGCAAAGCGAAGCTCCGATTGGGAGGTCTGAGTTTGCTGTGGTAGATCCAGACATAGCCTGCTGTGAATCACAAACACCAAGCCTTCAGCAGACAACCTCTGTTTCGTCAAATCGCACACTATCGCTTCAAACACACACTCCTGCTACGGTTTAGAAAAATAAAGACTTCTCTCTCGCGCGCGCATGTGTTTGTGTATCCCTGTCGGTCTTATGTTGAGTGTAAGTTGCTGCCTAGCTGAGATGTATTTTTAATGTGCACCGTGTTTCTGAGATGCTGCTTAAATCCTTGGTTTCAGTCGACTAGAAGAAAGAGAAAAGAAAAAGTCATTCCCATAGATCGCTGCCTGAATATATAAATATATATACTGAATATATAAATATATATATAAATATATTTACATGCAGCACGCACTATGCTTGCATATACAATACAAACCTGTGTTGGGCTTTACCAGGCCTCATGACCATTTAAGCCATTTGAGGATTGTGGCCATCCTGAATGGATCACCCTACTCTTGCTCAGTACAGTGTTGTTAGTGCAACTGTCATAATAAACTGTGTGTGTGTGTGTGTGCGTGTGTGTGTGTGTGTTGTTCCTCCACAGATCCTCAAGCTTGGCTCTATTGCCTCTTTCTTGCGTAAGGCTTTGGACCCCCCCTCAGAGAAGGCCATCCAGCTGGCCATAACACACCTCATTGACCTGGTAAGAGGAGCTTGCTGCTGGAGATGAAAGAGTGTGTGTGTGTGTGTGTGTGTGTGTGTGTGTGTGTGTGTGTGTGTGTGTATATGTGCTTATGGAGATATGAGTGGTTGTGTGTGTTTGTGGGCAGGTGAGCACAGTGATTTGTGCTTTGTTGACGATGTGAGTGAGAACAAGTGAAGGACAGAGACGAGCCCAAAACATGACAAGGCAGAGTGCTAACAAGCCCAGAACAATGGAAAGGAATAAAGCAGAAGTTACACTGACATTCTCTGTGTGTGTGTGTGTGTGTGTGTGTGGTGTGTGTGTGTGTGTGTGTGTGTGTGTGTGTGTGTGTGTGTGTGTGTGTGTGTGTGTCTCCATCTGTCTGTCTGTGACACTCCACCTGTCCCTGTCTCACCATGTCAGAATGCTCTGGACAGAGAAGAGGAGCTGACCCCACTGGGCTTCCACTTGGCCAGGATGCCCGTGGAGCCTCACATCGGCAAGATGATTCTGTTTGGAGCGCTGCTCGGGTGCTTGGATCCTGTGCTCACCATTGCAGCCAGCCTCAGCTTTAAGGACCCTTTCTTCATTCCACTGGTGCGCGTGCGCGCACACACACACACACACACACACACACACACACACACACACACACAGAAAACATAGAGTCAGTGATGTAAAGATCCTGATTTGTATTGTCTCTTCTTCAGGGGAAAGAGAAGCTGGCAGACAACAGGAGGAAAATCCTCTCCAAGAACTCCAGAAGCGACCATCTCACTATTGTCAATGCATTCTGGGTAGGCATTGTGCCCACTCCACACCCACACACACACACACACACACACACACACACACACACACACACACACACACTTATACATACATTGCATACATGCCATCACCCACTCTGATTGCGGTGAATGGTGTTGCTTTATGCTGCCGGTGAGGACTCTCCATGAACCCAAAATGAGCAGCATGCAAATGCAATCAATGCCTCTTATCGTGCAGCTGGCAGAGAAGACAATTGAACACAATTCAGTGTTTTTCGTTGCTGAAAATTGGAATGTGATATTAATGATGCAGTGCCTTTCTGTCTTCTCTGACTTGAATTTGATGTAATTCTGTGCTGTCAGTGTAGGACCAACTGAAATGTGCCAGACTGTCCACCTTATTTTACAAAGGAGAGCTTGAAAATTCTGGCCTTTCAGCGTTACTAATTAAGTCATGAATAGGATTAAGATGTAATGAAAATAAGATTTTTTGATTACACACACTACTGCTATAATATGACTGTTCATTAGTAGGGTAGTATTTAATCAAATAACAGGGCTTGAGAATGAGCCTTGCCGTTTTATTCCACCACTGCACAGACTGAATGAGGCAAAAGTGAAATGAAAGTGTGAATTATTAAAACTGTTCCACAGGGTACAAGCTGGATTCTGTAGTCTGTTATGTTGGGTTCAGAATGGCCATTAGATTAGTAGTCGGCTAGTGACTTGCACAAAGAAATCTGAGATAAATTTTGTTTGTTTATTAAAATAAGAAATTTAACAAGAAGAAATTGACATTCAATCAGAAGATGCTCAAAATAATTTGATATTTTAGGTGTTGGTTCCATAAATAGTGGAATTCAAAGAGGATTAAGATAATTTTATAAATTGTAAGTCGTATTTCAGGTGCTCTAATAGCTCTGTGCTGCTTTAAACACAAATCTCCGTGCTTCAGTCAGAGTCCCCACAGTCACACTGTCCGCTTCACTGGAGCAGTGACTGACAAGCCTCATCTCTCGGGAGGTCCAATGTGAGCACTAAAACCACTTTTAAAAACATGCCACATTGTTTTTGGTCGCTATTAATCTAGGGCTGGGAAGACGCCAAGCAGCGCGGCTACAGATATGAGAAGGACTACTGCTGGGACAACTTTCTGTCTGCCAACACACTCCAGGTGAGACTCCAGCCCCTACACAGCTGCTTTAGTGTGCACAGCTCTCAGGAATAACGCCACTATCTGCCAGGAGGGATGGGAGACCATGGTATCATGTTTGTATCTCTCTCTCTCTTTCTCTCTCTCTCTCTCTCTCTCTCTCTCTCTCTCCTCTCTCTCTCTCTCTCTCTCTCTAATATGCAGATGCTCCACAATATGAAGGGTCAGTTTGCTGAGCACCTGCTGGCTGCCGGCTTTGTCTCTTCTAAGAACCCCAAAGACCCCAGTGGCAACATCAACTCAGGTACTTTCATGCCGCCACCCCCCAGCTGTGCTCAGAGTTGCCAGCTCTCCTCGCTACTCTCTTCTCCAGACAATTTGGTCTGGGCTGCTGCGCTCTATTCTGTTTGAGTTTGCAAGCCTTTGCTGCATGCTGCATTTCTATGGCGTCTGGCTGTCTGACTGTCTGGCCTGCCTGTCCTATCCCCTTATGCAAGGCTTTAATTGCCTCTTGGAGGAGAGTGTGGATGTGTCTGCCCTGCTCTCTCTGTCAGCTGCACTTAGCTATTGTCTTTAGCCTCTACCTCAGTCTCTGTTGCTTTTCAATTTGTCTTTTTCTTTCAGATCATTCCCTCCCTCTCCTCTCTCTTTCACAAACATACACACACACACACAGACTCACTCACTCACTCACACTTTGTCTGTCTGTCTGCCCTCAGAGAATGAGAAAATCATCAAGGCGGTCATTGTAGCGGGTTTGTATCCGAAAGTGGCCAAGATCCGACCCAGCCACAGCAAGAAGAGACCTGTGTAAGTAAAGGCGGTCACGAGGCAGCGCTGGGCTGTGTGCATGACAATCCCTGATAAAACACAAGACTGATTAGTCTCTCTTCGGTGCTCACAGTGCCTTTTCTTATTGAGCTCTGACTAGACTATTATCTGCTGAAGACCCTTGGGTCCTATTGATTAGTGCTGGATCAGGTGACCTCCTGTTGTTTCTAATGACAAATTCTAATAGGCCAAGGGAATTTGAGAATAAGGTTGGTACAACAAGGTTGCCACGTAGAGAGTGGAGTTGTCTGTTAGCATGAAATCCTGCTTGAATAAAGGGAAGATATTGGCCCTCTGTTAAACCCATATCCAGGACACTGTCTGTCCTTAAGGAGGTGCACTGCATCCTCATGACTAGCATCCCCACAGCATGTGTTGAGTTGAACTCATTTTACACAGAGACCGTGTGTTGGATTAGAGTGCATACTAAATCATGAAACTAATGAAACCAGCTCATCAGCTTCCAATGGGATGTTTAGTTTCCAATGGGATGTTTGTGTGACATGGTCACATTTGTTTTCTTCCCTCATTTATTTCATATATTTGTAAACTGGGCCTTTTCAATTCTCCTTGCATCAGACCCATTATGTAAATGAGTGTTACACTAAATAGAATTAAATGCACCACAGGGCATTTTTAACCACTGCAGTGTGCCGTCCTGTCTTTAGTGTTGTGAATGGATTGTAAACTATATTAGAGGTGACAGTCCTGTTTTCATTTATGTGCATTATTTAGCCAGAAAGACTCGCCTAACATCCAGCCTGTTCTCTTCTTAAGAATGCTTAATACTGCTAAGTGCTAAACATTAGACCCAAAAAGACTTAGGCAGATGTGCACTTTTTTGAAAGGGACTGTGTAATTCTTGGCAACAATCAAAACACTGTAACTAATCAGGCAGAATGCTGCAGATGCAAAACTAGCTTTTCAATAAAGTCTCTGGAAGTGTTTAAAAAGGAAATGAATGAAAGATAAAAGATTCTGGGGAAAACGCTGACATGTCATAGTGGTGAGGGCGCGGGTCTGGCATGACGGGGATGTGCTGGGGAGGCTGAGAAGAACAGAACTAGCGTGTTGAAAAGGCAGGTGCTAGGAGAGCGCCGCGCTTCTAACAAGTGTCAGGACGCCGTCTCTGCTGCCTGTATGCGCCCATCGCTTTTTTTTCTGTCTCTCCACCCTTTATTTTTACGTCAGTAATCAAATCTTTCCCGCCCCATGTCTATTATTAGCTTGCAGCCTCAGTCTTGACACTGCACTAAAGTGATGGGGAGGCAGGCGCTGCTCCTGTGACATCAGCGTAAAGTCATTACCAAGAGCCGGAAAGGAACACTGATGGTCTAATTCTGTCACTCAGCCTCTATTGATTACCAGCACACATAGTAGGCACAGCCTGGAAAGCATTGAGCAAAAACAACACCTCTTAATCACATTATATATTTTTGTCCGACTGGAAACCAAGAGATGATTCACTTTCTCTTGTTTCTTTTGTGTGTGTGTGTGTGTTTGTGTGTGTGTTTTGCCCCCTCAGGCCTGCAAAGGTGTACACCAAAGCGGATGGTAAAGTGTGTATTCATCCCAAGTCTGTGAATGCAGAAGAGAATCAGTTCCGCTACACATGGCTCATCTACCACTTGAAAATGAGGACGACCAGTGTACGTATCTTCTGTGTGTGTGTGTGTGTGTGTGTGTGTGTGTGTGTGTGTGTGTGTGTGTGTGTGTGTGTGTGTCTGTCTGTCTCCTTCTCCTGACAGTTGTTGTGACCAGTGCACATCCCCTCCGGTGGTGCCTGAGACGCTTTTCCATTTGAGCCCATTTGCATTTGAAAAGTCATTATGCCTTATTTGAAGCGAGTGACCTGCCTCCTGAGAGAAAAAAAAAAGGACAAAAGCCTTCATCTTGATGCCTGATGTGTTTATTTCAAGGAACACTTCATATTTTATTCAGCCTCCGTCGGGTTTCTGTAGCTTTACATCAAAGCCCCCTGCTCTCAAGCAGCCCAGTGAGCGGAGAAGAGAAACACACTCATCCCCACCTAGCGCTCATTGTAATGTTCAATGTGCTCTGCCATTTCAAGCAGTATATAGCAGTCAGCATCTAGAGACAGGCAGGAAAAGTAAAAAACTAACACAGCTTTGAGAGGAAGGACAGACTCCCTAAATGGCACAGGTGCCATTCAGACGAGACAGAGAGAGATAGAGGGGGAGAGGGACAGATAAAGGGTGATGAAAAGGCTTTGGAAGAATGAAGGCTAGCCGAAGGCTTTGTGCCAGGATGAGAATCATCACCTGCCCTATCAGAGAGCTACAGTGCTGTCCTCTTCTCCCTCTGCAATATTACATTCCTTCCCTCATACACATCGGACTGGTTAGCTTGCAGCAGGCAGCATCCATTGGGAAGCCAGTGTTTGATAGCCAAGTCAAAAAAGAATAAGCTTCACAGAATGCTTTTTTTGTCTATTTGACCCTGTACACTGTCTGTAGTAGTATCTCTGTAATCTACAGCTGCACTTATGTAGCAGTTGTGGATCGTATTTGTTTTGTTTTACCGTTTATACTATTTTTATTGGCTTGTATTCATACTGGCATTTTAGTCCAGCACTCTCAAGGGGACATGAACCCCTTCTTGAGTTCAGTGACCCAGCCATCCACAGATCTGTAGGCTACATGCAGCGAGCATGGCTCTGCTCCCAGCCTTTGATTTGTTTGTGTGTGTGTGTGTGTGTGTGTGTGTGTGTGTGCGCGTGTGTGTGCGCGTGTGTGGGCTGGGGAGGAGAGTGAGTGTAGTGCGTGGGGAGGGCTGCTGCTTGTAGCCCGACTCCATTTCATGTATTCACACCTCCAGTGAGTCACTGCTGTTTGGCTCTCCCTCCCAGCACTACAGGGAGAACTGACAGGGAGCACAGAAGAGGGAGAGAACGAGAGCGAGAGAAGAGGAGAGAGAGGCAGAGGGAGACAGAGAGGAAAAAAGGAGGCTATGCCTGCAACTGTGGTGACATTGATGTGTTTTTACGTGTAACACCAAAATGGGAGCCCAGTGGTGAGTGTTAATGTATCCATTATGTCTCTCTCCCTGGCTCAGATCTTCCTGTATGACTGCACCGAGGTGTCTCCGTTCTCCCTGCTCTTCTTTGGCGGGGACATCTCTATCCAGAAGGACCAGGACCAGGAGACCATCGCTGTGGACGAGTGGATCATCTTCCAGTCTCCGGCGCGCATCGCCCATTTGGTCAAAGTGAGCTCAGGGTCACAGGGGCCTGTTAGGGGGGAGGGGTGGGGGTCTATGGAAGCCTGGACTGCAAGACACAGCTGCTCGGTTTGTAAATAATATATTTATTGTTGACACATCTGAGCAGGTTGGCCTCGGTTTGGCCAAATGCCACATGTTCCCCATCAAGCTTTTATCCTTAAAAATAAGTAAATAAATAAATGCATGATTTATTATTTAGATTGCCGACTGCCAACATTGAGTTGTCTGACATCAGGGCCATGCCCATGGGGGGAAAATTAGTGTGTGTGTGTGTGTGTGTGTGTGTGTGTGAGCGTGTGTGAGCGTGTGTGAGCGAGAGAGAGTGAGTGTGAGTATGTATGTCTCTATGCATGATTTGATTTACAAATTGGGTCATTATGCACATTTCTCACTCCTGTTCTGTATGGCTGTAGGCGTGGGTCCACACATGCTCAGTGGTCAGCAATGCACAGAGTGAGAGACTCAAAAAGTCAATGACCTAGAAAGCCTGAAGTCAGTAGTTTCGTAAAGCATGCCCTTGAGTACGACCTTCCTAAAGCAGATAACAAATTCCTCTCACTGTTACATTTTATCTCGCTTTTATAAGAAGTCAAATTTTTGGGTTTCAGAACCTGAGGAAGGAGCTGGACCTCCTCCTGGAGGAGAAAATCAAGAGCCCAAAGCCGGTGGACTGGAGTGACGGCAGCTCCAAAGACTGTGCGCTCATCTCGGCCATCATCGATCTGCTCACCACGCAGGAGGCCGACAGCAGGAGCAACTACAGAGACCGGAGCGCCGCGTATGGAGACGACGACGACGACGACGACGACCAGTATGACTACTGAGCCAACAGACGGGACCGTAACACAAGCAGAGGTGACCAGTGCCCCGGCCTCCTGCCCCCTGCCCCACACACCTGCTGTTAGCATGGGGGATTAGCCACAGGAGTCGCTCCTCACTCAAAACTACTCGCCCCTCATCTCTGTTTAGTCACTTATGAGACAAACCAACACACATCTGCAATAAACATCAATGCAACTTTCTGGGATGACGTGCTAAGGCTTTGACCAGAAATAGGCATTTTGTATTGACCATTGTCAAGGCTTTCAGTAGCTGTTTGTGTTTTATTTAAGCCCTCAGTCATTTTTGAATGGTTTTGATGAAACTGCATTATTAAAGATGACTCATGTGCACGTGTGATAGAACGCTCAATGCCATGCTAGACTTACACAACATATACAAACTCTTCTAGTATGATGAAAGCAGGTTTAATAAAAGTATTTTCACAGACATATGTACAGTTTAGAGTGAATTGAGCTAAGTGGAAGGGGAAACAACTACATTGGTAATTACATACATTATGTTCACAGCTATTACAAATGAAAAGAAATGGCGTGTCTATATGCAATATACAACTTCCTAAAATTAGTTTGAAACATTATAAAAAAATGATTTTTGTACACTGCTGTTAAGCTTGAGTCTTGGATGTATGAATATTTCCCTGAGTGCATGCATAAAGCTTCAGATTGGGTGAGAATGCCACGACATATTATCTTAGCCTATACCATCATCCCTTCACAAGTTCTACAACTATTACGATGGCTAAGACATTTCCTTCGACATGCTGTTGAGTCCTTCAGTTTATGACTTCCTTACTATCTTCCAGTTCTGCAATCTTCAAAGATCCATGTGATCATTCTCTTGAGCCTCGCCCAGTGGAGGTGGTTTGTGATCTTCCCCTCTCCGCTCTACACACAGAGGCTCTGGACTATTAGAGGAAAAAAGCTGCTGGTTCCAGCGCCATGTGAAGTGGAGAGAGGAAAAGCGTTTGGAGAGGGATGCCTAAGAGCCTGCAAACAAGAGAAGCTGACTGAACTCCAGTAACTGAGGAGCTGGAGCTAAAAAACACACCTTCTCAGGTTTCTCCATTATACTGTACAATCCACCAGGGCTAAAAAGGAGACTCGGGAAATCAAGTGGCAGGTGGTTTGGTTAAAGATACTTCCTCTGCTGTGAAGAAACTGCAACATTCTTTGGCTTGACCTGGCTGGAACACTCTGGAAGTTTGAGTGTGAAATTGAGTAGCAAAGTCTTTGCAAAACACGTTGTCATCTACCCTTGCTCAGTCTCCCCCTCACCCCTTTCATTCCACTGTTGTTTTGACACATATGAAGCCCCATCAAAGAGACTGCCATTTGAGGTCCATTTTAGAAGTCCTAAGAGGAGTTGGGCTGTGAAATTACATCTGTCCCCACAGTAGCTCATACCAGATCCATTCGTCCATAGAGAAGGTGCAGTCAGAAATTTCTCCACAGGCTGGCTCAGACATTGGTCTCCAAGCCCTGCAGGCGGTCCATCCTCTGCCAGTTCCTCTCGATGGTGGCCTGACAGGTGATGGGCTCAGCACATTCGGCCAGGAACCAGCCTCTCTCCCCATCCCGAAGACGTTCGCCCTCATACCAGCCTAGAAGAACAAGGAGATTGAAATAGTTGTCAGCTTCAGTTCATATACTCATTGGGAAGAACTCCTTGACATACAAGTTCTCACGAAACAGAGACTTTTTCTGTATTGTGAGAGCTGATAACATACTTCTCTGTGCTAGCAGCTAGTCAAATATTTAACACAGATGGAGATGAATTGCGAATGCCACAGAATGCACACAAAGACTTTTCCCAGCTTCAAAGGTTTTTCTAACATCAAACTTTCAGCTGACTGCTGTAAGTTTAATGTCTGCCAAAGGATTCCAGAGGCATTTGATGCTCTATCCTGGGAATGGCCTTTTCACATCAAATGTGCCAGGCAAACCCTCCTGGGGCTCACACTGCGCCGGAGAACAGACACCTGACCAATCCCAACAGCCCAACCTTTCACCACTGTACACCATTCCCTTTGCAGTGCAGTGTTCAATGAGGGTTGACACGAGATCAAAGTACAAGGAAAAGCAAACAGCAGAGAATGAGTGAAACAGTGGATATGGGAAAGGTACAAAAGAAATAATTAAGGGAAAATGGTGATGGAGGGAAGGACAGAGAGAAGAGAGGGATAGAGAGTATGATTTTACTGACCATCATCCACCATCTGGGACACCAGCACCACCTCTGCCACCTGGAGCGAGAGCTCGTCTGGCTGTCTGGCTGTGTACGTCCTGGTCACTTCCACCTGCACCAGGTCTACCCATGGGAACAGAGCACAGATTATAATCACTTACAAATCGTCACAGCACTCAAAGTGAAGGGCAATGTGGAACAACTTATTATGAGCAATCTATCAAAGCCTACATAGGAATGTATAAATGTGTGTTGTGTGTGTATCACAAGTCTTTTCTTGAGACTGCAAAACTGTTCTGTGTGATGTACTAAAGGTCTGTCACCACTAGGTGGTGCAGTGACCATATGTGCTGAAACTCACTTGTTCTGTCAATGTTACTCTTGTCGCTGTTGGTGAGGCCAAGGGCGCTGATCCACCGAGCGCGCTCATTCCTGTGA